>OX638384.1:14608197-14752764 GCA_951813785.1 Criorhina ranunculi
ATATAAATGGAAAACTTATGACCACAAAACATGTCCTCCGAATGGTGGATTGTCAATATACAGATAAATTATAATTCAATGATACATGATACCAAGAAGGACAGATTAGATCACATCAACTCTCAAGCAAGGACTACAGTAAGGTCCTGGTCCCAATCAAAAAATAAAAATGTTTAGCGGGGCAGCACATAGAAAGCCAAGGCTGGCTTCTCGCAACCATTCATGTTGTGCATGTTATATTTTTTGCACAGATGGAAGGGACCTCCTATAAAAAAACTTTGATTATAGCATCGAAAAACATCAAGGAATTAAGGCGAAGATATTTATGCTCATTCATTTGATGCGGTGTCATTGTTAATCTCGCGAGCTCATGTGCCATTCAGTTTCGAGAATATCCGTATGATCTAGCAGCATTCGTAAATGAAACTAACTGAAAAGATTTTATTGAAGGTTTTCCGAAGCGGCCTTACGCCGAACCTCTGGATCTGCCAAAATGTTTGCCCGAGGAAGACTACTGTCCTTATCTATCGTTTTCATATACATCTTTGACATACATTTAGCGAAGTCTGGTCAGTGGACTCTGAAACTGTACATGGACTTATGAATCGCGCAGTGACATTATGGCTAGTGGTGCACCTTTTGTCTGAAGAACTTGAATGAACACATAAAGTCATTGCCAAAACCCTGCCCTGTTAACCACGCCATACGTCAATGTCGCACCATTACCTATTCAGCCTATAACACATAAATTTAAACTGAAATTCGATCTATTAAACCTTTTCATCAAGAGTGGCAAGATGTAGCAAAAGCTTGTATTTGCACTCTGAAATGGTTCGTGCATAAACTTAATTTCTATTTATGGTCATCACGAAATCATACGGAGAAACATCTTTATTTTATTCGAACACGAAGGTTTATCTTATGGTCTATATCGGAGTGACCTGTATCTATCTCTTCGATAAATTGACATTTGTCCAAACCTCAATCAGAACCAACTGAAATCAAGCAATTCTTTTGATCACTTCAGTTTCCTTCAGTCAATTGTAATGGATGTTCTCCTTTTTTTTTCTTAGAGATATCTTTATGTTTTCAATAAGAAAAGAAAGACTAAAGAGTTTCCCCTTGACCTGGAATTATTTAAACTGCACTTGCAGCGCGTAAAATGCAATTACTTGCTCCATTCACGATGTCCACCACTTGTGCACTTTAATAAAATTCCCATTGCTGACGATTGGTTGTCTTCTTTTTTTTCTGCTTTCTGTTGCCGCAGTCGATTCCTGTGCCGAACACTCAATTTGCTGGCAAAAGGATTAATGGCAAATCGTAAAACGTCGTTGAAGAAAATAAAGACGGAGAGGAAACGAAAATGAAGAAAAAGGCAGAAAAAAAAAACGTAAAAAGGAAAAAAAAAACTAAACGAATTGCAATTGAACGACAGCGACAACAAGAAGACGAAGACGAAGAAGACGACTTCAGCCAAGTCCTTGGATGTGCCAATGATTTTCCTTCCATCAATAAGACAATTGTTGGAGACGTGTCCTGTGCCATTTGCACACAAGAAAAAGTATGTTCTGGAATCATTTTTTTCCCATGGATTCCTTTTTTTTTTTGTTCTGCCTCGTCCTTTGTCATAGTTTTTCTAATGTGGACATAGTTTAAGGAAAACGATGGAATACTACTATAGTGTATGATGGGACATTTTGCAAGAGCAAATAAAATAAAGATAAGAAAAGAAAAAGAAGAGAAATCAATATCCTGCAGGAATTCCTGATTTTTCTCATTTTCTTCCGCGTGGCAAAATGGAATTTTCTTCTTTTTTTTTAATTTAGCCTCTCTGATTCAAATGCTAAATGTTAAGTGCTCCAGTTGGTCCTTGTTGGCTTCTTTACGGATTCAAGTGTTTGTTTTGAGTTTGTTCTTAAATTCAGTTGTCCTTGTTGTGGGAAACTTTTCTTTTTTATTTTGTGTAAGAAGGCCGTCGTCGCTAGAGTGCTTCTAAAAAATTCAATTTTTTTTACCTTCGAATTTTCAATGAATCTCTATAAGTGCCTGCAGAGAGGTACTTGGATTCATCTGTTTAAGTTTTAAAATGTCTTTAAGCTTTGGATATTGAATGTCTGATGGTTACGCCATTCTAGTTCAGCAACGTGGGCATATTGGAAGCAGAGAAATGAACTAATAGGAGAAAGTTGTGAAATTTAAATTGAATTCAAAAGAAGCATTAGAAATATCAATATCATCATGGGAAGAGTGCTAATAACTCAGTTAATAGGTTTCGTTGGGTCACCTCATATAAGCTCTACTTACTGGCTTTTAGTCTGTTCATCGGAAGCAAAGCAAAGAAATATAAAAAAAGATGCACGATTTAAGGAACCTCTAGTGACTTTAAGAAAGAAAAATAAGAGTCCAAAGAAACATGTTGTCAGACTCCCAAATCTTTCTACTGTATTTCAGGCTGCGGCAACATCTTAACAGCTACCCCGATCGGATGCAGTAATCTATGTAAACATATAAGATTAATATTTCGGATTCTATTCTGTTAGAAAAACTGCGGCACGTTTCTTAACACTCCTGAATTATAATTGAGAATTTCTACAACAATTCACCCTGTCAAAATTCCCCGTCTACAAGTTTACCCTATGGATAAGTAGATTAGCCAACGGCTTACGCATCCAATTATCATTTAATTATCAAACTTCCGTATCACTTCACATCCGATTTGCTTCAAAAGTGGTTCACTCCAAAAATTCCCCACGAAAATATTAATGAGCCCAATAACCGTCCTCACGTTCCTCGCTTGCTCTGCCACAAGGCCCCACTTCACACCCGATTCCCTTCCTTACGAACAAATATCAATCGACTTAGAATTATAATCCAGCTAACATTTCACCATGAATCGTGTGAATTCCTCTTCATCCTCTGCCCGACAAAAATCTATTAATTGTCAAAAAGAAAACGAAAAAAAAAACACAAATTCGTGACTTGTTCTTATCCGCTCCATTGAGCATTTGCATCATCAAACGATTGCTCAAACCCTGCTCTTGTCAGCACCACCACTAGCCCACAGTCAGCCTCCACGCAGAGCAACAGAGAAATCGAATTAAATAAACAAATTCAAATCGTGAGCAAACTGCGGAATGAAGTTGCTGCTGGAGCTGTTTCCTAGCCACTTGAGGAGCTGGCTCTAGAGTCCCACACTCCCAATTCCATACCATGCCGCCAGATTCAATAAACATTTTATCACGATTTAAATAAAACAACTTGTACATGGGTTTTGCACCGACTGCCTCCACTCAACCGGGCGCTCCAGTCCTTGAGCCTGTTCACCGTAATCGATTGGGAATTCCTTCACACACACACATACAGGACTTTCAGCAAAACGCGACATTGTACAAAAATGTACGCGACTTTGTGTGCATGCGACTTTTCGTCCTTTTTCCTTTTTCGGCGCGGCAAATAGAATAAATTTTGAATGGTAGTGCGAAGCGGAACGCCATGCTTCCAATTTTTCTTTCGACACCATACCCATAAATGAATCGAAATAATTTTTATTCGTGGCACGTGATCGGCGAAATAAATACATGGCAAGGAATTTTCATTTTAAATACTTCGAGCGGGCGGAACATTGTCAACCAATTCAATGAGGAATCCTTAAAGAAATAAATATTCACACCCCTTTCTTGTGGAAAGAAATAAGTAGTTGATTCGACGAGGATTCGAACTCGATCCCTTAAGATAACAGGAACAGGATCCGATGAAATCTCTAAAGAGAGTGAAATTCCGAAAGAACAACAAACACCTTCTATGGGTGTTTGCACCTGTTAAAAAGTTTTGCAAATAGCCCCGGATACACATCTCACCCCGGGGGCCAGAAAAAAGGGAGTTGATTGCAAAGAGAAAAGCTCCAAACCAATCTATGATGCCTTTCTTTGGATTTCAAAGTCGAATTGATTTCTACTCTCGGGATGTGTGCTACTGGACTATGACGATGTGTGTATATATGTTGGGATATCCTTCGGCAAAGTGCATGTGAAACTTTTCAAATATCCGCCCCGAAAAGAGTTCATTTTAACTTATATACAAACAGTCACAGACACCCACACAAACAAGAGGAGAGGACAACCCACATATGTTTGCAATTCGAGTTAAAGTTTGTTATTCTTTCGAAGAGATGTCCGTACGAAAAAGTTTTTTCTCTCTTAGGATATTTTGTGTTTTCCCATCCGTTTTTCACTACTTCGACATTTTTCTTTAGTTTGCTTTTGTTTTTCTTCCTTTTTGTGCTTTCATTTCGAACGATTTGTGTGAATCGTGTACCAGAGACGTTAAATGCATGTGAGAATATTATTGAGAGTACTCGATGGGGGTGGAGATTGTATATTACTTCTTATGTGTGACTTTTATTTTCTTAAAGTTCACATGAAGATCGACAGGAAGAAGTTTTTTTTTTCAATTTGGTTTTGTACAACACGAGAATCCCAAAGGCCAACACAAAGTGGTTAAACCTAGTGGGAGGAGGGTAGGTTATCTGTGATTTGTGGAAAAAAATGCGATCCCATTAAAGAATACTTATGGGGTTGGGGTGCATGCGGTGCTGGTCTGGGGTGACCGTAATGTGGTGTAATGAAATAATGGCTTAGAGCTATCAAATGGGCTGATGGTGATATTTTCTTAATGAACCCTGCCATCAGATTGTGAGGATTTAGATGGTAAGGATGTGTGGGAAATGGTTAGGTTGGATTGCTTTACTTGGATGGGTTTACTTTTTTATTGTCATTTGATGGTGTGGATGATAGCAAATGCAAACAGAAATAAAAATGAGAAGAGCAAGAAGGTAGATACATAAGTAGGTGGTAGTACTTACCTCACATATCGATTGGCTGATGTTTTGAAGATTCAGTCGAAAGACTCGATCCCTGTTGGAGAAAAGAAAAAATTGAATTGTCAATTACACAAATCTGAAAGAGAAATTGCGATCAAAATTTGAGTGCTGTATTGAGGGCTTACTAAGCTCCCTTTGTTTATTAAAAACAACTTAATGGTAGATTTTGGGGAGAAAAGTACGTATTTCCCTATAACGCATACTTCTGGTGAAATATGAGTCATCAAAACAGAAGGTCGTCAATGTAAAGGGGACATCAATTGTTGCTCGACTTTTGTGCGTTATTTAATGGACAGTGACTCCTTACTAGTTGACATATTCTTTTCTCTTTACGCAATTTATCATTTATTTTAATTACTAACAAAGGGGAGCGGACTTTGTGAGTAAGCAGTTTACTACAATCACTGCGCGTACAACTTCATCATTTAATCTCTTACGTAGTCTAGATGTGCCATTAAGTACCACATATCCTCTTTTGCTCGTACCATATCCTCTAAAGTTTGTAACAGAATGAGCTTGCATACTTTGAAAGAACTGATGAACTATCACAGCACTTTCAGAAAAGCTATACATCAAGAAGATATAACTTTCTCCTTAAGAAGAATCAGGAACAAGGAACTTCTAAACAAGGATATTAGTACAAATATTATCAGAAGCGAGATTTAGAAAAGAATGAATGGATGAAAAGTGTACGAAATACCACCACCTCGCATTTCGAAAGGTGTTCAACTAAGCTACCCCTCATATCAACGAAAACGAAATTTAACTGCCATCAGAAAGGTGCTCACGGAAAATTCCTAAATTATCTTTTATTCGCAGGCGATATATGTAATAATAATAAACACCGACATAGGTGAGCTGCGAAATAATCTGAGTGAGCTTGAAAAAACTCAGAAGGAAATAATAAGCAAATATCGCTTGGAAGCTATCTTGTCAAAATAACAAAAGGAGGCGTGAAAAAATCACAAATTAAACCCTCGGAACTTCTTATCAAATAATTTCATATCCCAAATTTCAAGTTCTATTCGCTGCTTCAACTTAAGACAATTAAGTAACAGAGGGTCTATAGAGATTTTGTGCAAGACGCTTTTAATGCTGGCCAATTGCGCTGAAAAAGGGGTGAAAACATACCGGCGTGCTTCCGAAAAGAGGTTTTTAATTGATGCTTAGTTCCATTTCTTAGTTACCCCTAGCCATACAGTCGGATTAGGTTCCGAGTTTAAATTGACCTTCGTATAGGCTGCTCCTTTTTTATGTCACTCTATGAAAAATTACATCCTTTTGCTTTGACAAATAAATCCCCTAAAGAATGTCTGATCGACAACAAATAAGTGCAAATCCCTCCAGTACTAACTTCAAAAAGTTCTCAATAAAAAAAAAAAGATAAGACTCTCAACTACATTAACTTTTTAGTCTAGCCACCTCCACTACCCGTATAAAGAAAGGTTCCACTTTGTAAATTGTATTGCCAATCGTTAATCATTTCAAAAATCCTTCCAAAAACCTCATTGAGCATGTACGACTGTCATTTTTCAAACGAAAACCCCGTCAAAAAGACGAGACTCTCCAAAAATTCACCCCAATAAGAAATAATCATCGCCTGTGACAGGATTTACCAAACCAGAGCAGGTTTGCCAAGGCTCAGAAAGAAAAAACTCAGCTTAATGACATCCCAACGACAAAGCAGCCAGCAAATGATTGAAAAATGAAAATCATTTTTCATTAAACTTTTTTGACAGTCTAATCACCCACCTGCTGGATGAGTGCACACGCCGCCGTTCCATTCACCCTCACAATGAATCATTTTCTCCAGGAGACACCAAAACGTCTCCTTTTTCCTGTCACCCTCCCTCGTACGCCTTCACAACGACTTCAGCTGTCAAATTTTGAAAAATGAACCAAATGTTTTCGAAATTACAATAATTGTACGAAATTAAAAGCCCCCAGTTAAATTTGAATCAATCATCCCGTCTGCCATCAAGGAGGGGTGCACTCTGAAGGAACTTTTATATGAAACTCAACTTAACCGGGGCTATAAGGTCGGTCACAAGAGTCGATTCATAACTTTCCAACTCGTTGGCTAATTATGATTCGTCCTTTCCTTTTTCTCACTCTCTGGTTGAAGATGACTGCGTATTGCTTGTGTGTGTGTCTGTTTGCCAATGCAATGAGGTTTTAAAATTCATTTATGAGAGCAAAGAAACGTTATGTACGACGACGACCATGGCATCCTTAAATAGCCGTCATTAATCTTCATTCGTGATGCTCTTTAGCTGAGAATAACTTCCTATACACTAATTCATAATTACGAAGAACAACATTTCAAGTTGGCGGACATTTGTATTGTTCTGCGGGCTTTTTGAAATACGGTTTTCGCAAACAAAGCACACCAAGGGAGTCAAATACAAAAAAGAAGGTCATCCCGAATGGTTTACCCAGACGGTTGGTTATTAAATGAATATACGCATACATACATATACGTTTGGCTTGTGTGCAGTTCTTTGGAGGACGATAATTATGATTTGTTCTAAAAAATTTAAGTCGGGTTAAGTACTTACATAGCGCCCACAAACAGGGCATTGTTTGCCTCATCAAAGTGGAAAGTCTTGTAGTAAAGTAGGCCGCAACTAAAGTCTCTCACGTGATCTGAAATGAAGAAGAAAATATGATTAACCGTTGTTGTGGTAGACAAAAGTATCTTAAGTGAGTAAGATTATAGAAGGTTCTTCAAGATGAAATGAATAAATTTTCTGTTCAGAGTAGATGTCTTAAATTTATGTGAATGTAAACGGTTTGCTTGTTTACAAGTTCGAGGTAAACTCAGAAACTAGAAGACGAATTATAATTTTTTAATAAATTCTTAGAGTGGATCTTTACATGTGACATAGATTGATTATATATTACCTGCAATCTTTCTGTCTCTTCTGGAAACTGGTTACTCACTTTCATGTTGTGCGTATTATAATTTGCGCACAAATGGTAGGGATTTAAGGTGGTTTTGCTTTTAAATGACAAACCATACTCTCGGAGAGATGATATCGCGAAAAAAAAGTTTGGTTATTTTTGCTGACTCGAACCTGTATCAGCTCACTTAGCAATTGAATGCACTAACTACTGAGCTACGGAAACTATTATTTCATATATTGCACATATATTTGTATTCTGGTATGCCTACACAATAATTTACTTTCAAAGTATGTTAATAGCTTTCATTTCCATCAAGCGGTTTTATAATTAAAGAATGATAATGCAATATAAACACAAGGACTTCCACCTCGAAGTCTGTCCAGAGCAAACATTAGCGTTAAGTCACTTTGTACACTTGTGTAGAAATTCCGAAAGGCTGAGACAAATGAGCTGCTTATCCCGATTCATAAAACTGCTTTACATTTTTCCGAACCGAAATTACCTATGATTAAAATTTGACAACGAAAATGAATTCTATATTCAATTTATAATGCTATTCACTTCAGATCTTTAGTTATCAGGAAAGTTATTGATGCCTCATCCCAAAAGACAATTCGAAGTCTTTAATCATCCTTAACCCTTTAAATATTGTCCATACTGATATTACCCTGATTCTAAGAACTGGAACCAGTATCTAAATTGGTAATTCACTCTAAAATCGCTTTAGCTCCCCAAAGATCTTTATTTATGTATGTTTTTAAGCATTTGCTTTTTTTTGGTACTTCAAATTTAAGTCTCTCGTTTGACATTTGATTTAATTACTGGCTTTTACCGCAAATTGGTTTTATATTTCCAGGAATAGTTCTACCTCGTTTCATTGTCAACTTACAGACATTTTTCCACGAATTTCGATGAAAACGTTTTTCCCTTGTAGAAGGATAAATTATTTAAAGCCTCGTGTCATAGATCATTGAAGGGGTAAAGCTACAAAGCTTGAAGGGCCCATTTTAAGATTCCTTCACCATGTTTTCTGAGAAATTAAAAAGCAATAAATCCATGTTGAATGGTAGACATTCTGTAACTGTTTATACATATTTGAGAGAAATTTAAAAATTTAATAAAACTTTCTTGGAAAAAGCTGGCGACACTCTAAGAGAGATATAATATGGAACCGCGGTAAATGACAAATACACCTGGAGATGTAATGCTTTAAGTAAAAACATGCAGAGAAACTTACAATTTTCGAAAACAGAAGAATGTTGTAATAGGCTACTGAAGGATATCTACGAAACTCGTTAGTGTTCTTTAAACATGGTATCCTCAAAGAAGCTCTACACAAAAATGCTTGTTTGTATTATTAAGACGTCTGGAAACAAATTAAAGAACTGTGAAAGAAGAACGATATAAATATACGGTAGAAGTGACTAGCAACGAGCGACGAAAAGTTAGTCTCCTAGTCGATATCTTATCCCTGAATGTAAAAATCAATCGCTTTTGGCTGCGGAAATTAGAAATAGCAGAGCGGAACGTGTTAGAAATAGCCAACTCGAAGCTGAGGCTATAAATATGTAAAATATACAGATAAATTTAAGAGAGCGTTCAGTTGAGTTGCTTTCAAGGACTATTGTAGAAGCTAAAGGACCAGGAAGAAAACTAATCGGTTCATAAACTACTCTGCAAGCTTATCACTCTCATGTGTTCTAAAAGTCAAACTATTCGCTAAATGGACCCAATTGCTGGTCTTAACTAACCAATGATAGAAGTCACCAGGCTTGACTAGTGACATATCTACTTTCGAGTGCCTAATTTGTTAAAAAATTCTCTCACGCCCCGGATCTGGCAACAAAAACATTATGTTCCCTACTTACATTTGTGTTTGTTAGATCTTAGCCCTCTATGAACATACATATGTCCACTCTCATTATATTTGTTTAAGCTTTCCGCAATCGTTTGCAACTGCCCTTGATAAAAAGCGGGTAAATCGTAGATCTATGGCCTTCAATATTGTTGAATCAGGTGATCAGAGAAATCAAAAACAAAGGAAACCTCCGTGCTTATTGTCGAGAGCTTATCATGCCACTTTGTTTCTGAAAATTGTCTGAGTTATAAATCAAGGATCTTGTCCTTCCTTAATAGAAAGCCGACAATTCTAGACATAAGAAAATTTAATCCCAAAAAGTGAGCGTGGAACTAAAAGTGCACAAGTGTATGTGTGTTTTGTAAGAACAGTTTTTATTAAAACGTATCGAACAGTTGAAATTTCAAATATTCATAAAGGATGTAATTGCATTTTTATTTGTACACTTGTATGTATGTGTGTACTCCTTTAATGTTAAATCTTGAAAACAAGATTCACTTTACATTTGCGATTTACTCTTGAAATTCCATCTTCAGTTTTCAAACAATTTACCCTATGAGTGAACGTGTAAAAAAAACACAAGAAGGATACAACTTAGACAAAAGAGAATAAAATCAAATGCCAGTGAAAGCAAGAAAAATAAAATCTAAAAAAAAAAAAAAAAACAGACAAAGACAGATGGTTAGGAAGACAGTGAGAAAAAAAATGTTTACAGTGACACTGATGATGAAGACAGAGGACCCCTGAATCAAGTTTATTAAGACAAATGGTTGCTGATGGCTGTGTAAGGTGCTGCTCCTTTCCTTGCTAGTACAATCTCCTATTTAGGAGAAATATTTCAACCCGACTTCACACCACACCTACCCCCCAAAAGGGATATATCTAAATACGTATGTAAGTGTAAAGCACAGGGCATGCGAAAGGTTGCGACTCCTCATTTGTGTAAAAGTCAGAGTTAGGATCAGAATTGGTGCCATTCGACGGGTTAGTCCTGTCAGATTTGTTTCTACTTTAATTTACTTCAACAGAATTGAATCCATGTCACATTTCTTTCCTACAAATTAGTTTTGCTTACTTTTATTTTTTTATTTTTTTTTGTCTCCTTATTTTCCCATCCTGTTGGAGTGTCCCTACCAGCATCCAACAGCTGCAGGCCCTTCCCATTGAAAGAAGGATTCGTGACATTTGACAAACGAGAGTCATTAGGAATGATTCACGTTTTATCTTTAAATTAACTTTAAAATTTGATTTAACCCAAGTAAATTGGACTTACTCGTAGATGAGACTTGGATGTGTACATTGTAGTTGTATAGTGGGCAACAAGAAAATACATTTTCGACGAGAGTCAGAGAGGGGGGGTTCAAGTAAATTCATGCTGACACTAATCCTGAGCGACTTGTTTGCGAACTGAATGTAACAACTGATTAGAAATCAAATTAGAAGGGAATTGGGTAATTTAATTTAGGAAAGAAACATCCGAATTTATAAAATCTAAGGAAAATTGTTAAGTCTTATGCATTTGGCGTGAGTTTGAAGTCATTGAAACAAAGAGCACGATGCTTGAATTTTAAGGTGCCACATGTCATTTGGACAAGATAAGTATATTTAAAAAATAAATAAATAAATTGGGAATTATTTTGTCTTAAAACATACGTATATACATATAGGTACGTCTTATACATATCCAACCACCAAAAAGTCGGAAAATCAAAATGAGCTGAGTATGGGTTTACTGTGAACAGTAACAAGTATGTAGCATTGGCCTAATGCATCTGCCATTAATGTTGTGTAATAAAAGTTTTGCTAATCAGGGCCTCGGTGGGACACTAAAGCAATACACCCTGCTGCTTTACTTTATCTGAGGTGCAAAGATGAATTAAGGAAACATATGGCAGCTTACAAAGACACGACTTTGAGCCACTGAAGCAGCCTAAGAGTTTAATCTCACTAAATACATTACAAATACATCAACACGAACTTATGTGTTAAAACAGAACACTATAGCTATATAAGGTTGTTCGACGTATATAGGAATCGATTGTTAACGTTAAGGCACTTAAAGGTGTTATATCTGGGAACTCATTTAAAAAAATGTGAAAGCATATTCCATATAAAAGGAAAACAAGTTGAAGTATGTGTAGGTAATCTGCCACATCAGTCATCGACTAAGGTCTCATTAAGTCCAAGTATATTCTATTATGAAACGAAATATGTATGTATGTACATATGCAAGAGCACTAATTGCCGCCGATTTCGGAGCCATAAAAACCTTATCTCTGTCACTGGACAGATGGATAACTAATCTATATTTGCAACACAACTTGTGAGAAAAAACCAAGAAGTGAGAGGGATCTTCAGTTTTAATTACCGACTCTGAATGGCAAATTAAAGTGTTTTCATGACATAGGGTGATGGAGCCAGTAGTCGGCCCCTTAACTTTTTTTTTACGTTTAATTTGCTTTCAAAAATCCGTTATTATAATAAAGAATAGAATATTCAGCATTTCTGATTAATTGGAATGTGCTAATTATGAAATTCAAGTCATTTTTAGTGTATTTACTACCTAAAACAAATTATTTACAAAAATGTTAATGAAAACCTCATTTTTGAGTAGTCGGCCCCCTCTACTTCAGAAGTCGGCCAGTTAAGTATTTAGTAGTCGGCCCCAGTTTTTATACCAGACTTTAATTATTTTCACTATTTCACAGGGCGGCCGACCTTAGAAGAATCACACAAAAAAATGTCTTTTTAGGTCGGCCTCCTCTCTTTTTATTTAAAATAACATTTTTTTTTAGATTTGTGTTCAATAAACAGTAAAAAGAATCTATTAATAAGATAAATATAATGATATAACGCAGTTACTGTCAATATTTCACTGATTTTAAGACTTTTTTGTAAATCACTTCCACTATTTTTTTACTACTAAAATCCAGACTTTTCACTTCAGACAAGAAGTTGAATCAAAGTGACAATTTTGACGAAGAAACTAGCAGCTGCATTGCAACAACCTTTTGCTCACAGACAGGAAAACCGTTAACCTTTTGGAAAAAAAAATTTGCATGTTTGTTTAACAAACGCATTAACTTTAGCGCATCATTTTTTGGCGCGGCGGCCGACTACTAGAGGGGGCCGACCTTACATGCCATCACCCTATCATACGCTCGAAAGTTTGTGGTTGCCTGCCAAGAAGTTGTGATGCAAAAAAACGTTTGGTTGTAACTACTCATTTAACAGTACAATGCTCAGGCAGAGCGACCAAAAAGAACACGTTAAGAATGTAATACAAATAGTCTTAAGCATAAAAAGGGAATTCCTAAACCTTGCACTGAGAGTGGAAGATTGATATAAAACAAATGACGACGATAAAATATAGTTTAACTTTAATCTTTCATGATCCGAAATTGCTAATTCCTGGCTATCATAAACACTCGCCCATATGTAAAAAAAAATCTCACAAACGTCGAATCCCAAACTTTTTCTCACTGAAACCTTTCAAAATTGTTGAAAAATAAACCAAGAAACACAAAAGTATCCTTATCAATTTTATATGCCACCACACTCGACTCTACTTACTCACCTCTAAGTCCTAAAATATTTGTATCAAAAACTAAATGCATCCCTTTACATTCTCATATGGAAATAAGTAAGAGTCATTCATTCATGAACATATTCAAGAACCAACAGACAACACGCGCCACTTAAGAGACAACTGACAGCTGTCAAAATATTTATGAAAAAAATCACAAAAAAAAATATATATATACTCATAAAAATACTGAGCTCTTAGTTGGTTCTAAATGCAGAGTACTACAAACACACATAAGCTATATGCAAACGAATCAGACAACTATGCCACTTGGCATAATGTATCTGTCCACCCACCCCTCCCACCTACCAATCACAGTCAACCCTTGTTACCCTCCTGAAACCCATCATCATCACCGACATCAATCAAATCTCGGAACAAGGCAGCCAACACTGATTTCCATTTTCCGAGTCCTATCACACAAAAAATATTTCACAATAAAAAAAATACAAAAACCGAAGGAAAGTGTTGCTTGCCACGTTCGTGTATGCCATGGAGGACATTATCGTGCCTCATCCCTATTACCATTTACTCGGAAATATACTACCATATTGCCAAACACCCCCGTCAGTCAGTTTGCCATGCTGCTGCTGCTTCGCTGTTGTAGTCAGATCAGAGTCAGAGCCAGAGTCAATAAAGGAGCATCAAAGCACACTACTGCCTCCACCATCATCATCATCAACAACATCAGCAGCATGAAATACTTTGTTACATATTATTTGATCGTATAATTTAACGGCTTTTGAAATACCGTTTCTCAAAATGTGCCACAAAAATTCCCAACACAGTGGGGGTAGAGGTTAAAAAAAAGTGTGTCTCGTTTTTTTTGCCACATCCCTTCGTCATCTGTAGAGAAAAAAATAACAACGTAGGATTCGAAAAATTCCTTTTTTGTTGTTGTTGTTTTTGTTATTCCCTTCGATTGTTGATGACATTATTTTCAGAATAAAAAAAAAAAAAGAAAACATCCACAAAGAGTATGTGGGGGTAGTAGAATCGGTAAGGACTTGGATGAAGCAAAACTTAGAATTTCAGATGTTCTTAAGTTGACTTAAGCTAATTTGCATTAAGGTCAATATTTAACCAGGGCACACCAGGAAAATATTCATTGGTATGCAAATCACAAGGATTTTCTTCTATTGTTCTCCTATTTCTCCATCCTCCCTCTCGTCCTTTCAGCTTCCCTCTGTCACCGCCTTTTTCTGGACAAAGGGATCACGATTTCGTATGACTTCCTAAGGACAATAGATGTCGTCCACTCATTTGCAGAAGTCAGATGAGAAGAAACCGAACCGAGAAGAAGAGAAATTATTTGCGGTAGAACGGGTAGGTGGCTTACTAATGATAATGGTGCTGACACATTTTTTAATGCGTGTCACAAGACCAGCCGCCCATCCCATTAAAAGAGAACACAACAAGGTTACCCCACAAACAGATGGAGATGGAGGATAAAAATTGACAAATTTTCGATGAAAACTCCTAGGCTTAGTACTGTCATGGAACCGTAATTAGCGTACGGATTGAAAATGGAGGGAGTTCTCGTACCATGAAAATCCTTTTTATTTTGTGTTTTATTGTTTGTCATTATGCTGTTGGGCGAGCGAGGGGGTATGTTGTCAATAGAAGACTTTTGGTGTCAACGATTTAAGACAATAAAATTTAACTTTGATGTGAAGATCCTCTCTTTTCTGATAATGATGTTGGTGGTCATTTTAAGGACGTAATGGCCTCAGTATATAGGCAATTTGGAGTGACATTAATTGACTTGCAAATGGAGTTTATCTCGTCTGCCAATTGCTTCAATTCGGCGTTATAATGGATTTTAAGTGACATTTAGAGCATCAAATGGAAATGTTATGCCCGATATGCACACATTTTGCATTCCACCACTTATGACCGCTGAGTATGCCATATTTGGGGCTATAGGGCAAATTAAAGATAGCTTTCAACTTATGTAGTAGGCACAAACTTAGTTTTATATATATGTTCCGGCTTTTTGTTGATGCAAGCCGCTAAGGCCATTGTCATGATTTAGATAATCGCAATGTTTTGAAGGTGAAAGTTATTGTAGAAACAATAGCAAACAGCAATGCGGGTGGCAATGCCAGGAAATTATATAATTTTATCCATACGAGTATGTACGCAGAAAAAAACTTCGGCTTAAGAATAAAATCCAAACTTGTGCTACTGTAGTGCTCTAGTGTCTGATCTTGAACTGGCTGATAAATAGATAGAAGCAAACCCTGCGTCATAAGAAGGACACTAAAGGACTTAAACTTTTCAGTGTTTGGATTCCGCATTATATTATGAGTATTAAAGTAAATATTTAATGAATTTGCTAGACACCGTTGGAAGAAGGGTTTGCCAGGACCCGAACTTGCCTTAATTTTGCAGTAGTTGTGACTATTACATATTTGACAGCATGTTTATGGTGCATTTCAGTTGTACTTTGGTATATCAATTTTCTTGTCCCACATCCTTACCACTTTGAAATAACTTTATAATAACTATTTGCGGTTCAACATTCCAATGTTACTTTGCATTTCGGCCAAAATAACCTGTAACCACCGCCTTGTTTAAGGACCAATCAACTGTTCGTAGTTAATAATGAAATCCCAATTGAAAAATATGTGGTGAATAACTGGCTCCGACTGCGAAATCCATTAAAACAATATTTTTTATCCAATTGTTTCCGGTGGCCCTGACCACACCCCCCATGCAGACAGAGAAGCCCTTCTTCTTCAGCAGAGACAACTTGTGCATGTTTTTCCTGACCCAATTCTCATTTATTAAACACCTTTCGGCGAAAGCCAATTGGGATCCCATTGGCATACTGTAGGAAAAGGGAAACACAAGCAACAAAAGCCATTTAACTTTATCCACAGTAAAATTTACGGTTATGGTCAATTAAAAAGAAAAACAAACAACGGAACCGCTTGGCAGAAAAAAACAAAAAAAAATCAAGGAAATAGCGAACAAATATTTCCCAAAGGCTCCCAATTCTACCATTTTCGTTCGATCCGCACCCATATAGCCAGGTGCAAAAAGAACAAAAAAAAAATCGCCTTCAATTTAAATAATCCTTCGGAGAGAATGTGTCTGATGGAGAGGAAAGGTACCATTAAATGAAATTGATTTTAATCCCATTCGACAATAAGGAACTGCGCGTCCTGCGAATGAACTTTCGAGCGCATGCAACCCCACGATAAGAAAGTAAATTTTACTTATGCATATGAGCCCGCTCCAAAAATACATAATCCACACAAGGACCGTTGAAGTCGCAGGAACAACAAAACAAATGGTGCATATTATCCCCTTTCCTTTCCTTTTCTTTATTTCATCCGCCTTTGATGATTATACGAAGGATAAGGGGAAGCATATATGTATTTTTAAAAATACGAAATATCCATCAACCACATCAAATCTGGTACTAAGCAGCCATCGCTAAGGCCTCTAATAGGATCTACTTTAAATCTATATATGCAAATTGAGGGGAAGGAATCACCTGTGTTATCCTGGCACGCATATGAATGAAGCTACCAACCTAAAACAAAAAACAATAACAAATCCTCCTGCGATAAGAGAAGAGGATAAAACGGCAAGAATCCACACAGCTAAAAAGCTGAGTCCATGTATCCACTTAAACAGTGTGTAGGAAACAACAAACGCATCCTCACTTCTTCCACAATATGCCCAGTTCCACACACCAACACACATGACATGGCCCATCTAACCTAACAGCTGAATTGTGTTCTTTGCAGATAAATGGGGCAGGTAATGGTAACAGTATGGTTTCACCCCACCTATTCTTTTTTTTTTTTTTTTTCCTTTTTGGCAAGAAAAGGACGGCAAACAGGAATCACCGGTAGAGGACTACCTGCACTTCAGAGTTAGCTGATGCTACCATGGTTTTACCTTTACCAGCAGATGAAAAATATCCTGGATTTATTTATGCTTAAAAGCCCAAAACAATTTATTTTCTCTTCTTTCGTATTCTTTCGTATCTGCTTCTACCGGTTGGCAAGGCACACTGACATCCACCAGGTTAAACAAAGAGAAACGAAAATGTATCATAGCATAGTCGTCTATGCTTGCAAGCGAAGACTAGGAGACCAGGAGACTAGGGGATGTTTGTAGGTTATCATGGGATGAGGATAACTCTTAGCTTTATCCCGAAAAATGGATGTCCGAAATTTAAGGATCACTTTTACCTTAATGTCCCATAATGCTATGCCGAAAGAGAGAGAAAGGAAAAGGTGTGCACACAGTAGAGGGAATGTGCAAATCTAAGGTAGAGTGCACAGGATAAGCAAAGTGAATTGTACCAGGAGATTTGTCAGTATACAGTGAGGCAAAGGGTGGTTGTTTAGAAGGGAAAATAAAAAAAAAATCATGTGAAATTGCAACTGGATGATAAATTGGTTGCAGAGATAGTAATAGCGGATTTAATTCAGGTCAAAAGTGGACACATTGGATAGGAATAAACAAATATGGAACCAAGTGGTATGTTTAGTAGAGTTTGAAGATCAATCATATTTTAGAACGAACAATTTTGGATTGGAATGGAACCTTCTTCTGAGAGAAAAAAATAACTATTTCTATTTGAATCATACTCCAATGCCACTTACAATTGGTGAGCGGAATGTCATGCGGTATTGTGACATATTCGGATGGTTTAAAAATGGATTTTTTAGTTGGCGTCGTATTGTATCTAGTGATTTTCAGTAAAATGTTTGTTAAAGCACTAGATAAACCTTAAATCCGTTGAGTGCTGCTCTTTAAGACTAAGCTTGTCAAAACAGAGTCACGTCAGTTGTAAAAAAGATTTTTCGGAAACTAACGCACCCAGGGGTTCAGGAGTTCACACTCAAATACAGCAGGATGTTATCATGAAAATTGTGGGGTTCCTTCCAGTCACTGACAACAAAGGTATAACCTCAACAAAGTTAATTTGGCACTTAATACCGACTCGGCTTAGAGGAAAATAAAACCTCGGAGAAAATTCTCAGTAAAGACGTCCATTTTCATAAGCATTAAAAAAAACGCCTAAACAGAGGTTATTCACACTTTCATTAGAAAGGTCGAATATACCCTATCTACTTATCAAAGTGATGTGATGGAGGAAACTGAAACCACATTGGTGACTGTGATAAGGTGATAGAAGGTGAAGTAAAATAAGCCAGCATAACAAGAGTGGCCAGTGGACTTTTTTTAAAAAAAAAAAGAGAATGGTTCCGAATTTAAAGACAACAAAGACGTTAAGTTTCGGCAACCCTGCAAAATTCGAGCTTCTATCAGAAAATTGTTTGCGAATCCTCGTCACATCCTTTTAAAGCTTATTCCAAATAGCACAGATTTTTTGGCTTGTGGATGATTTTTAGTCTATTTTTCATATTTCGGGTTTCGTAACTCTATCTATTATGTCATTACTCTTCTGTAGAAGAAATCTCAAAATTTAAGCAAAACAAGCAAACTGCCTTCACGGCACAATCTCTATCTCACTGTACACAAGTCCTTTAACTCCCTACACACATTCCATATGCATACACAGAGGCTGTGTTTTATTTACAAAATAAAGACGCACCCATCTCTCACTTGCATCCGTATGTACAAAGCATCAAGTGGGCTTTTTAAAAATGGACGTTACCTGTCGCAAGTTTCACAAATAGACCAAACCAGACTCCTCAGACGATATACCATTTCCTTGTGCGCCACTAGATTTACCCAAACACACAGGAGGGTGTGTTCTATTTCGCTGTGAAAAATTCATAGATTTAAGCAGAGACTTTAGGCAGAAGCACGTTGCCAGGATTTGCCACACAACATCAATTTCAACCGACTTGACGTTACATCCTTAGAGAATGGAATGTGTACACATTGTGTACCTACATATATATATCAGAATAGCGAAGACGAAGCGGTGCGCCAAAACGTAAAAGGGGTTCGCAATAGAGCAGTTAAATAGGATGAGAAGTGGAAGTGACTGAGCTTTCCTTGAAAGAACAACAACAAAAAGTCACAGTAAGAATTATCCAAAAATTGGATAAAGCTCAAGAGGTTTCCTATGCTTTCGGTCCTATCTCTTTTTTGTTCGTGTTATTTGTGTTTTGCCTCAAAGGACATGGGGTGAGTACAGGAAGGCAGAATTTTTCGCCTTTGCCTTACCTTCAAATCTCTTTGAATAGGACTATTGCCCGTTCTACCCACTTGACTATCTTCGTTTGAAGACGTGTCGTATCCTGCGAGAGCGAACCTTTTTTGTCAAATCCTAGGCAACTGGCATTCACGACGTTTCGGGTGGAGTTGTGAGGGAGGATGTTTGTGAGTCTCTGGCCCGCGGTAAGATGGCTCATTCATCATTTTGTACCGTCATTTCTACCGCCTTAATGTTGGCATAATATCGATTTACTATTATACGATTCACATATGGCAAAGACAAATGGTTCAATTCGCTAGAGCGCAGCCAAAAAGCAAGCAAGGACATCAGCGGAACAACGAACATACATAAGTGTTCAAATGGTAACAAAAAAAAAAGAATAAGAATAGAAACAGTACTAAAAAGGGATTTTTTTTTTTGCTCTAGATATCACGGGTGAGGATGTATGTTACCTTTTGACTGTAGGTAGTTCGAGAGTTCCTTCTTTTTTTTCGGCCCGCAAATGATGCAGCGCAAAGGAATACCCGCCAGGCAGGCAGGCTGAGTATTCATGGTACTTTAACACATTGCTCCTTTTTCCGGCAGTTTTACTCTGTGGAGGTGTTCCTTTTTTCTCCCCCCAAGTTCCTTCTTTGGTGAGGTTTTGTTACCCCATCGGTCCTTGAGGGCGTTTTTACTAGCAGCGCGCAAAATGGTGGTGGCAAAGCACAGACCTCATGTAATATTTATGGTGCTGCACTATTTCATGTGGCAAAAGATTTAGGAAGCACCTGGAACTTGTGACATACAATACTACATGTATGTAGTATTTTTCTTTTTTCCTCAGCGGCCATGTTTTTTTTTGGTACGTTGTAGTTTTTGACAGAAAGAAAGTAAAATTTGCTTTTTAAAGATTGTTGGTCGGCGTAGTTGAACTCAGCTTAAATAATTAAAGCCGTTTTTGTGTAGGGGTATTTTCGGTTACTTAGAGGTAATGTTGAAGTAAAGGTATGAATAGAAAGACCTAGAGCATATACTAACTAACTTGGATTTCGGGAATAAACTGTGTAGATTTTGAGTAAGGTATTAGATAAAAAGAAGCGCTTTATATCGAACAAAGCAACAGTGTATACCCTCTTCTATAACATTTATTTTTACTCTTTCAGTGGGTTTTCGAAAATTTAAAAAACCCTCTTTCGACAAATTTAATGTACATCCTACAACTCATAGAGGTTGTAAATTTACATATCTTATTTCAATGAACTAAGAAGAATTGCTTTAAATTTAATCCAGGATAGCAGGACAGTAAGTTGGTTGACTGATAAAAATGTAGGGTAGGAAAAGGAAAGTATGTATGTTGATTTCTTTGTTTATTTTTGAACGAACTTCGAAAAAACTCAAACAATAGCTCTGTCGAGTCATCAGAACGAAAGCCACTTTCTCTCTGTTCCAAACTAAATAAGTATGTGACAACCTACAACGTTCCCTTTAAGTAATAGTCATTGGTGCGTTAGGGTCTCTCGACAGACCCAGACCTGTTCACAGAAGCCATAGACACATTTATCTTCAAGGGTGGAGGAAACGAGTTTTCCAATGACACACTTCAAGACGAGCATATAAATGTCATACACGGTACGAAGTATGCCCTTAAAAATGTGATCGATAGACGAATGATGTCATATGCATTTGTTTCTTTTCTACAAAGGTGGCGCTGTAGCTCAAAGCAGACAAACACACTTCGGCAGGTGGATCATCTCACTAGATACGGTCAACAGCTCTTGTTCCTTTATGATTATCGTGCTCGAGATCTCAGAATTTTTCACGAAAACTTTGGTCGGCAAAAGTCTCTCTGCATTTTGAAAACGATTGATATAATATTGTCAACATAATTTACGTTCAAGGCAAAAGTACAAAAGAAGAGTAATCAGTTTATACACTTGCTTTGTTCTTCCAAAAGCAAGTAGTTCATTAGCAGTCCATTCGGAGGCATTTATTTATTGCACTACTGCCCCGCCAGGTGGGGGAAATTTACGCACTCCATTGAAAACCCTAGCACTTAAAAAGTCATTAATGTCAAAAAATTTCCTCAAAACGAATTGAAAAACCATATTTAAGGTAAAAACAGACATAACCTAGTTAACCCAACAATTCCCTACAAAACAGTATAAAAGTAATTGTTTATGTGAAACATACTCGTACTTACAAAAGGTAACTACAAGAAAGACGCAAAGAACCTGTTCCCGCAGTTATAATGTTCAACGCAATTCCATTCACAGGAGGTGACCAAGCACATCAACACTGGCAAAATGGATATAAACTGTCGATTTATGGTGTCTTAAGTGGGGCAATATCATTTCATACAGTGACCAACATGCACAGAACTTTTCCTAGCTCTCACCCTGATGATACCATCGTCGATTTTCCCTTGAAGTATCTGGATATCCTTTGAACGTACTGCGCGACCAACGAAACATATTCACACACTCACTTTCGATGTGAATGGCCCGTAAACTTAAGTTGCGGTTAACCATGGGATGTGTCCCTCTGAACAGGTCACACAATGGTATTTTTTCTTCTCCTCAATCTTGTGTATAGGAGGGGACCTCTAGGAAAGGTGACTCCCTACCGTGGTGAGAGTGAATATGAGTTTATGAAATTGTCTCATTGTCTGATCCGAAGAACGGTTCGGACAACGACTCCATTTAGCCAATTGACTTACTTCACTTATTAACGATGAGTGGGGGCGGTCGAAAACACGAGGGAGGTTTAATGTTGTGAGCATTCATGTTATTGATTGTTCCGTTTGTGGGCCACCTAATACGATGACATGATAATAGTCCTTTGGTATAAATTGTGAGTAAATAATATCGAACGCGTGTTCCGGGGAATCTAGCGTTGAATTAAATTATTCGGTGTACACCGTGGCATGTGAGGGAATGCTTATGAATTATAAATGAGGGATATAGTTAGAACTTTTCCAAGTGGGAACAATTAAAACAGTTTTCTACTAGTTTAATGGGAAATTAATCAAATAAGTTTTTGTTGGTAGATAATTACATTTGAGATTACTTTTTAAACCTAAAGTAGTCAGTGATCTGCCTTTCGTATAGTAAGTATCCCCAAAGAAGTACCTACTGAAGTCAAGTCGAGTCCCATTCCGGTTCTAAAGCGGAGAAACTCTCAACAATAACGGACAAATTTAAGTCATCAACCTAGTGGACCTACTCTGGCCAAATAAGAAAGAAACCGTTTCACAGAATTTAAAGTTTGTCCCCAAAATTATTATCTTACTAGCTCTTACCCGCGGCTTCGCCTACCTATATTTTGCGAAGTTACACTTAACTTTAAGTAGCCTATACTGCGACCCGAGGTACAGCCACTCTGTGTGCAAAATTTTAAGTTGATTGGTTGCGTAGTTTTTCGTGTTACAGGGGAACAAACAAACGGACAGCGTTTCACTTTTATAATATTAGTAGGAAGTAGGATAGTAGGATTCACTATTTAACTAAGTTACTTATGGGATAGCGTGATGCATTTCCTTATTCAAATACACAGCACCTACAAAAAACAAAAAATGTTACATATTCTGAGACTCTCAGCAGGAGGAAAGGCAACATTGTCTATGGGATGACTGATCTCCAGTGCCAACTGATTTAGAAGAAAAGAAACCACTTCCTGGCATGGCTGCGAGACTGAGCCATCCTCTGATTTGGAGGATATGATATAGGCGTCTATACGTATTGATACTAAAACTGGTGCAGATTGATCTACATGATTTAGAAACATTTGCTGTTCTTTAATTCCTTCGAAACTAAAAAGAAAAAGCCTATAGTTCAAAATGTTGATATCATGTCAACATTTCTCTTCTCCATTTTTTTATTTAATTCACTAATGCTGAAGTGGTTATAAATATCCTTATGATGCTAGTAGCATCACACAGCAGTAGTGTTGCTGTGGTGATTTTCAAATCCAGGTTTCAGTCTTTGCTTCGAGAGTGGTGTCCAGAATGACTGGGGAGAATTATTGGTGTTGTTGCCATTGCTTATAATTCACAGTATTTTCTTTCAAACATCCCAATGTCACTATCAGTATTCAGTACGATCAACACTTCAAGCCATATGACCACCCTACTGCCAGTGTTATGCATATGCAAAAGAATTGACGTTCACTTCTTCGCAGTTGATCGACTTTTTTTCAGGTTGATTCTGCAACGTGACAAACGATGATGCAATAATTGCATCAGGGTCATCCCCATGTCCTCACGTCATATAAGCTGATCAAGCCCACATTATGCACAGAACGATAAAAACATCACTAGCAGGCCTGATCTTTATGACAAAATGAAGTTGAATATTTACTTAAAGTCTTTAATGACATTCCACTGCTACTCCTCAACCATTTACAACATTCTAAACTTTTGAAGACCAAACATCACTTTGGTTGACCCAGAAAAAAGTAGATACAACTTATTTCCAACACGTAGACCTAAATTTTGAAACCATAAATTCAAAACATTTTCCAAGAAAAGTCATACTATTCCGACACACCAATAAAATTCATTAAATTATTCATCTTGAGATATAAGATAACTCAAGAAATTATTGCAGCCACAAACCACACACACATACAGAACCAGAGTAAAACAAAATGAAACATTAGTTTCGTCTAGACACCTTCAATCGTCCTTGAAGATTGAAGTGATATGCTCTCATCCACTCTCGTCTACTTTCAACCACTTTTCAAGGAAACCAAAATCTCATCTTTGAGTTATGAACCTCTTTGGAAGATGCAGCCTCCCCCTTTCAGTCGGGACTCAAGGATGAGTGTAATTATCCTATCCATGGAAAGCGGACGAAAAGGAGTATCCATTACCCCCACACAATTCAAACGTTCATCCTACTTTAACCCCCAAAGAAGCTCACCGAACAGAGTGAAAATAAAAAAAAGGAAGAAGAAAGTATCAGTAAGGAGTTAAAAAATGCAGACACACAGAGAATGGCATAAAAATTCCAGGAATGCTCTTCCACTTTCTTTCCTTTTTTGTCCTCCTCTGCTTCTATAATTTTTGCCCCAGAGAGCAAAGAAAACGACCGCCATACCCCACGAACGTGGTCTGCGGGAAAAAAGTTCCATCGCTTCGGCCCACAAATGCTGTAGCATCACATAAGCAGCGCGTTCCAGTTGGTTGAGGACGGGGTTGAGAAACATCTCCGGAATAAAATCTAAAATTCCAAACGATAGCGGAACATATAATTTTCCAAAGCGCACATCAGCCTGCTCTTGCATCACTCCATTGGGACGCAATTTGCTCCTTTGCATGACTGCCATGAAGTCCATAAAAATGGTGCCTTCAATGATGCCTTCCATGCCAAGGCAGTATGTGGATGCGCCTTTTCTTTCCCTTTGTCCCTATAAGCCCGTTCAAGTTGGAACGGTTTCTTATGCATTTTTTTTAAATTCTCTTTTTTGCCTTTTTTTTTTTCAAAACACATCTAGGCAAGAGGACTTAAGATCCTTTCTTCGAAGGTTGATGTCATAATTTAACGCAGCAGCGAGAACGAAATATGTGTGTCAACACATACACGTACAATGGGGTCCAGAGACTGAAGAGTTGGTATGACAACGACGTGACATTGACAGGGTGGAAAAATTAAATTTTCCATTTTTTTTCCTTTGCTCCTATCCTCTTGGTCTTCGCGTTCAGTAGGATCCTTGAATCCTTAAGGAGGATTTTCTTCGCTTGAGGTAAATAAAATGTCATGGGTGCGACGTGCTGATGGATGTTTTGGGGGCAAATTTTTTCAGATAAACATCTTTCAACAACAGCAGCAGTAACGCACTTTTTTCTTTCTCTTTTTTTTCTTTCACTTTCTCCCTCTCTCTTTCTCCCCCTTAAGTAACGCTGCGTGTATGTGTGTGACAACAAGGAAGAAATCCTCAATTTACCATGACGTGTCCCTCTGATAAATTCATTTCGAATCGTAATTCAGTGACGCAAAATAAATATCTTACCGATGATAGATGAGTCTCGAGATTGGTTTCACAGACCATACAATGACACTGGGACAACATTCCAGGAAGTTACTTTAGAAATGAATACAGGACATCTCCTATTCATAGATTATTGTTTGATTTCTAATTAAATTATATTTTTGAAAATAGGGACAGGAAATTTGAGAAAGAAATGTGAAAAGAAAGCAGAGTTGGAGAGCCCGCAGGGCAGTGTTGAATTAGACATGGAGGATTCTTTGAAGACCCAAAGGTCAATGGGTAGTAAATTTCAATCAATAAACTCAAGGAGTGACATGTGGAATTTTTTTTTTTTTGGGAGAAGATGAAAAGAAACCCTAAGGGAATCATGAGTCAAACACTAGAGTACCACATGAGGTTTAAGGAATGTTGAGGACAGTTTTTTATTGAAACAATAGCTGGTGTTACAAGGTGCGTTAAATATCACATGATCATACTTTCTAAATTTCCTGAACAAGAGATGGCCAGCACGGATTTCCATTACTCTGCTTAGCATAAGGTTTGAGAATGAGACCCTAAACCATGATTTTGGGGCTACTGACTACTGAACCTTTAATGCCTCGACAAGGGACTTGCTCGTCTTTATTAAGAAAAACAAACGTTTCTCAGCTTAAAACCGACTTCTGTAGAATAATACATTCTTCATCTCGCATTGGTCGAGTTATTTGCCCACCATATTACTTACTTAGCGATAGGCCCCAAATGAATCTTACCGAACTCCTGGTAGGATATAGTGCAATTGCGAGTAAAAGTTCGTACACATGTACATACAAATGTTCTTGCTTTTCAAGGTAATTTCAGTTTGACATGTGTTGTTTTAACTATGTTTGCTTATACCTTTAGTAGGCGACTTTGCCGCATCATGGAATCTTGAAACCCAAGGTTAAAATTCCAGTTTGTACTTTGACCTTATAAAGGACTAGTTATAATTCAAATGATAAATCTGTTGAAAGCTCTCTGTCTCTAATCCCCTACAACTCTTTAAATTTGCACAAAAGATTTACTAAATCGCTTACTAAAGTTCAACCATAGCTACTTTAATCGAATCCAATGTCATATGCTTTGTGTTAGATCAATATTCACACCCTACAGATTCAGAGAGAAAAATAGAGCAAAATACGATAATATTCCGATATAGCCTCATCAAACATTCCGACACCCATAAATGACATGAACAATATTCCACCGTCCATCCCTGGTTACCGGTTCATGTTCCATTGAACACGAATCCAACCATTCAAGTCATTGACTCTCAGCACCGCAATCAGCAACGAACAATCTAAACTCTCTCAAATGCTGTGTCGGTCGAGCATAGTGCGTATACCATTGGCCTACCTACCTACCTACCCCCACAGAATATATTTTGTATAAATAACGTACAATATCATCATAATCATCAACGAAACCCACCCCACCCCCCCATTCACACCAAAAATAACACCATTTGTGAACGGCTATCGATATGCTGCTGTGGGCAAATATGAAATTCCAACACACATTTCACAAGCATGCCGGAAAATGAACCCTGTCCATGGGAGGACCATGGGAAATTGTCGATGTTGCATTCCCCATCTTTCTTATCATCGACCAACCACCGACCCATCCTGCGCCCTTACATTTCTAATCAGAGTCGTATAAATGAAGACCCGATATTGACTTTAATAATATTTCATTAAAATACGACCATGTTCATTTCCACTGATAGTCCTTTAACTATGCTTGCTGTGTGTGATGATCTTTCAACCCCCCTTTTGCAATAAAAATAATTAATAACCATGCAAAAGGACTTTGTCTTCCTTGGGATATTGGTTACTGCAATCGGGTCAATCGATATGCCATGTGGTACTTGTGTGCGCACAACGCAGGAGATATGTTTACAAAGGATTTAGTAGTCCTTTCATTTTCTTTTCTTTAGCTTGTGTGTTACTCGGTTTCAGGGATTAATTCTTCGCTCGATATCTGTACTTTTCGTCCCAGTACGGTTGCGTGTTTAAATTGTTTTTACTTTTGCCCGTGTCCATCCGCTCGTAATTCAATTACCAGTCGATATTTTATTATGTGTTACCGGACAACACACAACAACACGAAAAAAGGATAACCAAGGGGTGAAATAGTCTGAGTCTATGACCACTAAACCGAGGGGGATGAAGTGAATATCGTACTAAAACACAAAACGAACAAGGAGTGAACAAAAAAAAAAACCCTCTAGTGACCACAGGAAAATATGTTCGATATTAGATCATGGGATCTCGTCCTCGGACGGGGGTTGATTATTTTCTATTTGAATGGGACTAATTGCTCTTTTTCCCAGCAATCCAATCACCACCACTACCATAGCCATTGCCATCACCGCAGCCACAATCAACCTGCCCTGCACTGTGCCGCTGGTGTATGCTGTGCGCGTGTGGGCATTAAATTTTCCGGATTATTCCTGCGGCACGATAATGACATGTTTTGTACAATTGACGTTCGAAAACAATGGCGGTAATTTAATAGTGAGTGCTCTCCACCTCTGTACAGTACACATACATGGTTCTCTGTTCTCTGACTGCCATGAGGGTGGAATACCTAGCATTGGTGATGGAGGGCTTAGTAGGCCGCAGGCGATATTGTGCGGATTTGATTAGTTTGAGGCGAAGGTGAATTTAGTTTGCGGTTCGTAATTTAGCAAAAATTCAATTATGTAATTGGCAACTTAATTGCAGTTGCCGTGAGAAAAGTCTAATTGACAGTTTGACAAGGTAAAAGTAATTTTTCTTCCAAAAAAGTGTGCTGTATGTATTTAACTCAACGTTTTAGACTCTTCATTTATAACATTTTCTGATTATCAAGATGGAAAGGAGTCCCTACAAGAGACGATTAAGCATCCTTGTCAATTCCTGGCACGCCATTTCCAATTCTCCTTCTTTCGCCATCCGATCCGAGATCTGGATGCAAAAAGCTTCTTGTTACCATCTCTTCTATAGAATCAAATACTACATCGGAAAATGGTTTTGATCTGAAGGAGAGGACAGCGAACAAAATTGTCGAGTGGGGATAATTCCGCGTTATGAGATATAGAGCTTGATCTTTCTTGACTCAAGACAACATTTTCCAAGAACAATTAAAGAAAGTGTGTATTAGACATCATGTAACGGAGGGAAGCGATAGACCATAGTAAACAGCTTACAAAACGTAAGAAGATGGTAGTACAAGTATATTACTTTGATTCCAAGATTTAAGATTTATCATTACATAGTATAAGGCATTCTTTTTCCGTTGAAGGATCAACATCTTAAGATGAGCATAGCTTGTAAGATATTTTTTTGTTTCAATGTCCGAGTATTTGTCCTTCGTGAAGAGAAGATCACTTCTAACTGCTAATTATACTATTATTTGGGTTCCAGCCATCCTAGCTTATTGAAAACTTGCTTTGCTCCCTCCTTCACCATAGAAAATCTCATGTTTTCGATGTAGTCTTGTGTATTCTTGTTGTAAGCCTAATTGTTTCCTTCTTTTCTACTGTATTATTCTCCACCAGTCCACAGTTGAAAACTTGCTGCGAATGATTGCGGAAGTATCCTTATTGATTTACAATAATTCATCCAATAGCGATATCGCCAAACCATTTTGTGTAGTTATGGTATACCATCATATATGGCGTTACAGGATAGAAGACCCGAAGCAAACCCCGAAACGTATACTCTCCCAAACAAGTTTTTACATCATACATCGAAATTCCATTTGAAATAGTCCGTCACAATCTTCATGTTGTGGACCTCATATTTCTTAGTGCTTGTAGTACATGATTCAAGTTCGCTGAGTTGCACATGCCGGGTTACAATTACCACCTAAGCTTAACGTCCAGTTGTAGACAAGGAAATGTAAATATCAGTTCAATAATCATAGTTATTATTTATAAGTATGTATTTCTCTGCCAGTTCAGGCACTGAAATTATAGGATGCAGCCCTATCTGACTACACACACAAAGATCAGTTCATGCGCCAACAATTTTTTTGTTTACCTCGCGTGTTCACATTAAATTTAATTAAAACTCATTCTCTCGCAACAAAAGTTTCTAATCTCATTCAATTGCTCCAGTCATACGTGCAATGAACTTCCTTCCTCGTAACCAGGTAATTTACATAACAAAACTCTCTTACACACTTACACACTCTTTCAAAAAAAAAATAAAAATCAATAAAAAAAAAAACTGTGAAATTCAAATGAAACCATATCCTTGCATCACAACCACAGGCATTTGCTTGCTTTACTCTCTCTGTCTCTCTTAGTTGAATACTTAATATATACCAAAAATAATGATACGAGCAACAGTTAAACTTAACGACCCCCAAAAAACCACTCATAGATGCGAAAGCACTTTTTTTTTTTGAATTTTGATACTCTAGTCTGAGATCGAATTACTTACGGTTCCACTTAGTCAGGGGTTAACATCGTTCGGCGTCTTTATAATGACATCGCATAGTAGTCGAGAAAAACAAACACACTCCTCTTTTATCACCCCAAGTCTCAAGTAAGTAAAAATACCACTAATTTCTTAGTCCTGTAGAAAAATCGAAAATGTGTATGTGTATGTATAAAAATATACATGTATGCATCAAGAAGCAATTACACCCCAATCTCATGAGTTTCTAAAAGTCCTGTCACATATGCCAGTGTTTGCTGGTGGGGGTAGTAATAAAATTCATTTCCTCCCATCAAAAGATGAAAAAACCCTCGATGAAAAGATGCAAACTGCTTTTTTAGGGGTGCGCGTAAAAATGAGATATGCATTAAAATTTATTTCGATTCCTTTTGTCTTTGGAAACACTCTCAACAGTGAGTGTCCTTGCCAAACGATTCATGACCTCTTAAGGCTAATTTATGCACCCATAGTCGCAGAGCGTCGTGAAGTGAGTTTTCTAGTTTATTTTTACGTAAAACACCCGCTAAAGTTCATTTTTTTTTTTTGGTTTAAGGGTAGTTTAATCCTTAACAGCAGAAAAAAAAATAAAGGACCAGCAACAAGAGCGCGTTTCAATAAATCGTGACTTCTTACGTGAATTCGGCACATAAACTTGATGAAATATTATCTAAGCCCATGCACACACACCCTGGAATTGTGGTACCCCCTCTCTTTGGGTCCTAAAACCAAGCCTTGTGTAGAGGGATTTTAAGAGGGCGACTGGGTGGTTGAGAGAGTATATTAATTTGTTTGTGGCATAATAATAAAAAGCAATTTTCGGGAAGGATTTTTTTTTTGTTCCTCTTATTTTTATGAGCACTACGTCCTCTGTGTCAGAATGTAACACACCGCCCGATAACATGCGAATCCTTTTCGTTTTTTCGTTTACTCATTCTTGCCCCAGTCATGATGAATACCGCGCTCCATATCAGAGAATTTCGTGTTGACAGTAAACATTCGTTTAAGCTGTGAAAACACGCAATTTTCGTTAGCATGTCCTGATAAGTTATCCCTTTCGTTGCGAAAGCGAACAAATTCTTCTTTTTTTTTCGTCGGGGTCCTATCAACTGTTTTTTTTTTCATTTTAGGAGTGTGAAGGATCAAGCCGCTCAGCAGACGGTTTAAGGTGCGTGCCGAATGACTACAAATGCCAGCTTACACCACCAACCGTTACACATAGAGCTAGGTGTAAATAAATTCTCAGCTTTTGTTAGCTTCAATGAGTTGCGTTTTGTCACGAATTTGTCGAGTTGTATCCTTTACACAGGAATACATGGATATTTTTTGTGTGTGAATAGGCTTTAAGGATGTCGTGGCCTTCCGTTCTGTTTGTGTTTCATAATAAAAATTCATTATCCTTGTAATTCCTTTTATACAGCCTTTCATAACATAGAAATAGTAACACAACGAAGAAAGGATAACATGAATTGTTCTATGATCTGTTGAAAGTGTCGTAAAACAAAAGTCCTGCGAGACGACAATGGTGGTAGTTAACTTGTTTAATTGCTGCCTCTCATTCTTTACTCACTTTGAATGGAGTGGAGTGCGCGCGGCTTAATTAGGTTTGTATTTACATGTAAGAGTTTTTTTTTTTTTTTTTTGTCGTAATGAGGAGCTGTTATGTGACCCATTTTCGTGCGTAGAACGTCGGATTGAAGTTCAGCTTTTTTTTTATGACTGCAGAGAAAAAATATAGTAGGTAGTTAGCATAAGGACTTCGAGTCTTTTTTTGTTTTCATTTTAACTACCGCAAAGGTAAGTATAAAACGCGTGTCAGCTGGCGATGTTCATGTCTGGTGGCACCCCACTAGTATCCTCACGCAAATGTGGCTGCTGCCGCCGGTATTTCTCTGTTGGTGAGACACAGGTCCTTGTCCGTGCATTGTGATTTACGATTGTAAAAGTGAAACAACCGGGTGCGATTAATATTTTAAAGTTGTTTCAGTTCAGCTCTACAACTATGGTCCTTTAGTTTTCTGTTCCTGAATAAGGAGATTAATTGCTTTTGTTTTCTTTTACGAACTCAGTTCTTGTTACAGTTTTTTTTCTTTTTTTTTTTTGTTGCAAATGGAGTCCTTTAATAGAAGACACTACACGAAGGAATATAAATGGGAATATGAATGGCGACTGTGGGTGGGATTGGGGCTTTTCGGTTGAAGGATAATTACCAGTAAAAGGCGCCGGGAATGATGGTGGTGGTAAATCGTTTGTGTGGTAAGTTATTTTGTGTTGAACAATTTGTCGAATTGGTTGACGGTGGAAGTTATAGTTGGGATGGTGGTTATGGCGGTAGTGGTGGTTTATTTGTGTGCAGAAGATTGGCTGTGCGTGATGGAGCGGCCACTCGAGAGGGAAAGAGAAAACGACTTTGTTTGCTCCTTTAATTAATTGAAATTGTTCTTTGGGTCAATGGGAGTAATTAAAAATTGAAGAATTTTGTCATTAAATTTAATTACCAGGAAAATTATTCATTTATGACAGCAAGTATGGCGAGTAAATTATTATTTTGAATTCCTGCGGACGACGTTAAGTGTCTTCAGAAATGAATTATTTAAACGAAAATGCATTTGTAAAGGGAAAGAGAATATTTTCGATAAATTATGAGTAAGAAAATTAAAGCTTGTCTATCTGTATAAAGAAGCTTTTGAGACGACTAGACCGCAATAGGATTTACGAAATAAGGCATAGGCTTTTCACATGAAACGGGATTGTAAACATTATAAAGCATTGGCGAAGGTTCTTTCGGAGTGAATGGTTAGTAGAAGAGACCTCTTTAGATTTTTTTTCCTGGATGAAGTTTGATCTAGAGAGTTTGAGTTTGAGAATCGTTTTTGCCAATTATGTAATGCAGTAGTCGGCTTTCAGTTTATTCGAAAATATTTACAAATTTCTAGATCTCAGTTTGCTTTAAGTCCTATATTGAGTCGAGCAGCTGTGATTAGCACGGAATCTGGACTGGAGCGGACTCAGGAGGTAGTTGATAGACAAGTGGTTTGTTATCTGCTTTACCTTTGACAAGCATGGTAAGATGCTGATATGCCTATAGTCACTTTCCGAGATAGCATTAGGCAACAGGAACAACTCTTGCGATTTTCCATGAGTTAGGAAATGTCGAAGTGGTAATGCAATGGTTGATAACGTGAGTTAGGTGACTAATCATTTCGGGTAGAATCAGTTTGACAAAGCGGATAGGTACCCCGTCTTCTCCAACAGAGTTAAAGCTGATGCTGGCTATACAATTTATGATGTCGCTCTCAGTTACCACCTCAAAATCAGGCAGTGCGGGTATCGATGAGATATCAAGATCAGCGAAGTCGAAATTTTTCACATTTACACTTCTACCAAGAAAATATTGATTAAGATCATCAGGATCAAGATCACACTTTGTGCTACCTTTATTACCGGAGACTCCAATCTGGCACAGATTATTCCACAGTTTCTTGGCGAGCAACGCCAGTGAGCAAACTGAATATTATACGTACAAAACAGAAAAGATCGTGGTCAGAAATAGAGTCAAGAGAAAGCTGGTCGAAGAGGAGAATCAAAAAGAGGTATTAGAAACAATAAATAGAGCGAGAAGACTAGGAGGACAATCATCGGCAAAACGTGTTGGGTACTGTTTATTAATTATTTCTAATCCTAAGGATAGAGACAGGTTAAAATTTGGGAAAACCGGTGCCAATAATATATTGGGTGAAGCTCGCCCTAATGTCGGACCATCATCCGCCATAATTTATGCTACCAAGAATAAGCCTTTGAAAACCTCTAAGGCAGATCATTTTTTTGATTGCATACCAGAGAAGGACGAATGAAATATAATATACACACACAAACTCTATAAGCCGTTCATAGATCTTAAGATTGTTTAAATCCTAGACCAACGTGGCCGAATGGGAAGGAATGTTTCAGCTTAAAAGATTTTTGAATTCAAGGGTCCAAACTCCTAAATTGTAAAGAATTAATAAAGTCAAAGTCAAATTTTTATTCTAGATGCATAGAGTGCGGATACATGTAAGCTAAGTCTTGCAAAGTCTCCGGGAAAAAAGGTTCAAAACCTGGATTGAATTGACACCTTTAAGCACTGTAGATCGTTAAAACACATATTCATATATGCAATACCAAGTTATGCGCAATTTCCAAACTAGCTGTCTCTTCTTGTGGTTCCTATAGACTAATACCTGTTTATAAGCGCAAAGGAAATTTCAGTCTCACTTACCTACTACCCAAAAACTCAATACTATACTGTTGCGTTTTAGTATAGAAACCGAAACGAACCGTATGGGGCTGAAGGTTCAAATTTAATATTTCTCGTCAGCTGGACATTTTCCGTTTACAATGTAGGAGGCTTCAATGACAACTACACAATCGGCAAAACCTAGATTTTGTTCGAATTGGTATTCATGGCATGGTAAACCTGTAGGGTGAGCACCAGTCTTTGTGCTGTTGCATGCATGCAAAATGATGTCACAAGAGAGCTGTAAATATTCACCAACCGATGTCTGAGAAATATTTTAAGGACTACGCCAGAACATCGTATATCAGCTGTAGCTTATCTCACAACATAATAAAGGGTGGTTAAATTTTAAGGGCCGATGTTGAATGTGAACCACACCTAAACGTCAAGTTTTTTTCTGCATTTCATTTGATATTTCTCAATTTCAGACTAACTCAATTTGAACCATGGAAAGATACACAATCGAGCAACGCGTTAAAGTTATTCAGGCTTATTATGAAAATGGGCGTTCAAATCAAAATGCATATCGTGCACTTCGTGATTTTTTCGGTCAATTTAATCGTCCAAATGTGCGTACAATCGGAAAAATCGTGCAAAAATTTGAGCAAACCGGGTCTGTAGGAGATGTGAAAACACCAGTGCATGCTCGTACAGCTCATACTGCAGAAAATATTGCTGCTGTTCGCGATAGTGTGGCTGAAGTGCCGGTCAGGCAGTTACTGTGAATGGTGTTCGCTATCGTGAAATGATAACGAACTTTTTATGGCCCGAATTGGAAGATATGGATGTGGACGATATGTGGTTTCAACAGGACGGTGCCACTTGCCACACAGCTAACGAAACAATGGCTCTTTTGCGGGAGAAATTCAATGGCCGTGTTATCTCACGTCGTGGCGATGTTAATTGGCCGCCACGATCATGCGATTTGACACCGTTGGACTTCTTTCTTTGGGGTTTTTTCAAAGAAAAGGTGTACGTCGATAAGCCAGCAACAATTCAAGAGCTAAAGGATGAGATTATTCGGCACATTAACGGCATAGAACCTCAATTATGCCTCAGCGTCATCGAAAATTTGGACCATCGGATGGAGGTGTGCCGCCGAGGTCGCGGCGGCCATTTGGACGATATTTTGTTCCATACATAATTGAACCATACCAATATTTTCATAATAAAAAGAAATGACAATAATTTCCTAAATAATTTGTGTTTTATTCAAAATCAATATCGGCCCTTAAAACTTAACCAACCACCCTTTAGAAAAGGAAAAGCTGTATACATTACAGAAGCTACAAGACTCTGCACTGCAAACACGACGTATGTACATAAAAGGAATAAAAGACAAAACAGTCTTTTAAAAAGCTAAAATTTGGTTTTAATTTTCCCAAGTAAATAACGAAAGAACTTTTCGTTTGTGCCATTATCGTCTTATTTTTCTGACACCCAAACTTCAAACTTCATGTTTTATCAACCAAATTTCCAAATGAATACAGTAAACATAATTAAAATACGAAAAAGTGTGAGATTCCTTTAAGTACGCCCGCAAAAAGAAGCAATTTTCCTAGACGATCCAAAAGTGAGTATATAAAACAAAATGCAATAAAAAACCGTGTTTACTCAGTTAATTAAAGAAAAGCAATCGAAAAGACGAAGAGAAAAGTGCAGAATTTTCGGCGGGTAGTATAGCTTCACACTCCCGCATCGTCTTTGTTTCGTCGTGAGGTCGGGAATAAACCACAATACATTACATAGCCATCATCATCACAAGCACCACCACCACGATCAACACTTTGACGACGAGGGGGATTGTAAAACTTTTCATTTTAGTTTGTAGATAATAATGAATCACTGCTTCTACCTGGGAAAAAGATAGAAAACGGAAAAAAGCAAGAGCAACAATAACAAACCCAGCAACAAACAACAAAAGTAATTAACCAACGATTTAAGGGGGTAATTGTGTCGTTGGGAATGTATCTATGTGTGCAGTATGGCCTTGTAGTCACCCCACGAAAACGACATCGAGAACATCGTGAAAACAACTTACCGCACAAAGTTTTTCTTATTTTCCCTTCCGTTTTTTTTTTTTCATACTTTTCCCCGTCCGAGATGCAGGAGTTTCTGACCCCGTAATTCGAAAACGAGCCAAAGGATAGGAGTTAAATTAGCAGAAAACTTTCCACCCAAGAACCGCTTATCAGCAGGAGTCCGCATGTCTCGTTTCTACACTGAACGTTCTCTCTTCCGCTGCTATGATAAAGGGGAACAGTACGAGTATTTAAAATTGTTTGCTTTATGGTGTTTAAGAGTTTTCTCCTTTTTTTTACGGTTCCAAATAAATGCTGATCCTGCTGTTTTTTTTTTTGTTTTTTTTTTGTATTTTGGGCCTCCATCTTTCACAAAAGAAAACTTTTTGGTTAACGGAAAGCAAATGCAATGGTACAGCAGAAAATAGAACAAAGAGGCGAGACACCCTTTGAAGTACAAATAATAGGGGGGTTCAAAGTTTGTTTCCCGGGTTGAGTCACGTAGGAACAATTTTTGGAGTAAAACACTGGTTAATGCAAACAAAATTGTAAGATAGAGTTGAAAACGTTCCAACTGAGTTTGGAAAGGGGCTGAACGAAGGAGCAATTGGAGTTATTTTGACACACGCTGTTTGTCTACGGGTAGTAGATGACTTTTTAGCAAAAGCAATGGAGCAGATGGAACGGTTTTGAAAATTCAAAGGTACACGTGGTTGAGTGTGATGACGTGTATATAATGCTTTTGAAATAGCCTAACATCAAAGGGGTGTTCCCATCGGCCTGATTCCAGTAGATTCTGGTAAGAATAATGTCAAATTCAGATGGGTAGCAATCTTCTTGGAGTACTGACAAACCGACATACAGTCAATAAGCCGAGACATATTGTGGACCAGATTCATGTTTTTGTTTTTTGTTTATTTAGTTCCAGAGAAAGTAAAGGTTTTAGATTGGAATTAAACAATAGATGTCTTCCATATTCGTGTTGAGCAATTTAGAACAATCTTCTGAGCTTTATGCTATATTCCAAATTATGCTTCTACGTATGACGTAAAATAGCAAAACCCATATTTGTGATGTAAATGCCGTGGCAGGAGTGCTTATCTAAGATGATATCCGAGAACAACAATTTGAATGTACAAGAACTGTATACCGAGCTTTCTACTTGTAAGCCCCTGAGCATTTTCGAGTAAATACAAGCTTCTGTCAAAATATAAAATTTTAATTCGAGTTTCAGATGACGAGTTTATTGGTCAAAAAATGCCGAAAAAATAAAACGCAAGATACTATAGAGACCCACGAGCTGAACTAAGGGAGAGAGCAGCAGCTTTTGGGAAATCTAAAAGATCGTCCAGAGGTTGATGAAAGAAAAACATGAAATGCCACAAAATTCAGAACGAGATTATGGACGTCGTCGGTTCAACCCAACGGCCTGGCCTGGTTCAATTCGGGTGCTAAGCGGTCATAACTCACAACCTTTTTGGGCATGTCTGGTTGAATATGTACTTAAGTTCCATCCAAAGAAGCGTTTTCCCATGAGCGAGATTGATTGCCTATATTCAAGTTGTGATCAAGTTGGATATGGAGACAAAGAAGGTTGCGGAACACGGAGCTTACTGACACTTTTTATACGAAAGAAGGAAACATGCTAGCCTAACGCTTTGCGCTTAAATCTTAAATCCATCTTATACTATACTGCTTCGCATACCAAGAAGCCTCGGGAAATCTGATTTGAGACGGAACTGGAAAAAGATTTTTGAATGCCTTCACACCGACAGAAAAACTGTTGTAAATTCCTAAACAAACTTTAATGAAGAGAAGCATTCATCATGTTTCTTAAAAATCTCATTTACTCTAAATGGGTTGTAATGACAAGATCACTAGTCACCTAGTCATCTTACTCTGAAAATATAAGTCTCACAAACCAGTAATTTTTTTTTTTTGAATATCTTCGGCATGTAGATCTCTTGATCTTCATTAGCTTATAGGAATTCAGTTAACGCGATCAACGAATTTTACTGAAAATAAAATAAGGACATAAGGCACACTCGTTCTAAATCAATCATCATCAATACATATAATAAAACAGTAGAACACTGTGTGTCTGTACATTGAAGAAAAAGTAATAAAACAGAAAGGGGGTGACTAAAGAAGAGGAAAAGAACACAAATTTTCTGTCTGTCTGTTTGTTTGTTCGTACACATCTCCGAAACTACTTAACGGATTTTCATGCAGTTTTCACAGGTGAATAGGGTATAATTTGGAGCAGCATATAGACTTTATTTTATTAATGTGAAAAAAAATTTTACCGTCATTTAAAGATTTTCATACAGTTATATACATATACAAAGAGGAAAGGTCGTCGATATAAGAAATCGTGTCGGGATTATACATATGTACTAGAGAATTTGTTCCAGTTGAGATCTTTGAAAGCTCTAGCTAGTGAACGAGTTCGGAAAAATATTTCTCCCAAAAAAAAAATGTTTGAACTCAGTTCAACACAGTTCTTTGGAGTCCGTGATAGTCTCAACATTATAGACAAGAGCTAGAATGTGTTGATGAGGAGGCCAATACCTTTAATAACCTTAACCAAACACCAAATATCAAAAAGTTTTACTGTCAGTATTTTTTGTTTTACTTATAGTACATCTTGCATGAATTTTGATTCTTATAAAGGAGAAGTCTTTTTGTATTGTTTAAGCATTTCCGGAAATTGTTTGGCAAATGTTAGTACATTTAAAATAGATTTCTGAGATTATGTCAGATGTTATTTTTCCAATGTATGTTATGTTAATTTTGATTTACTTACCATGCATCTACATATAAAAAGAATATAAATAAAAGATATAAAAAGTATCTACAGCAAGTCCTATATAATTTATGTATTTTATAAATACCTACTGACTAATGAAGACTGATGCAAAAAAATTAACTTTATCCCAATAATTCTGCCATTGATACAGATGCCAGTTTCAAGTTTTAACAATTTCGGAATTTGATTAGAGAAAAGATAATAATAGCACGATAGGAGCATCTTTGTATGCAGCTGCAAGTTTGATCTTGCAAAGGAAGGTAACTTCCCCGAACGAAAGCAAAATGTTTTTCTAAATTTAAAACATAAACATAAAGGTATGTTAATATGTTGCTTCTCTGTCTATTTTGTATTTAAGTTTCGACAAAATGTTAAAAATATGGGTAAAAAAAATTTTAAACAAAAAAAAATATGTTTGTAGCTAAACAAAATCTAAGTTATACACATTCCATTAGTCAAATTTACTTAACCCAAAATTCTTTCTTTACCTAACCAGTTGATCTAAATTTAGCCATACTTTGGGGAAATGTCAAACTAAATTCCTGAGCATGGTTTACCTACGCCTACTCACTGATTTTCAACGTCAAATTATAGGGGGGACACACACTTAGAATCAATTCTACTACGAATTTCAATCGATATCCACTTATATACAGTAACAATTAGGGATTTCTTCCCTAAACCTATCCACCTGTCAAAAACATTTCCTCAAATTGTCATTCTTTCATATAAAATCTGATACCACTTTAACACCATTTATCTATTACAACAATCCATCGGCCCAAATCTTGTCTTCTCTATAACATTCACACAATTAAAATCCTCTAAGAAATCCTTCTTTAGAAATTACTACCCCTAACAAATTGTATCAATTCAGAGATTCTACTCCAAACCACCCAAAAAAAAAAAGGAAGCAAAAAACTTTAGTCCTATCCCTCTATTTCTTCCTCTATGTCCCTTAATCTTCTCCTAAGTTGCTCCTTTGTGTCCAGTTAAAGTGCAAAACCGTTTTATTATTATCATTGTCGCCAAGTGGGACCATGGACCACAAAGTCACAGAATGAAGACAAAACGGACAAACGACAACGTAAAAAAAAAAAAATAACGAAATGAAAAAAAAAATAAAACCGCTTCTCATCCTGTGTCTGTCTTTTCTCTCCGAAAAGGACAATCTGACAATAAGATGAAAACTCTGAACAGAGTAAAAAGAAAAAAAACCAAGTTAAACAGAAAACTTGACGAAAAGGCATAGAACTGAGGAGCCCACAAGGACTCCAGGCAGTAGCAAAGCCTGCTTCTATGACTACTTTACACTTACCTCTGTGGTGCCTGATATGATGCCCACTGGAGGCCCCACAACACGGCTGCTCATAGTACAGGTTCCATGTATTTTCGTAATCCGAATAAACGTTATCCACAAATGTTACCACAAGGAGTGCACACAAATTGATCACGTATTTACACATTTTCACAGGATATCTTTTTTATTTTTCCCTCCTTCTCTCTCGCTTTTTTTTTTTTTTTGCTTTTTCTTATATTTTACTTTTATATCTCTTCTTTTGTTGTATATGGGATATAAAGATATTTATTTTTATCTTTTCACTTCTTATAGCAGAGGAACAGCTTTGGGCACGCACATTTACAGAAACACTACCGTTTTAGTTTTGATTTTATTACAGCATAAAATAAATAAAAATAAAAATCAAAACCCTTCTACAATGATCGGAGAGCATTTACATTTTTGCTTTCTTAGCTTCCACACAAAAATAAAAAAACAAACCAATTATTTTTTATTTTTTTCTTTGAATTAGTTTTCAAGTTTTCTCTCAAAATCAAATAAAAAATAATAAGAAAAATCAAAATTGTTCACAGTGAGCATCGAGTGCCAATTGTCCTGCTAAACGAAATTAAGGACGGCGACAACATCGATTCACAACGGTTATGTGAAATATTTTGTCGTTAAATATCCTTGCACTTCCGTATCCTCAATCGAACTGAGCAAATTCTCGCACAGACGTTTGTTATTAAACACCTTCAGTATTCCTTTCGATGAAGATTGAACGAGGACATTATCCTTTTTGGAAATGTTCACACATTTAGTATTATAAATCGCGCACGCGCTCCTTTCAAATGAATTGTCCCGCGCGCTCTGTGATGTTTATTAGACTCTCTCTCTCTCTCTCTCTCCAGTATGAACAGGTGAAAATGAGAACTGCTAGAAATTCTGGAATCTGGAATCCTGCAATGAAAAAGATTGAAGAGTGTTAGCAATCATTTTAAGGACAGATTCCATTACGAGAGAGTATGCGCATTGCTCAATGGAATGGAAATATAAAATAAAATTTCAAGGGTGCATCCTGGAAAAAATAATAATAACGAGAAAATGGCAAAAAAGAAACAATATGTGTACTTAAAAAAAACCTCAAAGGACGAGCAGAAGCGTGGCGATAATTTTTTGCAATTTTCATGCCGCAGGAGGGAAGCAAATTAAAAAAAATATAAGTTTAAACATGTTTTCTCTGTTGATCTTTGTTCTTGGGGGTTCTGAGAGAAAACGAGGAAAGACTCCGTCATTATGTGGAGTTTATTTAAGCTGCCCAAGCGAAATGGAATAAGGAAATAACAATGAATCGTCTAGAATCTCTAGCTAACAAGTGAACAGCAGGTATCCGCGATTATCCTGGCAGGACAAACAACAAATGATTTAACAATGAAAGCGTGAAGAAAGAAATGTTAATGCCAGTGGGCAATGTTTTCTCTAATCCGGTAAGTGGTTGGTCTAAATTGTTGGTCGTTCAAGTTCAGAAAGGAGGGCGGCTGCAGATGGCTTATTAAATTGATACTATTTTGTATATAAAAAGTCGTTTTGGCATTACTCCCTGGTTTGTACAAACCCTCTAAGCAGACTGGTTAAAGGTGTACAGAATAAGGCATTTAAACAAATATTTTTGAAATCTTTTTGTTCATACATTTCATAGAACTGTTGTGTTTTAGAAATAGTGAAACATATTGGGGGAAAGGAAATTAAATTTAGTTTCTCTTTCGTTAAAACAAATTTAGTGTTGAATTAAAAATCGAATATTCACCTCCAAATTCATTGCAAATGTGTACCTTCTTATATATACGAATATGTCGTAATGTCCACCAAATGATATACTTCAGAACTTCAATGAATTTCACCTAAAGATCACATGCACTATATATGTAGTGAAATAAATAAAACAGTGCTTTAACTTTCTTCATCACGAAAACTACAAAAATATATCTACAATTTCGAGAGACTCATCAACTTTCAATTCAAGCAACCACATACTCGTACATAATAATATACGTACATACATCATCCTTAACATCGCTGACCTAGTAAAAAATAACTTTAGCGCTGAATTAGGAGGCACACTATGGCAGTTGCAACCCCAAAGGCACCACAATGGATCTACATTGATCTAAGTGTGACGGGAAGGATTTCCTTTCCTTATCAACCCTACTACCTAACACTCTGCATTTGAGCACCTCAATCTTTTATACAAGGTTCGGGTGCTACATCTATATATATAATTTTTTTATATAAAAACCATTAAGCGGTTTTTAAAATGACGAAAATGAGGGGGAACATTTTTTTAAAGAAATTTTAACAAAGAATAGCCTTGGTGAACATGTTGCTTTAGAAGAAAGCAAATTGACATTGCCAATATAAAACACATCACAAGCAGTACATATATTGAAGGGCAGGGAATCGAGGAACTTTTTTCAAGTATGTAGTATCACAAAGAGTATTTAGGTCATGCAGGACGAAAATGAATAAGTCTATTTCACATTTGCTAAGAATTAGAAACCTTTGATGAAGATGCTCATCCAGTTCTAAGGACCACGATAAGAGTGCAAAAAAAAAAAAGATTTGCAAAATGGATGCACGATTATACCGATATTATTCTCTGTATCTGCCTATGTCAAAATCCGAGTCCATTCCGATCTATACCAACAACGAGCCACTCCAACAATCATACAATGTTAAAACAAAATACAGTCTGTTCACCAGTGACTTTCAAATTTTTATTGAATTTTCATTTGGTTACTTTAATTTTTATTTTTATGAGAAACGGTTACAGACTGTTTCAACTAACCCTCTTAGGCGTCGTTCACTATTTCATCATAAGGGTTATTTCAAAGTTTAATTTTCTTTATCGTATTTGCATAGCTCCTTAGTCTTACTGAGATAATCGTTAACAAAATTCAAGAACATAAATTGAAAACGAATAATGCATGAAGGTCTTTACGCATTTCTGTACTATTCATAAATTGATTGCCATCACAATAAGCAGTGATAAAGGCTGAGTTTTTGTCCGTAAAGTATTGCTTGTCCATGTAACTCTTGTCCCCTAGTTCACTATCCGTATTCAGTGACACTATCGGCCTTAACGATATGACAACGTTTAAAATCGAATGTACTTATTTGAAAAGACCATTTCAAGAGTCGTTGGGAATATTGCATCGCAGTACTCAGCGGTTAGAATTATAGGGATGGTACCTTCAGTTCTGGAACAAGATTGAGTTAAGTCGCATAAAAGCATCAATTTCCAAAAACGATTGGCTAATCAGTAGACCCAGTGTTCATTTATTAATTTCAAAACTGCTCACAACGCAAAAATATCGTTCCTTTATCAAGATATTTAACTAAGGTTCGAAATAATCCTTTTTTTATTTGCTGGTGTTATGCATACATTCATTTACTTAAGTAAAGTTTTCATTTAAAAAGTAATGATAATCATAGAACTCAGAATAGATGCCAATTAAAGGTTGATAATTGCAAAACAAATCTTACCTAAGGAATCCTCATAGAAAAGCTTCGTTCAGCCAAAATAATCTAACAAAATGTTTTCTTTTGATTGCACGCTGTTTATACAAATATGATCCCTCATTCAACCCGTAGTTGAATTTACCTTCGACGCAAGCGTGCTAGAGTGAAAATTATAAAATTTACCGCGAAGAGCAGAAAAAAATCCTTGTAATGCATTGCAAGATAATATCTCCAAATTAGAATCCATTTAGAAGATAAATGAAGAAAAAATAAAAAAAACCTATTCCCAAAAGTGGGCACTACGCATCACCACGAGCAGTAACATCGCCCCCCTTCCTCTATTTCTTTCAATTTGAATCCTTATTTTCTGTTAACCTGCCAACCCAACTCCATTTTCGACTGCCACTGAAGTCAACATTGTGAAAAACATTGAAACTCCAGCAATACAGGGCAAGGCTCTTTTCATTAGATCTTTCGAAAAGCAGGACAAAGCCAAGGGATTTTATTTCTCTTCCTCTCAGCATATAGTACTCTCGTAGATACCCGGATGATACTGGCTGATGAGAATGACTATATAGTAAAGAGGTAGTGGATTCGGTCGGATGCTTTGGTAACATTGGGTTACCACGCCAATCCTGGTTTATAGCAGGACATTGCCCACTACTACTTATGTATACTGCTGCTGTTGTGAACACACATATTTCATCTGTTCGCTTTGTTGCCTGGCAAAAAGGATGAAAACCAGTCTGTCTGTTGCAAAGTGTTTTAAGCTACATTTACGTGTTGTTTCCTTATTGCACGAGATGTACTAGTGGCTGTTTTTTTTCTTATTATTTTTGTTTTGCCTGCCATCTTCATCCATGGTCCAGGGATCTTTATGGTTAACTTCAATGTCAAGAGGCGGGTAGAAGACAGAATAATTGTTATGCGGGTGAAGTTGAATACCAGAGAGGAGGATGCGAGAAAGGAACAGGGCAGAGAATGCATTCACGTCGAATTTTTGGATCGAGGTAGTTCGTTAAAACAACAGAACAGGGGTGGGCTAACCTAACTCATCCTTTCAGTTTAATCAGCATAGATAATTTCAACGTTACACCTATCACCATGCAATGAACTTCTACTAGGGACCAGAATTGATTGCAATGTGCAAGAGGGTGGATTGTTGTATGCCACTAACACAACGGGTGGGTTTGGGCGAGAACGATTTAATTTCGACTACCAGTCGCCGGCTTATCCCTCGAGTAAACAAACAGCCATTAAATGTTTTTCTTTGCTATTCCCTGCATTTTTATTCCCCATGTAGATAGATCCTGTTTTTATTTTGTAGAGTTATTTTAAATTAAGGGTTGCAGAGTTGTGGCAGCGGCGAAGGGCCATTGAATTGGAGAGAATTGCATCCGCAGTTGTTTTAGGATTCTCACTTCGATGATCTCGAGAGGGAAAATATCCTGCAATTGCTGCTCTTACCATACTGATGTGTTGTATGTTGGGAGTATTTTTCCATGTTCGAGGGACAAAAGAAATTGAGTGTTAGTCCGAAATAAATGGGTTTATGTTAAACCATCATCATATGTTAAGAAGGAGTGCGATTGTCAATGAAGGGGTTGTTTATCCCTTGACGAGCGACTCGATTGTGCATATAGAAAACAAGTTAATTCAAAGAGTTGGTTTTTGTTTATAGAGGGTGGCTGGTAATGACTTGTCCTTAGTCAAGCTTTTTTTTTTGAAGAAAGGATTACCGCTCAACTGGCGCTGACACACGATATTCAGTGCATGTGAGTTTGTTGGGATTTTATTGTTCAGAAAAGCGAAACTGGATATGAAGTGCAGTGGTTAGATGAATTAAGGGTTCAACTAATCTAAGATTTACTTGATGTATTTTTAACAAAATAATCATAAAGAGTTGACAATGTAATAGAAGGCGATTATTGGTGATTAAATGTTGTCGTTTCTGGGAGTATTTAGTAGATGATTTGCAGTGGGATTATCACTGTTCGAATTGCGAAAAGTCATCGATTCAGTAGAAAGGAAATATAAGGAAACAAAAGTTCATTAAAAAACTAAAATGACTTTAAACTGATACAAAGGACTCAATAATAGAATAATAGCGTACGCAGGATATAAACCAAATAAACTTAAGCTAATTTCACTAATTTTGGCTTCGTTTTCGCTTAAAAAGGTGTCCTCCATACTCGAGGGATTTGTCTCCTTCAAACAATTCGAACAATTTAATAATTTTGCATGGCTAGGGGATCAAACCAAAACGCCCTATTTCAACTACTACCTAAGTCCATTTGAGGCTCCAATTTGTTCCCTGCGAGTGTCTACCTTGCACCATACTTGAAGCCCTTTTCAGAATATGAACTCGCTAGATTGCCTGGTTGAAGCCTCGAAACCCTTTGACTTGGCCTTGTTATTAAATTTGCATCATATGAAGGCACACTCGAACCATTTTATATTCCAACTAGGAGATTTTCCCCAAAGTTTGCACCCATATCGTCACAAACAAAACATCTTCTCAATCAACCATACCATAGACCGTGTACAATATCGAAACGCTCTTTTGACAATAGGGCAGCAATAATAAAATAAAAAAAAAGTAAAAGCACTCCCCATGTTCGCCTCCAAGCATATCCAAAGAACTCGCTGCAAAATAACAAAACTTATCCACTACTTTTAATTATTCCGCTCACATAAAATAGAAAAGTTTCAGAATTATATTTTTTATATATCCTCCAGCTAGCCTCAGACGATGAACTATCTGCATCGAATGGAACCTAAGCCAACTAGCCTGAAAAAAAATGAAATAAAAATAATAATAAAAGTGCAACCACTTCACAGGGAAATCAAAGACAGGACATTTTTGTTGCGCTGCGCCCGCAAAGGGAATTTAGGAATATGTATGGTGTACCCATTGACGAGTACACAGTAGAGAATGTTCACGAAAAATCGAAAAATCCAATCCAAAAAAAAAGCTTTTATTTGAAAGGATGACTGCAAAAAAAAGGAAAAACATACAAAGAGGCATCCAAAAAATGTTCGGTATAGAAAATATGAGAACTTAAACTAGAACTGGAGCTCGAGCTCATCCGGTTCCGGGTGATGTGCTTGGCAGAGAGACCGAGCGTATGACAACGGATACGTGTGTTCACGTCGATGCTGCATGCATTTGAAGGCTGTTATTGTATCTTATTCTCACGTTCACGTAGCTACACATATGGAGAGATGCATAGTAAAAAAAAATCATCTCTTTGTGCATGGTGCCGACACTTCAATTTACCTCAAATTTTAGAGTTTAAATTATATGTGAAGTTCAGATACACACAAAAAGCATAGGAAACTGCAAAAAGTATCTGAAGCAAGGGATCTCTTAAGTAGAAAAGTGAATAAAAGTATTTGCCATTAATCTTCATTAGAACTGAAAGCGAACATTGAATCAGCATATCCCACCAGTCAAAGTGGTGATGATAAACCCTTTTCCCGAAGACTAAAACCCTCCGTTGTGTATCTTTAAGACATTAACTGTAGCAATTTATGCTTTCCGATATGATAAACACCACAACGTAGGTTTTCATCCAGTAGATAGCGAAAGATACCACAAAAGCAGAAGATAAAGTAATAAATTGCAAGGCAAACATAAGAGATGAGACATTAAGAAGCGCAACAGCGCTTCAGTGCTGCATCACAACGAGTGATTTTATACTTAAATTCTTTTAAAGATACAAACTCACGGATACACGCACATACAGGGTGTTTGAACCTATGCATCATCGAATGAACGAACGAGGCCGTTAATATTCAGTTGAATTTACTGCATCAGTGCCATTGGCATCGCTATCAGCAACGCTCCTCTAGAACACCATCTCTTTAGTAACTTCCAACTCCAACTCCATTACCATCACCTTATCCACACCATCGAGTGTGAGTGTGTGTGTGGCTGTGTATAGAAAGAGAGCGAGCCGTTGCCGTCATTGCAATCAGATGGACGTGATACCCGATAACCACATCGATGAAGTCATTAAAAGGTGAGAGAAAGAGTGAGTATATGTATGACGGCATAGTCGATGGTGGCTGCTTGCTTGCCCTTGTTGGGGCTATTGTCGATGCTAGCTCTTGAGAAGAGCCTACAGCACTCACTATATGTCTGGTTTTGGTATTTTCGAATGCCGATGTGAAGCGTGGGACGACGACAACAGGGATAGGATAGCGAAATACCAAGAACACGAGAGAATATTGATTTATTATTCACTGGCATCCCTCTAAAGAGCTTAAAGCAAAGTCGACTTTTTTTAATATTGTATCTTCCACGCTGTACAGGTTTAAATAAAAACCTATCTTTTTCTTTTTATCTCTTTTGAGGTAGGCACGGTTATTTGTTCAACCGCGATGGGGAGAAGCTGGGAGCAACTTAATGAGTTGATACAAAAAAAATTGTTCGTTTGTTGTTAATCGAAATTCTGTCGTCGACGTGGGTTTAATTGAGATGTTATCCGCACATTTTAGGTATAAATTTGGATTAAAAAAAAGGTAGTACCTACTTTGATTGGTTTTAGAGTCTATCATTAAAATTCTACAAATTTGAATTGTTACCCTTTTTATGGATGTTTTTGAGAATTTTTTGCAAAAAAAAAAAAAAAAACCACGTAACTCTTTTTCAATCTTCTGTCATTCGAAACAACAAGTAATGCAAAAAAAAGACAAATTGAGACCTGTCACCAGGCGGATCCAATATACCAATCGTAAAAGATTTTAATGAACTTTTTGATTACAAATGTGGGTTCTATTAAGCCTTACCGATAAAACGAATAAATAAGTCTTAAATTTTACCACAACCGTATTGAGCTTATGGAAAAAGGAAAATATTTTCACAACACATTTGGGATAAAGTATCGGTATAGAACTACGATACATAACTATAAATCTAGGAAATAGAAATACATAACCCAACCTTACCTTAAAACGGGTTAAAATGACGCCTTCCAAGATATCAATGGAGGCATGTGCCCAGTTGAAGAGGTACACTAAATCAATGTGTTGTCTGCTGGCTTAATTTCACGTCAGAAACAGAAAACTCCAGCATTCATTACCTACACACCTTCAAACTACGAACTTCTTCTGCTTGCCGTAAGTCGGGCAAGAAACAAATTCAGTTCTAGTCACAGATTAGTAAAGAGAATAGAGAAATTTGTAACGAAGACTGCAAGGATACGGGATAGGTTTAAAAAATTTGCATTTTTAAGTAAGTCTTTCTGCTTACAGCTTAAAACTAAGTCAAGTATTATCTATTTGATATAGATCCAGCTAAAAGACTCTTAAATTATTTCTTCAGATATAAATTATTTATGCGATGTAAAAAATTTCGAGGAAAGTAGACTTAGAAAAGGGGAAGCAATCGGGCACTCTTAACATTTTAAATTTTCTCTAAAATGTCGACATCGATTTAAGCCTTTATCGGTATAAAATCCAGTTTATTAAGTAACTAAATTCCACCGAGCATTTGCATGCATGAACAGACACATCGCTCGCTTATTGGGCCCTGGAACAACTAAAACTTGATCCCCTTTAAAGTAAAGTATTAATCTTCAACGACAAAGGTCATTGTAAGCACACAAAATTGTGTTGTTTGAAGTGAAACTAAGTATCCATTGCATCGGAAAAAAATAATTATCAACAGATGATGGTACCGGGCAATGATACGCGGTAAATTTAAAGATACACTTTGAATCACAGCAACTGATGTTGTGACAAAAATATTGCAACAACTAAAAAGTCCTTCAGAAACTTCTTTCAAGCATGTCATTTAACCACCTGCCTTTCTTTGATATAATCCTCTTTTTCACTTCCAATAAAGATAACAACAAAGTTATCATACTCGTTCACTTAACTCTCAAACTTGGTTGCTAACCCATTAAGATTCCGAACTGGTTATCACTTTAAACAAGTTAAATCCACAGAGCCCCTGCATCGACTACTCTGCGCGGCAAACCTTTAATCTCATTTTGTCTTAAACTGCATTCGCATCGCACAAAGTGAACACGTATTACGCGCTCTTGCCCCTCTCGTTTCTACAAGAAAACCTTCATTAATGGCGAACATCCTTACTGGGTTGGCTTTAATTTAGTGTTGGCTTCCTGCCTACGGCTGGTATTAATCAACTTTTCCAACAGACGCAACCCCTGTTTGTCGGTTTCGCTTTAAACTAGGTAACTAACTAGGCCCATTCCACTGTGTATCTTGTTTTCATTTTTATGAATTTTAAATTGTTCTCGACAGAACCTTGACCTTCAACAGCTCAGCTAAAGAAGTTTATACGAATATTATCGCTCAAAGCCCTTTCGGCTATTTTTGTGTTACTAACGTTTTTCTTTAAAATCCAACCACCAAGCAAACCTCACACGCATACATCTTTAGAAGTTTAACTTTGACTTTCAGCTTTGACTCTGGCTGCTGCGTCTAGACAAACAAACAAGACCAAAACGGAAATACAAACTTTTCCTAGCCACATCAAAAGCAGGTTAGTTCTCCTCTTTCCTGGTGGGTTTTGTGTTAACAGAAAAGCAAATAGGTTGGAATGAAGCTGAAGAAGATCCTTCGTCGTCCTTGACGTTGTTTGTAGTCTACACACATTCATAATAGTGTACTAATTTCATATCCTTAGATAAGGATACTAATTTTTTTTTTCCTTTATACCCCAAAAGGATTGTCGTGTGTGGTATGACTTTGACATCGTACCCTTAGGACAACACAACAAACGATTGCGTAAGTGATATGTATTCTACCGAAAGGTTTTGTTTAACTTCTTTGAAAGGCCAGAAGGAGAACATTGATCCTTGTATTAAAGACTAACCGAAATAAACGTCCATTTTGTGGGGTATTTAGGTGACAGTATATCACGAGGATCCGGATATGAGACAGAAATAGACACGCTATACCCATTAAATAAATTTAGTGAAAATAAATGTGGCCCAGGGACATTTGCCTAGTTGCAGGATATTAAAATAGACGAACGATTTTTTGCAATTGCTACCGAAATCGATTGGTATTTCATGCGAATGGACTGGATACATGTACAAGAATGACTCACAGATCATCGAATGCTTCTTCTATACATATGCTGTGACTCATTGGCTTCACGAACAAAAACCCAAAGTATCTGTGATGCTCAACGAGTTGGCGTAGTCGGTATTTTTCTTTATTATTATTTTTGTTATCAAACCCATTCGATCTAGTTTGCTGATGAAAGAGAGATGAAGCGGTTGTTGTGGAAATGGCATTTTATTTGAATTGAGATAAGAATCGATAAATACATACGTATGCGTATTTTATTTGCTTTTTAAGTGCAGTACTGGCAGAGGTATCTCAATGTTTTGGAACGTATAGATATGCACATAGGGAGGGGGAATTAATTTTTCCCGACGATTTTCTAAGAGCTTCATTGTTGTCCGAAGTGTATGATGTCAAAACTTTTGAAAGGCTTCAAACTTTAACTTGCGGATTTTTTACTGTGTGAAATGTAGATCACAAATGGATTAAGACCTGCACAAAAGTGGAGATCACAGATCACAGAGAACAGGTCTTTTAGGAAAAAAAATTCTAAAATCGACTCATGTAGGTACTACCGGAGCTTTTACACAAGAGACCTTGAGGTTCCAAGTTCGAATCCCGATGTCACAGAAAAAAAGTCGGTCAATTGCGAAAAAAATCTGACGTCAACTCTACTGTATAGGCATAACACTGGCAGTAGAGTAGGCAATGGCTTAAAAGTGTTGATCGTTCTTATGCCATCGGGATGTTCGAAAGAAATACTGTGAATTATAAGCAATGGCAACAGAACCAATAATTCTCCCAAGTCATTCTGGACATCACCCTCGGAGCAAAAAGACTTAAACCTAATACCTCCTGAGTTTCCAAATCACTACACCAACACTAGCGCTGTGTGAATAGCATCATAAGGGTATTCATAACCCCTTTAGCGCTAGTGAATTATAAAAAAAAAAAACTGAATACAGCCATCTTCACCAAAATGAAATGAAAAGTCGTTGGTGTTTTCGGATATACATAATTTAATCAGATACAGGAAGATTGTTGGTCCACTTAGTTGGGTATAATCATCTTGATACCCGCTTTCATTTGAAGGATGTAAACATTGTACGTATTTAGTGAATTTCATCTGCAAATTCCATGTGATAGTCTGGTGTTCGAAAAAAAGAGCATAGACCTGCAGCTTCAACTATGGAAACTGCTGTCGTGAACAAAAATAACTGTTTGAAACCACATTTCTTATCTGAAGCAGACTGAGATTAAAGAAGTTGACGTTCAGTGGGTAAGTGACTTAAGTCTAATGATTTCGGCGGCATTAAGGAAGTACAATATTTGGTAGCCAAACGAAACCTGGTTGATCCGAATAACATCAATTCAGTTGCAGAGCAAAATTACATTACCATCCACAAGAGATTACAATTAGGAAAACAAAAAAACAAAAAAAAAAGCAATCAGGAGGGATGATGCAGTTTAAAAGTATCTATCCACATCATTTTAAATAGTAACCGGCATATAAAATGTATACCTAAACAAAGTTTGGTGAATTCGATTTTGTGGAGGAATAAGGTTTGCTTCTTAGTTTTGGTTTCAGGGTTCAAACATTAATAATTGACAACTTCTTCAACAAAGAAGACACATATATATCCACTAATACCGACAAATTTCAATATCAAGTTCATATAAAACTTCGAAGATGGCTGCAATGACTGCTACTTTTACTTCATAGATAAAATATACACAGCCAAGATCTTGAAGATGATTCTTGGTATGTTGACGAAGGAACAAGTTGTTGTTTTTTGTTTTTGTTCTAATGCTAAATCGAATAAGAAGTTTACAGAAGGTAAAGTAAGCTGCTGTCCACCACTGATATTTTAACCAAAATGTTAGGATAACCACTCTATGTCCGCTATTAACCCTACCAGATATGAAATTTAAAACGGAAATTGCAAACTTGTTAACCTTAGGTTATTTTTAGATAAGTACCTAGGTATAGTAGAAATAGCAAGACACTGTCGATATAAATTAAATCTCAAGTAAGAATTTTATCAATAAACTAGCGGTACATTTAAGGATCAACGTAGGTACTGTGAAAGTATTTACGCGTGGATAAAGACAGACTTCCAATTGTAATCTGGCTGACTGGATAATATTGTTAGTTACAGCTAATGTTGTCCTTTAGGGCCATTCATTATACACTTCAAAATCAAGTTTATTATTTAATTTTGAAATTTGTACGCGATAAAAGAACAAATGTCAAGAATAATTAAACTAACAGTTCGAAGACCCACTACAGATAAGATAAACTATAAAAATTAGAAGACTTGTAACAAATTTGTGGAGTTTCAATACAATATGAAATTACTTCCAACAGAAAACATTCACAATTCTCGCAGATGTAGGGAACAAACCTGCAGTCACTTGCACAATTTGGTATCGAAATAATTTCCCAATCAACTACCTTTGTTCGTAAATTCCTTTTACTCCCGTCAACCGGACTTAAGGTAAAATGACCAAAAAAAGAGCATGGACTGAGTTGCACGGCCTATGTAATGTGTATCTACAGTACACAGTCCAAAAAATATTTTCACAAATACCGGTAATTTTCCAGTTTGGTATTTGCTTAAGCTCCTTGTCAACATTTTCCTAAGCCGACGTCTGACCGCCTCTTCACCGCTTAAACGAATTCAAAAGTATCTTTTTTCTTTTTTTCGGGTACATTGCTCCCAAACATCTGCATTTGAAATTGCCAACGATACTTGTTGAAATTTCGCAATCGGAAACAGAACCCAAAAAACAAAATAAAAGGTTGAGAACACACAAACAGAAGGGAAGAAAGCGAAATAAAAATCAGGAAAGGCAAACAAAGAATGCGATTAATTCGATTATCCACGCACCAGTTCGTATGTAAGAGGATTCCACCGTAATTATGCTTCCAGATGCTGCTCACAGATACAATTAACCAAACCAGTATCTTTAACTAATACACTTCTTATGATTGCTTTAACATCACTCCTCAGCTCATTCACATATAATTCAGATTCACTTAATTATCAAAATTATCAATTCAATCTGAATGTAGTTTACATTCTCATTTCAAAACATAAGAACACCTTTCACATCTCACCAGTGTACGATTCGATAGATACACGATTCGTCGTGAACGCTAACAATTTCACGCGCAAACGACCCGTTCGATATGCAGTTACCGTGCTAACTGCCTGTGATGGCTCCGGCCTTTACAGATTCAAGTCTGCAGCGGTTTTTGTTTCTGATACTGAGGGGGCGAAGCGGAGGTAGTGTACTAAAGAGTGGATAAAAACTGGGAACAGTTGCAGAGAGTTGGGAAGAGTCGGTTGTGCGCAGGTTGGTTTCATTTATGCTCTCTTCTTCTTCCATCCCATGTCTCTTTCGCGTTTTTCTGTTCTTTTGAAATACTTGCTGCACCGGTTTTACCCGTTTACCGCAGCCCGGACGCGTCCGTCCCAACATCATAGAACGCAACAATTTTTGCGGTGGGATGTTGATTGTTGAACGGAGTCATCTTCAAGAAGATGCGGATAGACGGAGGGTGAAATGTGAACGCACTACCTTCTGTACTCATCGACTAAATGTATCTACGAAGAGACTAGAAGAAATATCTTAAGGATTTTTGTGCCTCCTTTTGCATGTCGCGCGGCATTATTGCTCTGCAATGACTTTCATGCTGGTTCTGCTGCTTAATTTTCCATGTCTTTTGCACGAACGCAGTCCTTAGTGGGGCCGGATTGTGGCCATCAGCTATGGCTTATGCATGGCACGGTTACGTAGATGGCATGCTCATAGTTATTTGCTTCGGAGGTACTTCTCAAATTCTGTGGCAACAAGAAGAGAGAGAAAAACCCGACAAGAAGTAAGTGGATGCAATTGTTGTAGGTTGAATGGACTTTCGGCCGGCTGTGCAAAGGCTCTGTTCCAGACTGTCTATTGACCTTTAGACAATGCAGCTTTTACTTTTCACCGCATAAGAGGTGTTAAGTTGGATAAAGTTTGACAAGCGGCTGATTTTGATAAATTACTCTAGATGGGAGGTATGTAGAGTTTGGAGAATTTGAGAATTTTTTTTATCACTCTTTTTTGGTAGACTTGTGGGAATCTACTATATATATGAACATATGTATGTACATATAATGTGGCATTATAAAGGGTGAATAATAAGGATAAGATATTTAGAGCAAAATATCTGTATTTACTGAATAAGAACCTTCCAACTTTTTCAACAGCAACAATTCTCTATGAAGTCAGCATAGTCTATGGCAAGGCTTCTTAAAGTCGTCAAAGGACTTTGTAAAGATGTTACGTACACTTCACACATCGTAATTTTTTTTATGTCCTATCACCAGTCGCGACGAAGCCTACGACGAGCGATTCAGCTCAACTTTCTTGAGCAGTGAAATTCTATAGGTACATAGATAGGTTTAATCTCATTTTACATTCTTTGACCTCCAAGTTCTGAGCTAAAATATAACATAACTTTGCCGTATGTCATATAAAATCTCGGTTAACGCTGTAGCAATGCTCCAAGAAGTCAGCTAAGACGCATTGCTCTATGATAATCAATAGAAAGTTGATGTGTTCCGTCAATAAGCCTGTTTGTTTAAACCTAGTCTAAGAACTAGTCTTACATCCAATCGAATTCCTTACTATTGAATTAGCGAAGGACTCCTTACAAAAAAAAAACTACGTCGAGACCTGTGCAAAGTATTTATCAAGCAAATTGCAGCTTATTGAGTGTAAATTTCGCTTACCTCACGACGCGACTGAATTAAGTCCTTCCAACAAAAACACCCACCATTCCATTTCATACATTGTACTCGTGTTTACTTAATGCCTTCCTGGAGCTATAATTTTCTAGCAAATATCCTTCACCACCTTCACCATTAAAGCCATTTCGTTGTACACCTACTACATCGCATCAAAATATATGCAGTCTCGTACATTCTCCTCCGGACGTCCTTCGTTATTTTAGTTCGTACACTTTTTGTTCTGTTTTGCTTGCTGTTTTGTTATTTTGAAGCAATTGCGCGTCTTCCTGCAATTATGCTCAGGTGTTGGAACTGCCAACTCCATTGTCACGGTATTGTGAAAATGAAAATTTCACCCAATTGTAGTAAATTTCCATCAACACCTACTTTACAAAGAAGAACAAAAAAAAAAAGCTAAATGAAGAGCAAGCTGATGACAAAAAAAAAAAACATTTCTGTCCTCGGAAACCAGCAACTGCGACACAATGACTACAATGAAATTTTGTATTATTCCAGGACCTGTGTTATAGCGGTGTGCATTGTAAGCGTCTAATATACCTTGAAGTGCGCTCACGAGACTCTGTCTCTCTTTAGTCCTTGAGTGCATTTCGCACAAGGACAACCAGCTATGCATACACAGTAGGGCTGTTGTTATGCTTTCTAGATGTTCCCCCATCACTGCCTCTAAGCTGGTGGGTATTAATATGACATTCAATACACTCGTACGTGTGAACGGTGTAACGTGATCCTTTATTTCCCGCAGAACTGCCGCTTTAATTTGTCAGCGGCTCTTCTGGTGTCCATGGCCGTGGATTGTGGATTGAAGCGGACGAGACCGAGTAATGGCTTTTTCGATGGTGTTGGGTAAAGCAAAATTTGAAGGGCAATACTAACGACGACGACGCACGGTGACGACAATGATGCCGATGAGGTGTTATGTGTTTGTTTAAATGGCCGGTAGGAGACGAAGTGCGAAAAATTATGAAAACAATAAGGATATGCAAGTACGATGAAATAGAGACGCGGCTTCAGATAGGTGTTGTTAATTAGATGCAAAGGGATGTGTTTTTTGTTGTTTGGCCTGAGAAGAGTTTTACTGTCGCCTTAGAAGTGTTTGTTTTGCTTTTAAGTAGATACATCTTGTTGCGTTATGGGGCTTGTGCTGACTGAAAGTGGATTTATGAGAGTGAGACTAGTGAGTGATACTGAGGCGGACCATGGTGTTTACACGCATTTCATTTGCAAATAAGTTTATTAACACTTCTCAACAAACATAATGACTGACTATTATAGGAAGCTGTAGAAATGAAGAAGAAATAGAATATTTATCATCAACTATGTGACTGTCCGGCATTAGAGCTTAAAAAAATCACGGCTGGGGCACCCCTTTACCTAACCTCACCTACTTCGTTGGGATATCACTCGCGTTGTTGTTTGCTGTTCAAAGAAGTGGGAGAAGAAGTTGTCACTCTCATTAGACTGCAAAAGGCATTATATGTACATGAACCCTTTTGGAGTCATCTCTGGAAATTCGACTACCCGGCTTAAAGTCTGGCGAAAACTTGTCCTGCGTACAGGAATTGTATATGTACAAGAATATAGCTATACTTAGTTTCACATATAATGAAGCCACCCTCGAGTGGTCAAATCAACATTGTTTCTGGCGTAGCGGTAAGCCCATGTGGAAGACCAATCTCGACATTTGTTGATACTCTTGCTCTAAAAGCCTGCGAAATAGTACTCTACGTCGAATATCTCTTCTTCCATCCCAAACTTAACTATTCCTTAGTCTATATACTGCTCTCACGGCCTTCTCTGAAGAGTGGTTAGATTGCTGAAAGTATCATCATTTCTCGCGCTGCCAAAAGATGAAGTTAAATTCTTCTCACTGAAACATTGATAAGGAAAAACACCGGCTACAAAATACGTATACGTTTATATCTCATCTTCAGAGAATGCTTCTAGAACCTTGTGTAAAACTTATTTATTTTCTGCCCGAAAAATAAGTTGTCCATTATTATACTTTGGCCAAAGAGTTGATGGTGAGAATCATTGCTTGTTGGTAAAGTTTATATATCTTTAGCCTCATGTACTTCAATTACAACCCCAATTCAAAGAAACTTTTATATTTCTCATAAAACATCACAGCACCCTTCTTAAAACTTTCCTTCTAAAGAATCGCCATTCCACAACAAAGTATTCAAAAACATATCCATTTGAACATACACATTGACTTCCCCCACAATCCATCAGTTAAAAAATAACAAATCCAAAGATACAAGGCTACCTACGCATTAAATAACCGTTGCATTGCCAATTTGCTTAAAAGAAAAGTTTCCCTAACTCTGTTCACAGGCATAACTTTCGCCAAATTTCCCGATATTTTCGCCCAAATTTAATAGTCACATTTAAAAAAATTTCCTTCTTTATTGGTTAAATGGAAAAAGTCCATTTGGAGAACTTTCTGTTAGTTATTACCACCGACTTTAGCCAAATTTCGAATCGAAATGACTGTGTGCAAACCTCAGATGAAATTTATGCCTTCAACTGGAAAGTGTAAATCTGTCCGAGTTCTTTTTTTTTTTTTTGCTCCCTGAGAGGGGGTATAAATTCCTTATCGTCTTGAGATGGAAGGGATGCTTACCCGACTCCTTAACATTTTTTCTACCGAGCAAGATGTCCTCTTAGGCACAGAGTCTTCTATGCACACTTCAATGCCGGAACGGAAAAAGGAAATAGATAAACTTTATGTTTGCCTAACTAAATGAGATTTCCAAATGAATGTGTGGCTTGGTATAGGTGTGGACTTGGACATTTTTATGTCCAAATTATTTAAGTTGAAGCCGAAGGATATCTGATTTGTAGAGGTAGATTCAAAAATGTTGGTAGCATATGTTCATGGCGAATGCATTCTGGGAATTAGGTTTCTGTGTCTTTGAATTTGAATAAAACGCGAAATGTGATAGTTCTTAAGGAATATGTCGATGATTATGTCAAAGTGACATAGAAGATGAGAATAAAGTTATTAAATGTGAGAGGGAATTGAATTTGATAGAAAAAGGATCCAATATGGTCATTTTGAGATGTTTGTGACGAGAGTATTGTGCAAAGAACTGAAAGTTGATATCTGTAATACAGGTGCTCTATAAATTTATTAAAGACAAACAACACCCTCGACTTCTTGAAACTAATTTGTCTACAAATTCACTTCATGGACTATATCCTAAGATTGATGAAACATCTCATCAGCAAATACATGCTAATGAATAAATATGTCTCTTTTGTACGTTTTAAGTATATAGAGGAAGCCTGTGGTGTTGGCTTAGGTGTCTTCTTAGCGGTACTGAAGGAATCCAAATCTTATCACCTTCCAAACTCTGCTAGTATAAATCGATAAGACCCTTTAAAGATCAAAATTTGAAACTATACATACGTACATACATGCATTCGCAGTTTGTAGACAAAAATTAGTGTCAATGTATGAACATTATTCACAAATATTTCTTCAAGTTTGATACATATTCTACTCAAGTTAGTAAATATTTTCAGAGCATTAGGAAACTTTCACCATTTTAAATTATTCCTCGCCCCCATTACGCCTTAAATAACACATCTGTCAAAATTTTTTCCAACATCAATCTTAAATGAAAATCCTTTAAAATCCAATTAACTGTCTCATCCGCCTACCGCCCTTAAGAATAAAACTTTCATTGACTCTACCTACCGTATGACGGTAGCAATTTCTAGCTTTGACTAGACTAAATTGCGTCACATACCCCACAGCGTTACAAAAAGTATCTCAATTGAAATTATTACCATTCCACTTTGTCCTAATTGAAAAATTATTTGCTTTTGAAAATTCTCTCAGATTTCATAGCAATGTCTTTGAATGCTTCGGGTGAAATTGTGATTGCCACCACTGGGAACACGCCCGGCCACAGACCGACAATAGTAATAATAATAGTCGTCATAATATGGCAATATCCTTTTCTTTTTGTACCCAGTGAAATAAATCTACTAACCTACCCTCGGGGCAAGAGGACCTAGGAAATTATTTTACTTTGAGCTGCAAAGTGCGTAGCAGACAAAGTGAAGAACTGTAGACAAGACAAATCAATGCACAGAAAGAATAAAAACATACACCCTCATAAGCAAATGGGAGGTAAAAAATAAAACTAAAAAAAGCAGAAAATTTCGATTGTATTCAGTTTTGCGATCGAAGGACAAATGCTTGGCATTTATCCCACCAACAAATTAACTTTAATAAATGAATAGTAAACAGGACTTCAATACTCGATGTCTGACAGTCCACCACATGTTGCGATTCCGCAACAGGGGTTGTTCCGACGGTTATTCTTATGCCAAAGGATGTATTCCTTCGAGACATTCGCGCTTCTTTGTGCATTTACAGAATGTCGAGGGTGAGCAAGGTAATTTGCTTTTTTGCTTTCGCAACCCTTCACCCGCAATAAAAGAGACAGCGCACTCTTGCCTTTATCGGTGAGTGTTTTACAAAAGATGAACACTAATGTATGACACATAGGGGTATTATATTCATATTTTGCGACGACATAAGAGGACACCCTTACAAAAGAGGAATAACAACGAAAACAGCAACAACAAAATAAAAAAAAAATAAATTTATTCTTACAAGGACATGAAATTGTTTTTGCCGCAGGCTGTTTAAATCCACCCTCGAAATATTTGAATAAATAAATATTAATAAGGATCGAAAGGGTCGTGTTAAACCTTAAACTAAGGCCGCTGGTTTTACAAGCTCAACGATGCCATCGGAGGTGTTCTTTGATGTTCCTATCCTTGAGGAGATACATAGATATATATTTGCGGCACAAGAAAAACAATACCTACAACGAAAAAGAGGTAAGGAGCGGTTGTCTTTTTGTTTAACTTGTCGAGAAACAGCAAGAAAAAGGTTCGCATTTAATATTCTACATAAGCCGACTATGTGGTTTTCGAGTGTCATAAGTTGCCTGGCCTTTAGTTGGGATTAGAGAGATAAAATACATAATGAAACATTTTTGTAATTAAACCAAGTTGGAAACTGCTGCAGTTGTAGAACCACAAGTAAACAGCGCATACATTTGTTAAAAGGTTTGCACCAACAAGCTTTTAAATGAATCACGGAACATCATCGGAGCTTAATTTGAACAGGTAAGTAGATTGATGTCCAAAAGACATACACGTACATAAGTGTTAGTATATTCTTAAATTTCTGCTTCAACCCTGAAAGAGTTCGATGTTTAGTTGAAAATAAAATTTAAGTTTATAGATTAGATTAGATTAGATTATTCACGTTCTAAAATTTGTAGTTTCGAAATCTTACAAATGCTTCCAGATACAACGAAGAAATACTTATTGGAATACGTAGAAGTTGTGGCCAATTAGTAATAAGAAACGGCGTTTTGATGCTTCAACTTACATGGCAGAAACAGTTAGGGAAGATAGGGTTGACAGCATAATCTCCTGTTGATTAATGGCTTGAGATCAACCTATAATACCGGCATAGATGTCACAAGGACTGTTGTTGGACAATTACTGGTGGTACATTCTCACTGATTTTAGTAAGAGATTTTCAAAAGTTTTTCCATTAAGAGTGATGGTACACCAATGGGTAGTTTCGTGAAGAAGCTGAAGACTTTCCGACCGTCAGCTATAACCTTAAAAAATATCGGAAAAGGTCCATTACCAAAACAACAAGAAACTTCACTTGAAAATTATTCATTGGTAGTCATTTATTATATTTCACAGCAACATTTACTGTCTCCATATCTCGAGAAGTTTAAAGGCGACACTCAGGATGTGATCTATATCGATTTTGTTATTTTTCAACGTCTTGATAGCCTCGACCAAACTGTCCGAATTCTATAAAGCAAACAAGTTCCACAATCTATTTCACTTCTTTTTTATATGCTAAAATTTAAGAACTCACCCGTGCTTGATAAACCAATTTCCTGAACTCTGGGTCCATTACCTTCCTATAGAGTTGAGCAAACTCGCCGTTGTTTGAGATCTTCTGACGAATCAAATTTCTAAATTTTTCATTCGGCACATATCCCACAGCTTCGTCAATGAAACTTGTGAATGTCCGTTCACTTGCATAGTTATCTACCATCTCAATAGGAATGTTAAGACTTCTCAAATTTTTTTGCAACGCATCCAAATCAATTGAGTATCCCAAAAAGTTAATGATCTTTTGAAACTCAGGACTTACAGTGATCTCTTTATTATATAATCTTTTAAAGTTTGAAGACTTCAAGTAGCTGTAGCCGATATAAAAATCACCGTCAAAGAGATAATGCTTGGCAATGATGAATCCTAAACGGACCTTTGGAAGAACATCGTAGAAATCATTTAGATCGGATTGGAGATTGGCATATCCGACTGTTGCTGCGGAGAGCAGGAAGAAAACCACAAATGTGAAGCGCATGACGAATGCTATAAGAAATGATACGAGTATGCCTAATAACTGCCCTTGATCTTGGCCGTTGGTTGTATTTATACTACTCTGGTCTTAAAAGAAATTGTGTCAAGTGGAGAGACACTTCAGAGCAGTGGCAGTTCTTCGTTGATAAGATTTTTGTTTACTTTGGCTAATTAATTGTGAAGTTAGGAAGAATCATATAGATGTTCAAATGACGCGGAGCTAAGTTAATATACTAAAGTATGATAACAGAGTTGATGAATTTTAAATATTAATGAATATAAAGACGAGTAAATTTGAAATCTACAGCCAAACTCCAACAATTCAAGCCGTCTGTCGCCTTAGCACATTTATGAACTCACACTAACTTGCTGTCAGTCTCCAAAATACTAGAAGTATTAGGCTACAATTTGGACTGAGTAGGAGAATTACCCAAGTCACATACCACACTTATATACAACGACATTTTGTGCTTTCAAATTGCCAAAAAAAATAGCTAGCTAAGCTACAATGCGAGTTATATGTTTCTTATGTCTGTCTACTCATTACTAAGAATTCACATTTTACCCTCACATACCTTCTCCAATTATTGCGGTGATGTCTGTGGCAAACCATTCCTCCACATCTATCAAAATACATACATATCCAGCTCAAATCAACAACTTTAACACTTTTTATCTGTCGCTTGAGAGCCCATATTACATGTTCACACAACGGCTTCGGTATCAGTTTCATTCCTCTTCTGTGACGAAAACTTATTCAGCGCCGATACAATAAAAAAAAAAAAAAGAGGTGTCTGCCACGTTGTCATTTTGATCGTCATGCAGGACGTCTGCCTACAATCCGCTTAACCCACCTTTTGGCATAATTATCGAATTTCATTCGCTTATTTTTTTGGAACTGCGTAACTACCACAAGTCATTTTATACATTGTTGTAGCTTGCAACAATGGTTTTAAATTCACTCTAGGAACACGGATTAACACCTTACCACCCCTAAAGCCTGGCAAGTATTTACAACACTATCGAGCAATTAGAGCGAGACATGACACAGCTGCCCGATTGGGTAAGAACACTTTCAATTTCACAGCCATGTGTCAGTTCACATAAATTGACGGCGGTCAATGATCCTTATCGCCTCCCGAACAAAAAAAAAATGGAAATGAAAACCCAGAAATAATGGAGATATTACCCTTTACCCTCTCCGCAGTCAACTTTTATGGCACCCACTAGAGCATTCCATCTAGACATCCAGATAGGAATCATTTGACAGAAGAATCACTGAATGTGTGTGCCACGCGGTCTCTGTCTGAGGCGTTAACTTATCCAAGCGTGACGGTAGAAAAGTCCTTTCGATTAAAAGTGATGTGTTCTTTCAGGCCAAGATATTCCTGGATGGTTGGTGGTGAAAGTGCAGCGTCAACAAAGCGATAACCCTTTTTTGCTGATTTCTTGTGTGGTGATGGCGGCACTGGGTCTTCCGTTTCACTGAAGCGGAAATATGAAACCACCTACAATGGCACTGGGGTGTGAAAATATTGTGTCTGACACCTGTATGCGCGCAGAAGAATGACTCAATTTCTTTGCGAATCTGTGATTAAGTCTTGTGTGTTGTGCGCAAGAAAATGACTTTGTTAGTGCGAGATACAAAGGATTGACTTAAGTAGCTTTGAAGTCAATTTCGTTTAAAGCCAAACGTGCTTGGTGTCAGACAATAGCATTTCAATTGTTTTGCGTTACGTTTGATCTGAAAGAAACTATAACAGACATAGGTTTTTTTATTTTAAGTGTAACTGTAACTTTCTCATTGGGATAGATCACGGGTCACGGGCAAAAGTCTTAAACGGAGTATCCTTCGGTTCCAATCTGGCTCATATATGTACACTACTTTTCATTAGATTAGTACCTTATCTGCAAAGGATACCAGTCTCTCCACTGTCTATCAATTTCTTGATCACGCCCAGACTGGATATTCTCATAGTCCTTTAAAAGGCACACGTATGTGGATAATCAAAAATGTCTTATAGAATAAAGATAAAACCAAAATATATCTTGCCAGACAATGTATGTCTGAAACTCCCTTCCTGCTCTTCCAATCCTAGCATCCTAAAACTCCCTGATTCTCTTAGTTGCACTGAAAAGACACACATTCTTCTGACTTCTGTAATCTTGATAGCGAATAACTTCACCAATTCTATAGCATTCCAACGTATTCCTACCCCCACAAGACCCACCAATTATATTAGCATCTTAAGATTCATCAAATTCGCAGTACCTTACTATCATACATCTTGTACTTTTCATAATTGTTTCTAGTGGGAAATTTGCCAAAGAATTGAAATTTGTGGTGTCAGAACCACGCGCATATCCTGTACGTATGTAATATGGTCTGCCTGACGCTGTCAAATGGAGATATTACCGTAATTACTCCCAACCAAAGGATTAGACATCACTTCAGTAAATCTTGATGCTCCGGTGATTTGTTTCAAGCTTTATGGTCTTACATGCGAAAATCTCTTTCGTATACCCCTAAATAGTGATCCAATGAATAAAGGTAGGAGCAGGTCATGCTGCGGTACAAGTATCTGCATTTGAACAAAACTGAGCAGAGTGTAGGCTTGATGTACATGTATTAGTTTGGAGTAAATTAATTCTGGTGTTTTGGGAGTTAAATTTGTATACGGGTTAATATTTGATGAAGTTCCGCTTTTTCAGAGTAAAGTAATTGGATGTGCTGAATCAGTATAATGAGCCCATGGCTATACATACATAGGGTTGTACGATCTTCGGTGGGTTAATTGATTTGTTAAGTAGTTTAAAATAAAGGATTCATGTGGATGTGTTTTAGAAAATAGTTAACTCCATGGGTTTAAGCGGTGGGCTTACTTAAACTGATACCTTTTACTGCACTTAAAATTGCCGCCTTACAGTTTTCTAAACAAAGATTCACAATAGAAATGGGTACCTATAACATAGATCTCTTCTTACAACGCAGACAAAATTTGGCTGTCAAAAACGTACCTACATACAGTGGAATCCGTTTAATACGATTTCGCTTATAACGACTAACCGCTTTTAGCGACGTGCCACAACAAAATGTTGGGTTTGCATACAACAGAAAGGTTAAGATTTTCAGTTCGTTTTGTACGTCGCGTCATCCGGTTAGAACGTCGGTCCCTTGATCGTCGCTATATCCGGATTCTACTGTATTATGTATTTCAATCAGCAGAATTTACGTATCAAACACTAAGCTTTCAAAGGTTTGAACGAAAAACTCTCTTTTCTGAGATTTTGTGAGGTCTCAGGCTTATTCTAGTAAACAACAATAAATTATTGAACTTAAGCCCTCTCTCTGCGCAAATGTCATGGAAAATTAAAAAAAAGGAAAACAACACAGATGTGCAACCAGAGTAGTGCAGGGTATTTGACAAATATCTTATATCAAATTTTATTTCTTTATGTCCACTTTGCAGGGAAGTAAGAATATATTCGCTGACTTAAGATAAGATGTATTTATTGCATTATGCACTATTGATGTGCACTACTAAGTTGAAAATTTGAGCTAAGTCTAGACTACGGTGGCCCATGCACATCAAACAAAATGAAATACAAGAGATTCTTGAATTTAAGCCATCAAGATCGCGATGAAAGAATAGGTCGAAGCTCGTTTTAAAAACCAAGCTATGGTGTAATAAAACAAAGGTCAGTTGACCTCGAAATCGCATCGCAATTAAAATAACAACTCTCAACGAAGACATCACTACTTTGAGTGGTAGAACAATTTACTCCGGACCGGATCCTTTTAGCTGCTGTGCAGCTACAGTGCTTCATCTCTCTTTGCATGCACACAAAAAAAAATTAAAAAAACTAAAAGCAACCGGAAGAAATATGACAGATGTCAGGCAAAACTGCAGATTATGTCAGTGGAACTAAGAATTCATAAAGTTTCACTATTACCATCAGTCGCCAAAAAATATACACAAAGGCAACCGATTCAGGTCCTTAGCCTCTTTGCCATCCTCGAAATGAGTGGATCATACTCGTAGAACTGAAATGATTTCTGCTTTGTATCCACGTTTTTTACAGATGCAATTCATTTTGTGGTAACACAGCATGGGATCTGTTTACACCAGATGAAGAAATCCTTCCAAAAGACAAAAAAAGCTACAAATATCCTTTCATATTTACACATTGTGCAGTTGCAGCAGACAACTTCTAAATGCAAACTCCGCCTTATCCTTTTTACCCAGGGTTGTTTTTTGTTGCTGTTAAGAGACAACTAACTGTACTACAACTCATTATTCAACAACAAAATTCGTTTTCTTGCTTTTTTTTTTTTTTTTTTGGAGGACAACACGTCTGCTAGTTGTCTACAGGAGCGTGGAACCCTGGCTATATTATAGGAGGGTGGTTCTCCCGATTTGTTCCACATAAAGTACACAGGTTTTCAACTCCCTCCCGCCCTGGAAGTTACGCGTCGCGCGATAATGGTGACACAAGTTATCCCTGCCTTATAACTGTAGGGTTTTTTCGTTTTTGTTTTTTTTTTTTTTTTGCCAAAGAACTAAACCTCTCTCATAATGATGATGACTGTGCATCCGGGATACGATGTAGCAGTCTAGAGCTGTGTGCAGCTAGCTCTGTGAATTATGTCAAACGTTAGCCGGGGTAATGTGAGTGAAATTGCATTAAAACTTTTCCACTGGAAATCTTTTTGCACTCTTTTCCCGTTAGTACAATTTTTCTCCGGTGGTCCTTTACTTTTTGGGTTTTTTTTTTTTGTTGCCTTATTTACAAAATTGAAAAACATTTTGTTAAATTTTTAACTCGTTTATGGTGTTTCAGTTCAGCAGCACCAACACAAGGCGGGAAGTACTTAAACAGTTCTGCGAATTTGTTATTCAGTGTGCACTTTGTGGAATTGAGGAGTTTTCATTTACATTTAGTTGATGATGTCGTCTGGGTTTATGTTGAATTAAGGTGAATAGTATTCAAGTTATGTGAGTACAATGTAAATTAGATGAATAATGGCTAATAGCCACTCATGATGAATAATTTTTACGAATAATGTGGATGGAATTTGGTCGAATATAGCATAAAGTTTGACCAAAAGCAATGATGATGGACCATGAAGGGGGTTTAGCTAACGTACCTAGACGATGTGTATTTGCATTTAACTATTTATTTTGCTCACTTCCTGGAATAGTTATTAAGTACCTACTTCCTGGCATAATGGACTTCTATCTGGTACACCACCACCTTTGACTGCAAAAGATCTCTGTTTGTCGACCAAGTTTCCTGTAAACTTCATCTTTCTTTTGAGACACAAACATAAAGACTGAAGAAATATAGTTTATCTTCTTAGTACGTACGTGCTAGTGTGGTCACAACTTTTTTTTTAAGTTTGCGCAGTCGCGTTTTGGACCAAACTTAAACTAATGGGTTATCATGGTTCTGCATTTCCGACGTAAACTTCGACAACACTCCGCTAGCCCGAGTTCCGCACTAAGCATTGGGATAGCTACAGGCCTTCGTTTTTCTACCACATCTACTACTCACTTCATATTGGGAGCGAGATAGATATATGCAGATCTTTCGATCTGTCCGAGCTTAAAGACAGTATAGATCCTTTATATAGTATTCGCTTTTTTTCGTCCTTTGTACGTTTTTCCCTAGTTCCTTCACGATTTATGCTTTTATGTGATCACTCTAACTGAAGTGCTTATATATACTTTGGGTCCCATTTCAATGATGATTGGTGCGGCAGTAGATTGACAATCGTTAGTACATAGTTCTGAATGATATGATCATATTGGAAGTTGTTTATTTTTAGGCGGATGGTTACTTCCTAATAAGACGGCCTTACATCAAAATTTATATGGCAGCCAGATTAATTTTTACTAGATCCTTAAAACACTCGAGCCGACGTTTCAAGGCAGCCATAGATACTCACAACTATTTCAGATCTTTCAATTAGTAAATGAAAGCATAGACAACGCTTTTATCGACGAGCTTATGATTCTTGAAAAAAAAACCGCGACAGCATCGATGTTAAACTCCTGGAATCTAAGGAATGTGAATTAGCGTATATAATACAAGTTCTTGATAGAACAACCGAAATTCACATCTCTGTTATACCACCAGACAGATCCATCCATCCTGGATGTAATCAAGAAAAGAAATCCTTGGCCTACAGCCATTGTAATTTCCTAATTAAAATATCAACCCGTCCCCAGGATTCAAGCACGAACCAATCTCACTTAATCAATCGCATGAATATTTAACAGCCACCAGTTTCGATTATCATATGACTCGGCAGGGAATAAAAAAAAAGGAGGAAGACACTGCTCGACCAGCCAGCATTGCCAACAGGCATACATGATCACCAGGATTAAATTTAATTAGCTTTCAATGTATCACGTACGCTTGGGAAACATAGAACCGAATGGGTTCGCCTCCACCCACCAATTGACTAACACAAAGAATTTCTACCTCACCTGTAGTAGCATAACGATACCGGTCGCCTGCTACTGTCCTAAAGGACCAAGAAGTAGGAGGTAGGAACGAACACGTTTCCAGCATAACAAAAGGAAAAGTAATGGAAATTGAAATAAAATTCCTTCGTAATGGTCGAATGGCCGAGCTAGCTCCTTGAATACCGGCAAAGATATCATTTACCCGAGCAGTGAGTCCTGCTGAGACAACACACATACCAGCACATAGTACGAGCATAAATTCTCAAATGATATAGCATTATCCTGATGATATCCACCTTCGTTTCGAATCGTTCAAAAAATCGTTTATAATTCCACCGACTTCCTAGATGGGATGCGCTCCTCACATCTCATCATTGTCTATGTGTGTGCCATTTCATCCCCTGTAATTTGCAATGTGGCACTGCTCCCGAGATGTATACCGAGTGTAATTTCGATTTCATTTTGCTGCTGTTAGTAGTCATGTCCTTTGGTGGTACGAGTAGTACAACATTACAAGAGCAAATCCTCCAGGTATGTAATTCATTCCGTTGCAAGAGAAGAGCAAATTGTTCCAGGGTCCTTTCTTTTCCTTTCGGCCTGAAACTTGATGGTGCCGAGACTCCGGATATATAGACCAACTGGGGGATGAACAAATAAAAAGTGATATACGCACGACGACGAATGAATATTAATCGATGGTATTCTCTTCTCTTTGTGTATGTGTGTGCTTTTGATTTTTCATTGCAATGGAATATTTATTTGGAAATGAGGTAGGAGGTCGGCCGATATATTGGACCCATCATTAAGGGAAATTATTGCGGACAATTGCTGGGTTATTGTGGTGCAAATATGTGGAAATGAAATCGAACAAATTGTCAATTTGGTACAAAACATTGAGGTTTTTGTTTTTTTTTTTTGGCGATGAGGATCACATAATGTTTGGAAGTACAGATTCAATGATGTTGATGTGTATGTTATGAGCTTTTCCCTTCGATATTTGCAAAAACTGTTGATAGGTACCTCATAACCCTCAATCAATTGGATATTAATTGGATTAAACTCAATGGAGTTACGCATATGAGGGTACAAAAAGGAAAAAATAAGCGCTGTCTTGTAATTTATAAATGGGGTTGATGCAAATTCAAACTGACGATATCTAATAAAGCAACTGTTCATCGCTCAGCAAGAAACATAATTACGGCCACATAAATCTCCGTTGCATTTCTGTCAAACACACCAGACACTCTTATTTTGCCAGAGCTCAGAGCATATTTTCTTGGAGCTATTATCGCCTGGAGTGGCTGACCAAATTTCTGGAATCTCTGATACCACCTTTAAAAAAGATTCAGTGGACTTCACGAAAAGGCTTAAGTCTAAGCGAGTGAGACAACCGTATAATTGACTATTCGTCATCTGTGGATTAGACTTCAGTGCAGATTGATTTGGTTATAGTTATTCATTCGAGAATAAGCCTAGACTTCTTCGGCGCTAAGTCATGCGCTTCAATAACCACCTGACTTTCAAAGAAGGAAAATAAAATGTATTCCCCGGTGCGAGCTTCTTCTCATTTAGAATTATGTTACATTCGTTGGAAGTAAGGACTTTTAACTGAAATATGGTTGAGTTCTTGTCAAAATCAATTGAGACACTCGTGGAATAGTATTATCATATTTGAAAAACATGATTTTAAAGACATTCCAAAATAGCTTTTTTGAATTTAGTGGCCTTTAATCAACTTCGTTTGAACCACTTTACCAATTTCTCAAGTCATTCTTCTCATAATGCAGTGGTTAAGTTAACTCATTGATGTCCAACTACCTCTCCTTTTTCATAAAGGCCACCTCCGAAATCAACCTAAGTATGTGAGTTGGAGACCTCAAATATTTGATATTCCGGACTTAGGTCACATTATTTAAATTTATCATGCAAAAGGATTCGCATAATTCCATTTCAAATGGTTATCGCGAGGGGATAAGCTTTCGTATTCAAACGACAAGACCAAAGGCCAAAATACACTTAAATAAATAATAAAATAAATTTATAATGCCTCCTTCAATTGATCATCTCCTCCTCAAAAAAAAAAAATTAGGGTCTCCCCATAAGACATATTAAAAATGAAAAACTCCGTACGGGGATTTCAAGTATCCCTTCCAACATGAATGAGAAAAAACATATTCAAGAACGCTTTCGATTTTTCAATGTCTCCCCAATGAATTCCCTGCCATAAGTGTCCTTAAGCAGAACTCCTGACCAAGCAAAAAAAATAACCAGACAAAATCTCGATCTACAAAAGTATCCATGGATTGAACCCAAAGGGTTAAAAATCAATGCGTAAGATGAGTATGAGTGTCCTTTGGTTCCGGATTTGGACAATGTTGTGCAAACATTTATTGAAATCCGTTTACATATGCTGTCCCCTGGAAACAAGTTTGCTACCACACTACCTCTACACCCCATGTCACATTGCAAGTGGACCGATGATTTAAGGGATATGACGAGAGGATGATGTAAGGGACTGTTAAGGATTAGGTCATCACCATAGACGTATGTCGTCACGCAATACAATTTTAACACTCCGAAGGAAAGATCTATGTGTGGCTAGCTTAGGGGAGAACTAGTGATGGCTCTATACTGTCTAGGATACAACTTTCACATACATGCAAATTGCAAAAGTTTTTGAGTGGTCATAATATTGTTGTTTTCACTTTTCGTAGAATACACACATACCGAGTGTGATTTGCATATATTTCGTTATAATCCAACATGGGTTATAGATTGAGTTATGGATATGGGGATGCCCAGAGCTGCGACTGGAACATATGGGCTGTCACCATGGGCAAAAGGATACCAAAAAAAGAAATAAAAAAACAGACAACTAAGAAAAAAAAGAAAGAAAGCATCCACAGCTCCAGGAAAGAAAAATAAAATAAAATAAAAATAAAAGAAGCAGTAGAGAAAAAAATAAACCGGTTGTACCAAAGGACGAAACTAAAAAAAAAATTATTAAGCTCCATATTTAAATTTATGATTATGTCGTTGCCGTCGTCTTCCACTTTGTATGATGGGTATTCCACACTGTCAACAGTCCAGGGGTGATGTAGGAAAGTTTAATTCAAATTTATGGACGACAGATTCTCTGTCTAACTTCGGATAAATGGGGAAAAAAATACTTAGTATATCGGATAGGAGGGGTTTCTTTTTTTTTTTTAGCGTAGAAAGTTACTCATCTCTCTGCAGACTTTCCAAATTCAATGTTAAGTGATACATGCTTATTAAGCGGACTTGTGGTGTGTCGAAGACTAGTTGAATTTAATAAAACTTTTGAAATTAACAAGAAAGTTCGGAACTAAGAGTGCCGCAGAAATGTTTGTATGTTTTATAGAATTCTTGGAAGCCAGAAGTTTATTAAGAACAAACTGCAGGGTGCATATGTAGGAAGATTACTTAAAACAATTAGGACACAAATGACGAATTTTTTCGCCATCCAAAAGCAGTAGATCAGCTCAATTGAAACCACCTGATGTAAGTAGTAATAGTAAGTACAATATTATAACATAGTTCTTATATTCGGTTAGACAAAGGTCAATGTTTTCCTTTTTTTCCAATTTATAGGTACTCGTATATATTCTTTCTTCTGCCCCCGGGTGAACCAATTTTTGAATACAGTGTTTTGAAAGTTTCGTGGTCACTGTGGTTAGTGTGTTGGACTGCTAAGGGACATAGGACATAGGTTGAAGCCTCAGAAAAACAACCAAACAGTTTTTGGTTGTTATACCAACGAACCGAACACTGAAGACCGGAGCATCCCGATGAAATGCCTGGAAGGGGGAGATGATTTTAATTGGGTACAAATCTGAAATACTGCTTTGACTGGTTAGCACTACTTTTTTTTTTAAAGATTTTCACCGTACAACCGAACAAAATTTAAAGCTCTTCAACACGACAGAATTGAGACGTATTTAGACGACAACAGTCCTTATGTGTATTGACTTACTAAGAAGATCCAGCTCTGTATACGGTGCCTTACTTTCGACTGCGCTGGTTCAACTATTTTACGGCTATAAGCTGGTCTTACCTATGAGCTTTTCCCTGAAAAGCACGAGTATACCATTTCATAAATAAAATATTCATTCGATCTACAGTTAACGAAAGAAATCCCCACCCTAGGCCCTTTAAATTTTCTTTAAACTTTAAACGAAAACCCAAACCAGACTTTGTTATTTGATTTTTTTTTTTTCTATTAAAACTTTTCGACCCCATTTCATCAGGATCTGATCTAGTTGGCCTGGCCCCTGGATTGGTGGCCATAACCCAAAAAATTCTTACCACATCATTTCAATCGGAATGATTTCGCATAAACCTACGTAAAATGGTCAGAGAAGGGAAATTTAACTTTGCAACAACTACCCCCGGCCGGATAATAAAATAAACTACATCCTAGCGGTCCGTGTGGCACACATGGGCAATTTGAAAATCCTGACTCAGCGATTGTGAATATATCAATCCGGCTGTTGTACACTGTACTACACATGCTATCCCCTTGTGTTGAATCAGTGTGTGTGTTTGTATGTGAAAACACTTATGCTAATAGATATTCTTTCGCAGGAGTACTCTACAGCCACATTTCATCCCGATTGCTTGGGCATCCCTGAATTTCCATGCTACAAACGAAACGTTACTTTCGCCCCCTATCAGGTAGAGCGTGAGCGGGTTGCCGCCACCCTTAAATCCCTAATATACATGTTTTAGTGAACGCTTTCATTTTTCGTTTGAAATTCTATCCTCTCATGAGTTGGCCTTCTCGTTGTTGGGTCGCGCATCGGGTACTTCTGTCTGGATTGGAGGTTGGGGGCTACCACCCGGAAGTATTTATGTGGGTTTGGGGATTCCTTTTATTTCAATGGATATGCAGGGCCGTATGTCCATTGCAGGGGGAATATTTTATGAAACTATTTATGGTCGGCTACTGGACAGGTGAAGGTATCTTAATACTTGTGTTGCTGCTGTTGCTGTTATTTGAAACGATGCGACGGAATGAAATAGTTTTTGAATTCTAGCACTCTATGGTGGAGTTATTGCTTATGCCGGAGCTATAGTGGCCAATCCAGATACATAAGTACATATGTAGGTACCTATTGAATTTTTTTTTTCGTGAAGTGGTTATATCAAATTAACTTTGGATGGAAGCTAATGCAAACCCAATGGAATGGAATGATGGAGTTCGAAGATTAGATTTATGAAACGAGATCAAGTATACTCGAAATACAAGTATGATTTCGGCAGATATCTAGATCGCGATTGATCAAACCACTAACGCAAGAACTAAGATTACTTTCCTTGTGCGTGGTATTTTTTATTTTATATAATTCACTGCCGCTTAAGGAGTTATGAATGCCCCTATGATGCTAAATACGCAGCGCTGGTGTTGGTGTAGTGATTTTGAAACTCAGGTGGTGTCAGGTTTCAAGTCTTGGCGTAAAACAGTCGTAGGGAGCATCTAGATTAATTTGAGGCACATTGTTAGAAATCACAAACAATGGCGCGTAGGCATGATGGGACGAAGGACATATGTACATACATACATAGGTACATATGTATGTAAGTAAGGTTTTCCAGGCAATGGTCCAGTGCTTCGAAAATGGATCGGTAGGTGGTCTATAAGGTGGCAATTTGTGTGTTGTTTTGAGTCTAGTCCAGTAGTAAACTGTATACAAGACGTAGAGTTTTAAAGTCAATTATCTAAATTTGCTTGAGATAATATCGCCAAAGAAGATAATCGTATCAAAACTCACAAACGGGGTTTTGTAAGAACTCATTATCTACACAAATTACTTCAGAAAGGATTAAGCTTATTTTCAGAACTTCTGCTCAAAGCACAACAAATAAAATTGGAGTGTTAAAAAATACACGAGGCAAATTTACGAGCACAAATATACTTCCGTCGCCTTCTGTACCACTTTTCCAATAAATAAATATAAAACATCATATCCATTGTACTCGCAGCAAAATTATTAACTCGACTTCGTGGTGTTGTGCTTAGACAAAACCATCACGCTTACGACTCAGATTTTTTATTAGAAATTCTTTTTGGACGAGACTTGTGCTCGTGCATTTTTAAAATTGTTCGTTCCCGTGGGACCGTAAAAGGACGTGTTACCTGGCGACAGCGACTCATTTCATCACTAGTCCCCAGACAGTTTGCGGATTTTCCAATTTCTTCATTTTTATCCTTACTACTTTGGTGTTTCCTCCTCTTCTTCTTGCCAGAGAGCTCTTGTCTACTTGGTTAATATTTGATGAGAAACTTCTTTTATGGTATCATATCTAACAACAACAAGAACAACGTCGAAGACGACGACTTGGAAGCAGCCCTCGAATTACGCAATTTTGTGTGTGTTTCTGTTCGTTTTGATATTGAACGAGTTCTGTGGCCAGTAAATACACTTCCCTCGTTAACTCACCCAAACCGATGCGTTGTGGGATTTTTACTTACGCTTAAAAGGAACAATGAACCCATTCCAGCGCTAGGTCTTTCAACCCCTAACAGTACAATATTTTGACTTCACTCTCTACCCCGAGTTGACTGAAGGTGCGAACGAATATATAAACTAGAGATTTTTAATAGAAGTCATCATGAATCATTTAGTGAGTGAGTTTTCCTTCGAGAGGAGTATGTGTGTATGTGAGTGGCTGTAGCTGTGTTTTGTCTCCATGGTTCGTTGGAGTGCAGCAGGATGGGTCATTATTTCGTTGAAGATTTATAGCGGTTCCTTTGTTCGCACCAAAGTGAGAACCCCATAGACGAGAAGTTTTCCGGCCACGATGTGGCTGCCTGCATTCGCATCTCAGCTCTTTCTCTCTCTCTCTCTCTCTCTCTCTCTCTCTCTCTCTCTCTCTAGGGACAAATGAATTTTTCATCGTAAAAGCAAAGGACTAACGAGGAAGCAAGTCGAGAGAAAGATACACAAAGGAGGGAGCTAAATAATGCATTGCGTATATTAAATGCAATTTTTGGATAAAGATGTTCCCCAGAGATGACGGCTGTTTGTACTTAGAAACGAAAAAGATGTTTGGAGTATTTATGACACGTCAGAAATTCAATAGAGCCCGGGCCCAGGCGTACGTTTGTGCGGTTGCCCTCAGGGGAGTGACTTAAATCGTCTGTTTTGTTTTCGGTGGAAAACCTAATGAAAAACTTTGTTTGAGTTAAGGGGGGGAGGGGAGTCTTGACATGAGCAATGATTTTATGAGCAAATTTATCAAAACTGCATTCCAGATACTCGCGATCTTTTATGAGATAGGTTAAGAAAAAGATTTATTGGTGAAATTATAGCCCAATTCTTTTTAGAAGCATTAAATACATACTTTGTGCTTATAATGGGTTTTCATAGAACCCAATAGTTTCAGTTTTTGAGGGCGAGGAAGAAAGAAGCTATGTTTAGTGACGGACGTGCTTCTATATACAAAAATATACCTCAGAGTACCTACATACTGTCGTTCCTTGGGAATCACAAGGCCTCGTTACAATTTCTTTATCGTGTGTAGTCTCTTGCTATGGCTTTCCAGACTCTTGATTCTCTTTTTTCTAATCCTCTCTTCCAGTTGGTTTGTTGCCTTTTTCGTCCTCTGTCACCCTGACGATTGCACTTTTAAACCTTCTGGCATGGTTTAGAGTGCATCCAATCTTGACTCACTTAAGTAGTTTTATTTTCTACGTGATCGGTATCCATCGTTAAGGTTTTGATATGCGAAATTCCCAAGTTGCGCCGCATGAATCTGTTAATAAACGCGCAAAGACACACTTAGTCATATCCCTGCTCCCGACTCTGAATGTGATAATTGAGTAATTGAAGCTATTTACTCTGTTAATGCTGGTGTCCTCGTAAGATACCAGGCTACGTAAGAGTCCAGGCAAATCCGCGAGATGTTTCGTGACATTCCACTTAAGGCCCCTATCTTCTGAGTATAGACCTTCTCTAAGTATATACATATGTCATCGAGCGCTATTAGAAAGAACGTTAGGTGCACTACAGCAGAGTAGAGTCAAACGTTGTTGGTAACATGACATTGCGCTCAAACTTCTTGGTTAGAGAAACATTTAAGCTTTATAGCGTGTCGCATGTGCATATCCGCGAGTGTTGCTCAGGATTTTTCAGAAGTTCGAAACATGAATATATTATACACAGTATCTTTAGATTCTCATGTTTCTCAAAAATAGTACATGTACATACAATTTCTTTACTCCCTGCTTTACATCTCTAGGTCTCACGTAATTGATGCCCCGAGAGAAAACAAAATCAGCTCAAGCAACATCCCTAAAGCATACTAAACAACCCCAAGCTACGCGTAATTTCAAATTTCACAGCTCATTTAGTGCGGAATATAGTACCATTTTCTTCATTCAAGATTTCAAATTATCCCCCGCTCGGCCATTAATGTTCGTCCCGTATATCACCCGACACAGCGCGCAATTTCTTTCCTCAAATGTACCAACACTTGTCATAGCAACGCACCACTGTGCACCGTGTGCGTCGTCTAGTGCGTACAACACAAAATTTCCACCTCTTACAGTCTACATAAGCATGTACATCAAACCGAGAGAATGAGGTCTCTATTTCCTATGTTCCACCTCCTCTCACACAAAATGACAAATTCCTTCATAATTCTTCCTTGAAATGAGCAATTTGCCGACGAAAAATGATTCCCATTTGACGTTTCGTACTTTTTAATATCAATTTATGTTCCCGGTGGCAGATTTTTTAATGAACTCGCATATTTTCCAACTGCATACCTGGTGTCGGGTGCTTATGCCGCCTCCAGCTAAATAATAAACCGCTGCAATTATAATGAAAATGAAAATAAATTTGATTAATATCTGCCCACGAATGAGCTGCCATAAATTCAGCGAAGACGCTCCTGGTTCATTCTCAGAGGTGACCTGTGATTGCTTTAATTGTGCTGGCATTCCAGTGTTCGGTGAATGAATTTCACTCCACGACACCCCAATTTGGCCCTGAAATAGTCATCAAGTCTATGACCTCCCTTCGCATTTAAAACGAAAATTGTTCTTATCCTTTTTGCGATAATAAAAATTTCCTGAAGTTAATTTATCCTGACATTTGTCTCATTCTTACGAGGGTGGAAAGGCCTTCTTTATCCCCGCCTCCTTCTAGGCAAAAGAAGCAAGACGCTCGGCGCACTGCATTGGCCTGACCCGTCAACAGTAATTACCATTACCATTACATAAACACGAAATAATTTTTCACAAACTCATTTCCTCGGCAGGACTCTTGGCTTCCTTAAGCGCTCTGTTCGTCCGTCCGGTGATAGTGGCAGTGGAGGTGGTGGTTTCAGGAAAAGGGTTACTACTCCATCCGAGAAACTTCAGGATTTATTACAATCAAGATTATCGCATGGTGCGAATGGAAGACACACGAAACCCCTAACCTTCATCCGGGTGGTCTTTCGGCACATACCACGCCGCATCGAGCATGTTAATAACTAACTGGCTGGAGAGGGAACGAGCTGGTAAGTGCAAAAGTTGCATAGAAAAGCGAGCGGATAGAATAAGCCAATTAACATTTTGAAAAAAAAAAAAAAAAAATGTTTCAACCACCCACAGTGCGGCCAAATGCACTTGAATGTCCTCGTAATTGAATTTGTCCGGACCGCCTAGGGAGAGAAAGAGTTAAAGAAAGTGTTAAGGGGACGATTTGGATGGTGTCCATCTCGCAGAGGAAGTCGGTGGCAAATATAGCGCTGGCAGCCTGATTAAGTTTTGACAAATAAGATAGATTAGCATCATGTTATTAATTTCACTTTTCCTGGTTTTCATTTGTCAAGGGGCTTACACAGTTGGACGAAGGGTCTTTTGGAGTACGTGGTGTGTTAAGTGAAATAATTCCATAAATGAAATCAATGAAGTTATTCGATGGCTTTTTGTCCAGCTAGTCCGTCTGTGCAAAGTCTTCCCTTTTCGATATAAGGCCTGGATTTGGTACGCTGTTAGAACTTGTTAAACAAAAAAGCCTTATTTGTTGAATAATTCTTTCTTAAACTGTTGTAAATTTTACACAATTTATAAGGTTTATTCAAATGATTCCCATTAGAATCAATTTTTTACAGAATAAGGGGTTAACAATAAAATAAAAAGCTCATATACCATTGCGCCATAAATATCCCTTAAAAAAACAGACTTTTGAAACAAATCCAAAACGAAACACATCCGCCATTCAACTAATGAAATATTATCTGCAATACAACGTCAGAACAAACAAAAGAAGGGCGGAGTAAGGGAGCAAGATTGGCATAGAAAAAAATTACATCAGGGATTAAGGGATTTCGTCTGGCACAAGCCAATGAATTCAATTCCGCAATAAGAACACAATCGAAACACAAAACCCATCCGCCCGATGAGCACATATCAACAGGAAGTTTGTCTTCTCGCCTGCCAGGCCATACACTTTACGCCATTATTTTATCGGCTCGAAACACATGCTATATGGCCCCCGACAACAAAAAGATACAAAGATACTTATACACAAGAAAAAAACAGAAGGCAAAATGGTACGAAAAACTTGAAATTCTCCAAATCACATGGGATTTATCGAACGACATCGACAACGTAGTTATCGGAATGATGCCAGCAAAGTGTGAACCGTATGTCGCTCAGGACAATACTCGGATGGAACGTAAATTTGTTTTCATAGTTTAACCTAATATATTCCTCGTAAATTGAAAACTCGATCTTGCAATAATATTCGAGGGTGGGGTTCAACGTATGTGTTTCCGGGATAAAGTTACTTCCTGCAAAAGGCCCCACGAGATCTGAGCCGAATCTCTTGAAATATCTCACCAAATCAGTCTAAGACTCTTAAATGAATGCCCTCAAAGTTTGCACTGACATTTCACTTAGGGATCTGAATCTCCTACCTAAACTGGCAAATTAATATGGCAAACCCGGGAGAAACTTTGACAATATAGCTAGCTGCATGGCTAGACTGACGAACTGGTTGGATACCTTTTCTCTTTGGCCTCTGACATAACATCTATTCACACTTCTTGTCTTCGATAGGAAAGCCTGCAACATTACTCTGCCTTCACATTTTTTTGCACTTTCATTGAAACCGAAAACTTTTTCGCTATTCTGTCGAAAGTTTTCGTCGTCCTTTCCTGCCTTTTACGCTTTCATCCCCATCTTCGTCAGTGTGCTTGTTGTTCACCGTCGCATCTCTTTGAAGAGTTGCGATATAATTTTTTAGCCCGTATCTCTTGTTCGTTGTCCCGAAACACAAAAAGGCTTAAGTTCGTTGGTTTTACAAGTATACAAAGGTTTTATCATTTTAACATTGCGACGGGAGCGTGGTGGGGTGAGAGGCTAGCCGCCATGGATGGCGGTGGAATATCAAAATATTGGCTTTATAATTTGCCTGCAAGGTTTTTGAAGTTTTTTTTTTTTTTTTCATTCATTCCTTTTGTCAGTGTTCATCTCCCATTTTTTTCTCAAAGGAAACGACTACCAAAGGACGGGAGGGAAAGAAAACTTAAATAGAAAAGTTTGGCGCACTGACCTTTTAGAGACATAAAACGTTTTAATATTAACATTTTTCTTTGGCGTGCGCTGCTCTGTCGCGCTGGTATCTTTTCAGATTACCTAAACTTTTAGAAAAGTTTTACGTACGTATAAGCCTTAGTGAATGTTGAAATAATATAACGCTATTACGGGCTGTATCTTGAAAAATAATTGCAAGGATATTTTTGAAGAAGAATTCAATGCAACATGGTCTTGCACTTATTTAAGTTTTTTTTTTTTAACTGGAAAGAAAGAGGGGGTTTTAAAGTAAAGGCAAGTTCATCTCTGGGTTGAACCAACTTTTCATACATGTTGGTACCAATTTGTCTTATTTGATACTACAACTGTAAGCATCAGAAGTACATTCTAGGTTCCCCAAACGTAATTGTATTAAAATTTGATTTGCATACAGTTGATAGCCCCTGCCAAGAATCGATAGCCCTTTAACAGTGACTTTAAAAAGTCTTGCGGCAAAAAATCCTTAAAGTTAATCATACTATCATCAGTCAGGCTTTAATTGTGGGAAGCAAAGTCCTTAAGCCATGAAACACTTGTTCAGTGGTTATTTTCTCAGATTAAACTCGCTTTTGTGGTCGCCGTGGCTTAGTGGTTAGTGCGTTGGACTGCTAAGCGAGAGACACAGGTTCGATTCTCAAAAACCACCAAACGTTTTTTCGCGGCACCACCTCTTCGCAGGCATGACAAACCTGCAAGAGTACAATCTGTCATGAAAAGCTTCTCAATTCGCCGTTCGGAGTCGGCACTCAACTGTAGGTCCCTTCCATTCGTGCGAAGAATATAACACGCACAACATGAATGGTTGTGAGAAGCTAGGCCTTGGCTCTCCATGCCGTGCCAAATATACATATACAAACCCGCTTTTAGAATAAGGGACAACGCGACAAATCAGAATGCTGAACATCGAGGTCATCAGGACGTTCCCAGGGCTTTCAAACATATTAAATTATTCGCGAATCATACTTAATTTTGGTTGACCGAACATTCCAATATCAGGTCTTTCCTGGAGTAATACTGTTTAAATACTATGCTAACCAAAATTGCTTTGTCAAAAAAAAGACTGCAATAGATATCGAAGTTCGCTAAAGGGGTTATGAATACCTTTATGATGCTATTCACACAACGCTCGTTTTGACTAATTCTTCGCGAAATCAAACCCGAGATCCAAAGAGGTGTGCAACTAGAGTTGAGGATAACATTTAGAAAAGTTGCGCTCCCAACTTTACAATCTCGATCGATCACCATTTCAAAATGAGCAAACCTAAATAGATTTCTCATTAAATACCAATAAAACATTGAAAACAGTTGTTGTTGTCAATTTCTTTAAAGTTTACAATTTAATTTTCCTTTACCTTCTCAGGTTGCAACTATTATTCCGACACATTTCAAGATATATGACCAGATATCTTTATCTCGCCCATAGTTACAATAAATAAATCTCACAAGACACCGAATCACATCAACCAACCAGTTTGTTTGTAAGCCACTCGGAATGGGAAACCAGAAAATGCCTTTAACTTTATGACCCTTAATAATTAATTGTTCCATTAACACACGAAAGACACACAATTAGAGGAGACCCATCTCAGTTGTGGCAGCGCTTATTTCAAGTACCTTCATCCGACATTCTCGGCAGCAATAAAATCAAAATTTCATACACACAGAATTCGGTTCGGCCCGCAACTCCACCCATTCTGTGCGTCTCTTGATTTTCTGTGTTAGTATGTCCCGAAGCAATGCATATCTCAGTATGGTATACCCTTACCGAATCCAATCTGGTAATGTGGCAATGTTTTAGCTTGCAGAACAGCAGACCATTCCATGGACATACAACACCTACCACCACAGAAGGTCGGAGAACATAAATCTTCATTCCATGTCAGATGATTAAGGTTCCTGCACTCTCCATCTTCCTGTGAGGATCAGAGAGAGAGGAGTCAAAAAGCAAAAGTTGTGACTCCCGCTTCATCTTAGATAAATTTCGTCAGCCTGGCTGATGCAGGGCGAGTGGATATCGCCCCAAAATGTGTTGGGCGCCACATCCTTTCTGTCGGAAACTGAAAGCTTTCAAATAATTTGTACGCTTTAATGTCATTGTTTTCCGAGAGTCAAATGTAATAAAAATGGAGATGTATGCGCAACAGAAAGTAGGTAACGGTGTAAGTACGGAAATAGAGGTAGGAATTCCGGTAGGAAGGACATTCAAGTGTTAGAAGAATGTAATATCCAACGCCATTACCAGTTCAGTCATTAGGGGATGAAATCTGAAATAAAATAGGAAAACAAAGTGAAAAATCTGCCCCTCATTATGAAGGGTTAAAGGGGATTTCATAATATTTCCGGTTGGATTTCGTCGTCCCTGTGGGAATGCAAACCGGCCTTAAAGCTTTGCACTCAGGATCTCATCGTGGTTAATTAATAATTTTATGACGAAAGGATATACATAATTATTATCCTGGGAGGAGAAAGCAAATGGATTTAGTGACTTATCAGATTTATACATTGTCCGTGGCCAAAAATCGGGAGGCAATGCTGGTGGGTAACTGCAACAGGATGCAAGTGCAAATTGGTTTCCCGTGTAAGTTTCACAACAATTTCCTTGCGCTTCCTTCTCAATGGTCACAATTTCCTTGTACTATAGATTTTGTGATAGACATAGGAGATCTAGAATTTGATTATAGCTTGAGTTTGGTTCTTGAGATAAAGTAAGGCTCATGAATTTCCTTGCACCGAAAGTTAAGTTCGTACTGACCGAACATTAAGCAATTGAAAACTTTTCCGACAGCTCGCTATTTAATTCTTAAAAATATTTCTTAATGTCCTCTTCTCTTAACTTGGCAAAGCTATTTCCGAATCACCGCATTGCAGGGATTTATCACCTCATCTCCCATGAATGCCACGTTGCACAGAGCAAATACACAAACCTTGCCTTGGTTAGAACTGTACTGCGTCGCATCCGATCAATTCGGACATTGTTTGTATAATCGATCCTGGCCTGAGGTTCAAAGCATATTTATGCAAGACATGTAATATACATGTGGATATATGTATGTGTATGTATGTGTGCTGGATGGTGGTATCCCAATACGCAAACTGCTAACTGTTTGCAATTGGATATACCGACAGCTTAGTTCAATTTATTCGAAGGCTCCGGCTTTTTATTTAATATATTGAACAACATTCAAGATAAGATCCACTGAATTCTTTTATTCGTAAAACTGTGTCCTAATAACGATCAGAGTGAGGCTTAAAGGAAGGTATATAGAAGGAGAGATTGCCTCGTGTGATGAAAGTGCCGATCGTAGAAAAGGCGAATAAAATTTGGTACCAGTAAGCTAAAAATCAATCTAAGTACAACGAGTTTTTCATCTAACCTCATTCCAGCTTGAAAGGCTGTCTTCCAATTGATATTGTTTGCAAACAGTTTTCGACACAATCCACTCACCAGAAAGCAAGTCTAGTTATGAATGCCAGTGACAGATTTCATTAGAAAATGCAATTCAAAATAAATAAGGATTTCCTTTCAAGATAACTCCGCGCCGCAGTACCCAAAAATGCCAATCATTTCAATAGTCGATCAAATTTATGTCACCGCATATTCACCGGCATCCGTCACACTTATCGCGTGTGTCAATCTCGCGCAATGTGTCAAATTCACTGTCAAAGGATTTCACGGAAATCAATGAAATCAAAGAAACTTCCCAACCACCCATCCGTCTCCTTCTCCGTGTGTAAATTGAATTTCCATTTAAAATTTCATCACGACAACGACGCGACGCGACGTTTACCCAAAAATAGGAACCATGAATTGAAATTTCGCCTTCTTGACATCTACCACTGTCAAAATATTAAACACAATCTTCCACAAGGTGAGCCTTTGATATTTTCGTTGATTTTCCGAAACACATAAAGGATTCTTTTTCGATTTTCCCATTAAGATTTTTGTTCAAACCAATGGAGAAGTCAGAAACATCCAGACCTGTCATTCAAACAACTGCAAAAAGTTCGGACTATTAATTGTCTTTTATTTGACTTTTGAAATTATCGTTGGGCACCAGAGAAATAAATGAAATTTCAAAGCTGGAAAAGAAAAACACATCTTCAAACAAAAGGGAGGTTTTCATTACGGAAACCACCCTGTGCGTATTGAAATGAAAATTGAAGAGGACGAACATCAAACACAAGTGGCAGGAGGCTGATGGTCAGGTGTTCTTCAAATGATGTAAACAATCATTAACGATTAGAAAAGAAAGCGGAATGATGGGACCGCTTTTTTTCTTCTATTTGAGTGAGAGGGGAATCTTCAAAAACGAAGTGAACAACGAACGTGACTCGCAAAACGCTTTCCATCACGTAAATGCTGATAACTTGGGTCGGGGACTTGGGGAAACGAAAACTTTTCGTGTAAATATTGCCTACGCAAATATTTTCCCAATGAGACGGTGATTTGAAAGTTTAACTGGTCGCAGGGAGAATTTCAAGCGCCGAAACCTCAATTAATTAGGTTAGATGGAGACAGTGATTTATGAAGGTTAAGGTTTTTGTGTGGTGAGCTGAGCTCACCTATGTTTTGTGGTCTGATTTGTGTTTACCTTTGCAAATGGATATCCGTTTAATTATACTTGTATGTAATTAATGACTTGTCAGTGAAAACAGTTTAAATATGTGAGGAAAATATATAGTTCTGCCAGGAGTTAAGAATTCAAATGAAAATTGAGTATCCAAGGATTGTGAATTCACTAAGAATAATGTTTTTTCAACAAAATCATTGCTTCGTACTAATAACTTCAAATAAATGAACACATTGAATTAGAATTAAACCAAAGCAATCTAGGTGGTAACTTTTATTTTCTAAATTATTCTTAAACTGGTTTCAAAGTAAAATTGTGAAAAGGATGGGCGAGAATAAAAATTAACTATGAAACAACTTCACCCATAGCTCAAAGATAATAATCTGCGGGACTGAGCCGAATGTCTTTTCATAAATTTGGATCATATAAAAATTATATCTTCAACTCCTCTAAAGAACCGTGAAAAAATGGTATTTGTAAGACAGTTAAGCCGCTCTTTAAGCCATAAATTGGACTGCCATATTTAAGCTGATAGAAAGTGGCGAAATAAGGTTGGCTTTGGGTTTCAATTTACATTGATCAGGCTTTGAAAGAGTTCACATTTCGCATACTCCGATCAAGTTTTGCTAAAGATAAAAGTTGTGCTTCTTTGAAGGGATCAGCTATCACAAGTCGATGAAAATATGGTGCATTTTGACTAGAAAGTGTAGCCTCATACACTATCTGACCTTCAATTCGAGTCCGTCCTTGTTATTGATGTATAAGTTCCTCACATCAAATCAAATGCGATCTGTATGAAACAAAGTGTGACAACATTGAGCATTAACTCAACTTATAAAGGCGTAGAACATCGACACGCTTATTATATTTATCGTCCAAATGGAAGGGCCTACCACATATAAAAATTCTTAATAGAATCAGGTTACATATAGCATAACCTAACCAAGTAATATAAAATTTCATTGCTCCTTAAAACATAATTTGAACTGAAAACTTCTTCCAATGTCCTTCCCATTCAATGTTCCCGATGCATTTGAGAGATGTCTTTCCAAGATCCCAAAAAAAAATGCAACAAAAGGAAAATGCAAACTCTATACACCATGTTCGTTGTGGACTTCGGTTTTCTTCTGTTCGATGACAGGACCACAGCAACGAGAAAACCGCTCTGGTCAAAAGAATCTAAAATGCCAACTTCCACAAAAATCAAGTATGGTATAAGTGAATATGGCTACAAACACAAGTCCAAAACCCCATTTTACGTCATGGCAGCGGCGGCCGGGTTTCTAAGCCACAATGCCAGCAACAGCAAAGTACCAAAAATCATGGTTCCAGGCCACATGCGATATTTCCTGAGCGCTTTTCCTGGTCTAAAAACCTCTCCACAGAGAAGACAAAAATCTCTTTTAATAATCTCTTAGGAAAGTGTTCTCGACATTTTGCCTGCCAGCCAAGCCAAGCTCCTAGGCCATTGGCAAAAGAGGATGGCTGCCTGCCAGCCAGGAGGTTTTACTTCCCCGCCGCCTCACACCCCTACAAAACCGCAACACTGAAATGTTGTTTTATCTCTGGAAAATGTTGAGACATTTTCCCTTGGAAGCAATTAGCACTTTGGTTACAAAATTCACCATACAGTGTTCTCATTCGAAGAGGGGGCTACATTTCGTCCTGGGAAAAATCTGGCAAAAAAAAATAAAAATACAACAACAACTGTAGAGAGGACAGCACTTTGCCAGAGCCAGAGCCAGAGCGCATGAGGTTGATAGGTTGGACATATCGCCTGGAGTATAACTCAACCTTTGACATAATTGTATTAGTGGGAAGATGGCCAAGTGAAACATTTACTTGGACTACTAGCTAAAGGACTATTCTGGTAGGGGACACCATTCGGACAGAACAACATATTTTTGTTTTTTCAGTTTGTTGTTTTCGGCTTTCGCTTCCCTTTTTTTCTTTTTTATTCTTCGTCCTTAGAGTACTTTTTTGGTTTATTTTTTGGCAAAACCGGGACAGGAAGTGTAGTACGGAGAATTACGCTATGAGGTGACTGGTGTCCTGTAAGCGGTATGGTGACCAGAAGGAACATTCAACTAGAGTATGAGTTTGTTGTTGTTCTTTTAGTTTAATCTGTTTTCTTGTGTCTTTTCCGATTTCTTGTTTCGGAAATTTATTTTCCTCTGTTGTGCGACATAACTTATTCATTTTTGGGGTTGTTTTACAAATTCAACTGCTACTGTAAAATTTTATATTTTTCATATTGCAGGTTAATGTCGGTCATGGTCTAAATCAAATTGTACATTTCCTCCTAAAAAAAAATAGAAGAAGTATGGCTAAAGCAAATTGAATCCAGTCAAAAGTGGATATTGTGTTTGTAAGGTACGTTTCCCCAATCGAAAACGACTACGCAAAAGAAATGCAGTTAAAGTGGAAATTAGGAACGATTACTCTTTTAACTTCTTACTCGATCCTCAGACTACAAGGCCCAAGAATTATTTCCGAGATTAATTTGTTGAGAAAAAGATGATTGCTTCTTCATGCATACAGTGCAAGATATAACACAGGACCAACAGACTAGCAATAAAGAATTAAACAAATTGATCATTTGACTATCAGTCAGAAAGTTGGGATCCCGCAAGGTTGTATACTCTATTATTAGATAGTCTTAACGCGGTCTATTGTGGTTATGATCAAGGCATTTAAATGTCTTACAAAGCGTTTAATGGACGAAACGCATTAAAAGTTTACTAGCGCAAGAAAGATTTTTTTTTAAAGATACCTCCAAAATTCACATCAATCATTAAGCTCCTCCAGTAGTCGCCGTGTGGTTAGTAGTTAGTGTATTGGACTTCTAATCTAGAGGACACAGGATCGATCCTCAAAACCACCAAACGCTTTTTCGCGACGCCCCCTCTTCGCAGGCATGCCAAACTTGCAAGAGTATAATCTGTCATGAAAAAGCTTCTCAATCCGCCGTTCGGAGTCCGCAATAAAACTGTAGGTCCCTTCCATTCGTGCGAAGAATATAACACGTACAACATCAACAGTTGTGAGAAGCTAGGCCTTGGCTCTCTATAAGTTGTCACGCCAAATATTTGTATTATACTTTTTTTCACTTTCTGCAACATACAAAACCATCCAAGATCTTACAGAAAACCTTTGTGTTAAAATTATAAGTAATTACTACAAGAGTTCTATCTATTTATTAGCTGAAGTCTAGGTTTTCAGACCACTTTGATACTTCTAAGGAGGAGTCATATATGAGTACAAGAAAATCCAAAGTGTGTAGCCTTTTAAATTAAAATCAATTTCAACGATTCCTTTCGAATACCCTAATCTCTGTTCCCCTTATGTAGGTTAAAGGTTATTATGCTCATTTCGAGTTACCCTTTCAACCCCCAAAAGAACTAATAACACCCCAAAATATTAATTAAATTCTGAAAAACACTCAACACAAAACGATTTCAAGTGGCAGTAAAACGAACCACCCCATAATCTCAGCAGGCATCAATAGAATCCCCATCATCTAGAAAGCCTAGTCTATCCCGGAAGCTATTTCACCCCCATAAATGGCAACGTACCTACTTTCTATATCCAACGATACGCATCTCTGATAATTAATATTGCAAAAGGACCCACATAAGCACACAAAATACACACACACACCCACTTTAAGCTAAAGGGTTAAATGACAAATATAATTATATCCTTTTCCCATTAAATGGTTAATGTGCATAGTTTTAGCCACCATCACCCTGTAGCAGATGATTAATAGACTGGGTATTTACATCCGTTTCGATCATATGATATTATTTAGGTGATAATGAAAGGGTCTTTTGCTGAAAATGGACATAAACAACGGTAGTTTATGAGTATGAAATGTGAATATTGACAGAATGGATAAATTCATAATATATTGTAATGTCAGTTTTTGGGGGCGATAGGAAACCGGATGTGAATCAGAATTTGATGTAAGACATGGCGATGATAAGATTCAGTTAAGCAGGTGATTTTAATGCTAAGAAAATTTAATGCTAAGGAATTTAAGAGCTTGGAACTTTATAGGTATAAACAAAAGTTGTATAGATGGTCCTTTGATAAAGCCATAGACTTCCTTGGGTACAAACAAGAAGCGATCCTTTTATCGCTCTTCGCGACTTGTTGTATATTAGTCTACAACAACAAACAGATTGATCCACACTGGTCAAAATGAAAAGAAAAGAAAATTGACAGTACGGTATAATTCTCGACCGACTTCCTTACCACTGCCACTGCTCACTCACTTATCATCTCACGAAGCTCGTAAAATTGTAGTCGACTTACAGGTCAAAAAACTCCTAAATTCACGTATTCCTTACTCGCTGCGGGAATTTCTATGCAGGAATGATGCACGCTCTCATTTTATCACACCGAAGTCACTTGTTGAATTTATTTACTGAATTTGTTTACCATCAACTCATTCTTTCTCCTGTCCCACGTGAGTTCCATTTAAAGTGGCAGAAATTCTATCGCAGATGTGCTCTCGGATCTACTTAATCTGCTGAGAGTCGCTGAAATTGACAATAATGCTCCAGCTAAAAGATTTTTTGAATCTCAGCGTTGAAACTCGAGACGTTAAGGAAGACCAAAACTCCTTCTTTCAAAACAAGAATTTGTCGATTCTCGGTTTGATGAACTGACAACAGCCGCAACATGCCAGGATCAGGACAGAAACTCTTTACGGATCGGGAGACCGTTAAAGTAAAATAAGTTTAGTTAAGTATTACCAACAAACTACACTTCATAACCACTTCCAAGGACAATCTACAACCTTCCAATTGGGAGCGCTAACGGACAGAAAAAAAAAACCTCTAATAACAAAGCATTCATTAGCAAAATTCCTTTACTAAAAGTCACATGCATACAAAACATATTTGGCATTAAAAGGATACTCTTATCTTCAGATATATAATCCTCTACCACTGCGGCTGCTTGCCGCTGTTTCTTCTACTATTTGATACCAACGCAAGCTGACCCTACTCTTTTTCAGGGTCACACCCCCTAAAATGATATGGACACCCATTATTATCCTTTTAGATCCCAATTCCTGGGTTCGTTTCTATCCGAACCCAACCTTATGGTCGAATTTAATGATGCGAGAATTATCTTAACGGCCCGACATCGTACGGACAGGATCATAAGGACGTATCACAAGCTTGCACAGAAAAAAAAAAAAAAACAATTCATAGAGCACAAGCATAAAACCAATGTGAGTAGATTGGCTATGGAGGCAGCATACAGTAGCATTATCCTCTAGAGTTGAAAGTTTATTTTCACTTATAGAAGGATTTATGGCCAAAGAAGAGATTTATAGTAAACTTTTTCCCATCGTCCTTTTTGATTAATTGTGCGTTTTCCATTTCCATCGTTTTCCATCTTTCCCCAAACACACACACAAACACAATGAAGTGGAGCATTAGAACAAGCAAAGAATGGAAAAACCTGTTCGAACATCATCGTGTCATTTTCATTTCTAGTTGAACACCATTAAATTAGAAAGCTTCAACAAGGATGATCGGCAACGTCGCCCGATGGGGCGGAAATACAGCCAGAGGATTGGAATTGATAACTTCATAAAGAAACATTCATTTCTACTTCGTCTGTTTCTTTTCTCTTTTTTTATATATATGTTCTTTTCTTTTTTGTCTTGGTCCTTTGGACAGGACTTCTGAGTGTTATTAGCTCTTTGCTCCTTTTTTTTTGGGATAAAATTTATAGCCTGAGCATAAAATTATGATTAATCGAGCGGAAGCAAAAGTTAAATACGAGCTAATTTTAATGCGCTTTCGTTAATGTCAAGGAACTGTCCGTATTGCTGCCGGAGATTAGAGATAGTATAGATTATCCGGAGCAGGACCTAGTTATTTTCAATGACGCGTGGATACTGTGCTGAGTCATGAGATCAATATTTATTGTGAAAGTGATTTGTTGGTAATTGTTTCCTTTACAACTTCACCATTAGGCGATGTGCCTTTGATTCGATTGGCAAAAGTTAGACACATTATTCATGAGAAGGTTTACTCGCACACAACAAGGAGGCACGTTGTTGATGGGTTCAAGCCTGTGAGAAGATGGCCAATAAAATTATTATGGGCGTCAAATGAGATTTATTGATCGGAAGATTTATTGAATATGGGTTCGGGCTAATGTGTCGGTAATTTTGTTCTGTTCCTTTTTTCTTTTTGTGTCTTCATTTGAACATGTTTTTGTAATCATGATGGTGGGTATACGCCTGAAAGCGTTAATGGAGTTAACCTTTAACGTGGCGAATGTAAGATCTTAAGTTATGAAAACCCACTGATATGATTTCGACACAAACATTTCTAAAACATTGAAGAAAGTGCTCAAAGTACACTTCTAAAGATATAGGTATGTATGACCTCTAGTCAACTTTAATGTACTGAAGTTCGCCAATATATTTAAAATACTATATAAGTGGATGCATGTAGCGTGGTCTGTATTGCTTTTAAAGAATGGATCATACATATTATCGGTACAAAGACAAACGACTTTAGGGCACCAAAACCATCTCAACATCTTCAATATACAATGTGTACCTGCAATGTATAGTGCAGTCTATTCCAGTATCTCGGTTGTATTGCAAAATATTCGAGATTTACACTCATTCTTCACTGATATTAATTTTTCCAAACACTGACCAGAACAGGGTGCTTCCGATATACAAAATTTATTTTAAAGCCTTTCAACGTATCGTCGCTATATCTGAGGTTTGTGGCTTAGACTAGACTTATTTTGTGCAACCAAACCGCATATTATACCAAATATTCTGATTAAATTATGCATAGGTGCTCCAAAAACTATTTCATTATTAAAAACAAAATATTTTGCTAAATCATTTATGAACAATTTATTATATTTTCTTTTCCAAAAATGTTTACGTTTGCGTGTACAATTTAATTTCCAGTGCATTATTGAATATTTTAAAATAAAACTTCACCAACAATGCGCGCCATTAGCAATTTAATTTGTAAATCCTCTCGGGTTTATACCGAAGAATTGTGCAGGTGAATAGTTTTCACAAAATCGTCGAAACTGTGTTATGTATTTCGAAATGAAATTCCATTCCCATTTCTCATTGAAAATATAACAAAACGCGGTCGGACTTGGACCGTCCACTCGAAATTGTCTACATCGAAACACACACAATGAACTCAGTTAATCCATGCATAGATTATTTTCTTTAAAATACAGAAACTGATGTACATACAATTTTTTTTAATCTGACCATAATGACGGTTGCCAGTCATCCAACGATCCAACCCAACTCTCAGCTCCCCAATTGGTACACGACAAAAGCTTCCATTCAATTGGCACAAATATAACACAATTTTCTCTGCGCAATAAAACTGCAGGAACTGCAATCGTCACACCCAAGCAAACAACCTGTATATAGCCGCGCGATACTACGGAAGGACAAGGTGGAAGCCGGTACAGCGCGTTGGTTGATGATGATTTTTATGATTTCTACTCAATTTGAGGAAAATTTTTGCAATGAAATCGAAATAAACTGCACACGATGATGATTGATTTATGAGCGTTGATTGTTCACAGGAGTAGTGGTATGAAACAGGATTATGACCGCTAATATCATAGAGAGAGAGCTGAAGTGCGTGATAGTAAATTGCGGATGGGCATGTATCCAGGCGGCATGAGTGCGGCTTATGATGCCCGGTCGCGTTTGCAAGTGGCACGTTATTGTACGAATGATGGTTAAAAAAATTAATAAATAGTTCGAGGGCTGACAACAAGAGTGGAACACATTACGAGATACAATAATTGAGCTTAGGTGAAGAGGAAGTAAGTTAACATCAAAATCACAAGTACTAGAGAAGAATTCGTTGTTAAAATGACAGAGTAACAACAAAGTCAATATCACAACGTAAGCAACAATATAATCAATGCAATACCAAAATCTTCATCACAAGTCAACATTTCTCAATATTGGCAACTATGACCCTAGGTTCAGAGCTTAAATACATCCATATATACAAAGATGACAATACCATATATTCAAAGAGTATTTTACCAGAAGAAGGAAGGAAGGTGGCATGTGGTCGCCGAACTCAAACACACCAAAAATTGTGATGATTCAAAGATTCCCTGTATAAAAATTCGGCCCCTGTCAGCTGTTTAAAATTCAAGACACAGCATCTTGCAAATAGTAGAGTAGAGAAGTGTAGAGTAGAGTAGAGTGGAGTAGAGTACAGTAGAGTACAGTTGCAAAATAAATCTAATCACCGAGCCGTAGAAGAAGAGTAGAAGAAGTATTTTCAGCAGATAAATGGAGTTTAGAAGTACAACTTAAGAACCGAAACCTACTTTCTGATGTAGATCTTCATCGCCTTCAGTTTTATTTCAAGCTGTCCTCCAATCCAATCCTCAGATTCGAGACGGCAAAGACGGTTAAAAGCCAGCAAATGTTTTCGTCAATAAGAAGTGTATGTTCCTTATATTGATGCGTAAAATATAATACGCACAGCACAAATCTCTGCGTCAAGCTAGGCTTTGGCCCGCTATGTCTGCCGAGCCATTCATTTGTTATTCAACAAGCTATCCTTGTTAATCGTTAAATTCTACTATGAAATTCATCTTTTAAAATTTCCAATAGCTAATCAGAAAATGACTAATTTCTCCCCTCATAGCTTATACCGCACATTTGTGTGCATCACCACAAGACCACTGGCCGCATGATCCCATTTTTACTTTAATCGACCTTATCATTACCTCTTCCAGGACAAGCAGGAAACAAAGCAAAAAAGTAGGAAGCCCTGCCCCAGTCATGTCCACAATTATAGTATCTCTCTGCGGGCAATTGCCCCAGTTTCCCAGTTTCCATCTCATTCCACTCCATTTGAATAAAATTCTAATAAATTCAAGTTCACGTTTTGTTCCGCTTTGCGCGGAGTGTTTCGCTTCGCAAATGTCTGTCATTTAGATTTTATGACACGTGTAACAGCACGCTACAATACGGACTCAAATATTCTTCTTCTTTGTCTATTCAGTGCCAACAGATGGTAGTGTCAGCTCTTTAGCTTCTGAGATTCACCATCCCACCTCCCTCGCTCCCCGACCGAAATGCTTTGAAAATCTCAGAGAGCGATTAAAGTGTAAATAGAACACCCATACACAGCTACACCCTTTCGACAGCGACAGCAATGACAACATGTGAAGCTAAGTGTTACTAAGGACTCTGAGCGTTCGGGGGTGAATCACAAAATGATTATTTTGTCAGCACTGATGGATTTGGAGGTAGGGGGGGCGCAAATAGCAACCCCTTTTCTAGCTTCGGTTGGATTAACTCTGTTCGCCCAAGAAGCATTCCCTTGTAGAATGAATACTGGCTGGTACCCTCGTTTATGGTAGTATACTCGTACTCCTTGTCGACACAAAGTAGTTGAAATGGAATTATTTAATCCTTTGAACACAAACATGGATCGTCGGCGGCGGCTTTGTCAGTATGTGATTGCTGATGTGATTAGATGAAGGAGCACGCGAAAACTGTTTACTTTCATGAAAAACAAGGGAGGTAGGGTGTTTAAACTAAGTCTTATCATATCGCCGACTTCGCAACAATGTAGAAAGCATTAGTTCTTGTCAGTGCAGAAAATGACAACCTAAGGATGCTGCTTCAAGTATATGGGGTTACATGGAGGACACGTGCAAGGACGATAAGTCAGAGTGAATTTTTGACAAGAGGTGTAACTGGGTAACATATGAATTTTAAAGGTCATGAGTTTAGCATATCTTCATACAATTGGCACGTACTCGAGTGTAAACAGTGACTGTGTTTGAAGACACGTGTGCAAATATGCATTCGAAATCTTTCTTCAAAGTTGAATACAGTCTTATGAGTGCCTACATAAGTGCTCTACTTCCTTAAAATTTGTTATTAGAGATCCGTCTTCCTATTCAACCTTCTTGTCTTATTTCCATATGGTGGCCTTAATCCGAAAAAATGTAAACTCAATTTTACACCTGGCTTGCATATGAAGGATCTTTCTACAAGGAATCGCTATTTAACTTGATCATCCATCGTCATCAAGGAGAATGTAGATCAGACCAACTCGAAAATTCACTTTCAACTAACTCACCTCAAAAAGAAGGATCTACGCAAGAGATCAATTTTCTCAATTACCGTCCGTAGGCAAGACCCAAGCCAATCGAATTCTCATTCAAATTCTTACACAACGTCTGTATAAAGGGGTTAATATAAAGAAATTCCCACTCACACCCCCTTGATAGGGCATAGTCGGATAGAAGCACGAGCTATTTTAGATATCGTACCGGGTCAATTTGACATTGGCATTCATGCGGATGGACTCAATGCTGCTCACAATGCCTACTGCAGAAACTGCAGGGATCAAAAGAAAGTTGAATCTATTCATCATCTGCTCTGTGAACGTAAAATTTCAGACTCTTTATTGTTGTTTCTCTGACGATCTAGAGGATCTTAGTAATATTGTCTTAAGGAGCCTCCTGTGGATCATATATCAATCCGGATGGCTCCAATTGAACCAATATAGGTTCTCACAGTAGTATTTAACTAGAGTCGGGGCACATATAAACCTACCCATGTACATATGTCTCTATTTACGCATAAAATAAGGGTTCAAAAAAGAGCTAAAAACTGCATCAATAGATCCCAACATTCGTGGTTCACGACTTACATCCATCAAACCAATCAAGTTGAAATCCAGCGCAAAATGTTTCATTCATTTATGTCATATGACCATCCAAAATATCACCAAGGTGTCTAAAGACAGTAGTGATCTGAAAATAATTTTGATAAAATGTGACGATCTGTAGCAAATTCAAAGACTTTGTAAATACATATGTATATCCTACTTCTTTCTAATATTATAAAAGTGAAACATTGTCCGTTTATTTGTTTGTTCCTCTGTAACACGAAAACTACGCAACCAATCAACTTAAAATTTTTCACACAGAGTGGCTGTACCTCAGGTCACAGTATAGGCTCCTTTTTGGTTATTAAAGTGTAACTTCGTAAATTATAGGTGGGCGAAGCCGCGGGTAAAAGCTAGTACTACATAAATGTCAATCAGTCTTATTTTACCGTCTCTGCTCAACAATCCTCTTTGACTTTTAATAAATTCTAAGGGATGGAAACATTCATTATATTTTACAGAAAAATCTATAAGGGTATCCATGCTTCTCCATGCACTAAAACCAAAAAACCTTCTAAGGTGCTTACCGAAATCTTTCTATTAATAAACTTTCCAAAATTTCATTAATAATAACACTAAAATCCTTAGTTACTACTTATGCTTGCAACTTTTAATCAAAGTTAGTAATATGTAGAACAATTTACATAAACAATCAAGTAGGTATTTTATGATTTCATTTCGCGATTATGATCTCTAACAAATGTCAAACCGTCATCAAGAAAGCATTATCCATTAGTTCCGCAAAGGGTGCGCAATAATATTCACCCTCGCACTTAATACTTTACGGTCCCATAACAATACAAAAGCTGATTCTCGGTCTTCTCTTTTATAGATGTTACTGACTGTAAAATATTTTGCACTCAACCGTCAACTTGACTGGTTCAGAGATACAAAACATCGATAGTCATTCGATAATTCGCTTATCGGAGTCGTAAAACTTCGATTACCAACATCATCCCGGCATTTATTTCCCGCCCTAAATGCATTTATCAACAAAAACAGTTCTTTCACTACCCCCGACACTCACAGGATAAAGTTAAATGTCAAATTTGTTCACATGGCTGCAGTGACCTCATCAGCTCTATTGAATTTGGAAGGAATCTCTCGTAATCCTAAGAAGAGGGATGAACTCACGTTCGGTAAAACCACCCTCGCAACTGGGCAAGTAGCTTACATGACGGAAAATTGCTCATTTTATGCAATTCCAGGATACACAGTGCCACACAATAAATCGCTTCGAATCGGGAAATCCCAGAATATGAAGTGCTACTAATGATTGATAAGGATGGTTGGAGCGTGTGGCCGTGCGATTAGATTCGAAGTCTTTTTTTTTTTTTTCTTTGAAGGTGATGCATTAGAGATGCCACCACTATGAAGCCGAATGGTTATCTCAAGGTGCAGCTAATAGAAATCGTCAGAGAAAAGAGCCACGGTGTTGTGTCGTCTAATGTGTAGCAGCAGAGTAGGTTGTCAGGAGGTTTTCCGCCTCATTTCCCATAAATGATAGAAAGTACTTTCAATTAATCAATTGTCAGAAGCTGGCTGGATAATGATCGGAAAAGACGGGTTCGAGTTGGCCATCTACATACGGGCGGAATGAGGCGTTTGTCTGAAGGACACGTGCGGCTGTGCCTTGGTAAGTTGGTCGATTTGTGAGTTGATATATATGAGGCGATAGGTTATACCGACGTTCTGACAGTCAACAAATGAATCCAATGTTTGATAAATCAATTTTGTAACATAAATGAAAAAAATAGATACATGATGTGAGTTACTTATCGGAACACTATGGTAAACGCCTAAATTTAAGATAAACTCACTTTCATACAATACAAAAAAAAAGCAGCAGAAAGGCATTCAACAAAAAAGATACAAGTTTTCTGGTCCTTAGTGCGTCTTTTAATGACTTCAGGAGAAAAAAAATAATTTTACTATAGATATCCATTTCATTATATCAAGAGCTTAGAGATCTGGGTGTTCCTTAAAGAGCTTTCAAAAGGAAAGACACCCAATAATAGACACATATGAAAAAACACTAATATGATTACTAAAAACAAGTCTTGGGTGTTCTTGTTAAATTCTTTCAGAAAAAACACTTTGAAAGAAGGACCTAAGTTGTGTTCTAAAAGAAGGCTTGCAGATTTGAGTGGGATTGCTCAGGGGCAATGGGCTTAATATAACAAAATGCGGAACTAACCTGGGCATCAGTAAGCAAAGACGGTGTATGGATGATGATGGAAGCAATGATGTCCGATGATGGATTCAATGATGGTGTATGGACGTTTTGTTCACTGGTGGTTGCCATGATCGTGTGTGGGTTGGGCTGTGTGCAATTATTCTTTGTTACCCCAGCTGCTCATGCAAAGCTGTGGCCATTTGGACTCATCTTCAGGAACAATCTCCAAGAGCTACAAGCTGGATTGAAGCTGACTCAATGAAGCATTACACTCACCGTTGGGGATGGTATTATGACAAAGAGGATTTCAAATGACTATCCGAAAGCGTATGTGAGTGAATGAAGGAGTGCACGAACGACTACAGGCACTATTCGAACTCAACGCAAAAGAAAAAAAAAAGAATAATTCAAAAATGTAAATAAAACTCACATTTCTTGTTTGTTTCATTCTCTGTCACAATCCCTATTGCTCTCTCTCTCTCTCTATCTCTCTTCAAAAGTGGCTAGGATACGTGACCCGGGTACTACCTTACTGACTTACAATACCAAATTCACATGAACAACCCGACGGCAGGCTTATACTGATTTTTTCCCAGCCTCGTACCCCCTTTTATACTCAAAAAAAAAAAACAAATTATTTATATTGACCGATTTTATTTAACGCCTGTACTCCTTAGTCTTCATATATCCATCCCGGCTATCATCCACATTTAACTATTCTTGCTTACTTTAACCCCTTCTTCAATGAAAATCAACTATGGAATTGTTGTTCCTTTTAGGGATTCTTACCAATTGATCGACTTCCTCTCAACAGAATAGCCTCTCTCCAAAATCGGGTTAGCAATCCTATAACACCCATTATATGTTCTCCTTTGTTGATTATCATTTGCCACTGAACAGACAATAGCAGAACTAAACGAATCTTTTATCTAGTTAAATTTTAAACCCAGTGACTTGTCAAATCAAAGTGTCAACAGTTTCTTAGTATCAGATCGATCGATCGATCATTGAATGATGAGTTTACACTTTATTTATACAACGGTCAGCAGTGAAGTGCTCCTGCATTGCACATCTATCTGCCCATTGGTTTATTTGTTTTTATTTATTTTACATTTACTTCATGCACAACCTTCACATCTTCTCCTTTCTACTGAAACAATAAGCTATCACCTTTTACTCAAATCCCCTTAAGTGTTTTATGTATCAAGAAAGTCCAACATCGTTACCATCAACATCAACAGCAAATGAAACTCCTAACTCAATAACATGCTAAATATCACGTAAACACGACCATTAAAGGTGAAACTGATTCAATAAAAACACCAAAAATATAATTTGCATCAAAATCCGTATACAACCTCCATTTACATACATATGTACACTCGCTCATGGAAGCTGAGAGCTAAATCTCTCCCGGAAAACACTTACGCCAATCAGCCAGCTACCAATTTGTGAGCCACCCCAACATGGTGGTGCTCCCAACAACTGTCGTCGTTTACTAACCTCGGGCCAAATTTCATCAACGCAAACATCATTCACGGTTTTTATGCGAAACTTTAATGGATTTTAACGTCAGGAAATTAAACGACTAAATCAATAAATCCTTTGTCCATGTGCTTTAGGATGATGAATTTTAGTGAGAACGGGCCCCAGCATGACGATGTGAAAGGCAGAGAGGTGCCGTGCGTTGATAGCAGCAGCGTGACGCGGTGTTGTAAAGTGTCCTGTCGCTCGGGAACCTGCCAGGCTGGCATAAATCTGAAATTGGATTAAATCTTGATAATTTAATATTTTTAATGGAGCTCGGAGGAGCGTCAAGCTGCTGTGGCAGTTTTATGGCTACACACACACACACTCACTCGCCAGCACACATACATGCGTCTTTACAATAAATTGATAATGGCGGCTATGGTGACGGTTACGAACATCGGTTTGGGGTTATTCCAAAAACAGCTGACAGCCCTCTGCCGAAAATTTTAGGTAAACTCATTTACTGCGGTGCTGTAATGATTAACATGGCAGCTGGGCTGGAGTGGGTAGTTGCGGGTGCCTAATAACGCCGGACGAGTGGAGGGGGCAACATGGAATTTGGTCTACTTTCAAAATTGGACGTTAATGAGTTTTGCGGCCCGACTAATCGCTAAAATTCACGGATGCAATTATCGTCGTTCGCTCCAAAATGTTTAACTGTTAAGTGCATTCTACAACGATCACGAGCATGTATATATGTCAGTGGCAGTGGTCCGATATTTGTCCAAGTTCTAGTGACAGAGATGTTACACTACATTCTTGGTGAAATTATTACCAGAGATTTAATTGAATGTAAAAAGTTTGAAGTACTTTAAGTGGTTCGCCTTAAGGGTGGCTGTGTGGTTTTTGGAAAGTTCATGTAAGCTAAAGTGGGAGTCTTTCCGGTTTTGCTCATTGAATTGGGTCATCTTGTGGATAGTTAGGGATGGTGCATCGAAGTTCTTCAATTTAGTTTGCTTTACTTCAAGAAATTGTCAAAGCATTGGAAATTGAAAAGAGCTGACTGCTGAGAATTAAAGTGACATTGTTAAGGAATGCAACGCCATGTTTTCATGGTCATTAAAAATTCGTTCATACATGTGCTTCCGGTTGCCCTTTTTAAACAAAGGAATGACCTCAATTGTAAGTCTCCTGTAAAAGAAAAGAGAGAATTTTCTCGGCAAAGGCATTATTATCATCGAGATCTATCCATTTCGCACATTAACATGTTCTATGCGTGTTACCTTCAGAATCCACATAATTTGATTTTGCGAAATAATTTACAGCTTATTGATATAATCACAACAATATTTACGAGTATCTACCCATTATCCTCAAAGTTAATGATTATCCCTTAAAAATGAACGATGACTTCCCGATACACAGTGTTAATGTGTTCATGACTCACTCATCAAATTTAGAAATCCAATATACCTATCGCCCGTCTATCGCTGCGTGTCACGGCGGTGAACAAGACAATATAGCTTTTCATGTACAAAGATAATTGAAGGATTAAAATACCATTGAATTGTTTTATTGACAGATAAACAAAACAATCGGCAATTTTACCGTAATTTCTCTGATTACATGAAACGCGCTTTACATGCACTTTAGCACGCAACCCCATGACAGACGTGATGCACCAATATGGCGACAGGATAAAACAACATACATGCACATCAAATAAATGCTACGCCATGAAAAGGACAACAAGGCGTCGCCGTTGTCGCTTCCGAATAAAAATACAATGCAACCAACTCAAGAGTTCGTCAGCGCATATAGTGTTTTACTAAAGTGGTCTTCTTGTTGGAGTTTTTTTTTTTGCCTCCATTTTGCGAGCATAAAAAAACCGACACACAATCAAACAAACAAATATATATTTAAATAAATTAAATTGTTCCTTTTCTCAGGCGGCACAAAGTCCCGCAGTGGCTGTCAAAAAGAAAAACATATTCCCTTAGTCGCCACACACCACACCACCCACTTGTCGAATACATGAAATATCGAGTAAATTTACCTCGAGAGCATGTAAACATTTTCATTTCCGCATGAAACAGTGGCAAAAGTTAATCGTGAACGTATAATTACGTTGCAGTGCCGCTGCATGTAACTTATACTTTTGTCCAGGTCATGGGTGCAATTACTGGGTCGAGTTTTTCCTAGAAATACCGTGAGGAGCCTACATACAACCTGCACAGCCATTGAGGAAATTGTTGCACTTTATTTTGGTATCGTTTCCGATAATTTGCCAAACGAAACGAACAGATAAACTCAACGAAACGTAAAGTTAACATTTAGGTATTCGTTGGATGGAATTTCTTGGAACATTTTCCGATTCAGATAGGGATCCATGAATGGGGTCAATTGAAATGAATAACTTTGTTGTGTCAGTTGAATGGATAAAGGATGACGAATGCATGTGAAAGTGAAAGTAGGTCAGAGTCTAGAAATTATGACATTTTGTGTTTGATGAAATTTAATCAAAAGGAATTGTGTCAGGGAACATTTTTGTCCACAATTTGTAGTTTGAAATGTCAAAATGTTTACGATGGATGGCATAAGTAGCATACGATTTTGTTGATGCAATAAGTGCAGTGGGTAGAGATTTCACACATGGAGAATGCATGTAGTATGTAAGGGAAGTGAATGCTTCTGCAGACATTTTGCTTTAGATTATCTTATTTAATCGACATACGAGATGTAAGTACGAAAATGTTGAGGTCGGACTCGAAAGTTTTACTAAATGACGAGGCATATTGGGAAATTGTGTTACGGTTTTTAACTAGTGTTACCACCAACAAATCGGCGCCTTTTATGCTACAGCATATGCATCACATTGGGCACTCCGTGATAATTGCAAAACTTTAATTTAACAACAAAACGTAATCCCCTCCTTTATGTAGTCTATACTTATTTATACTACGTTGGAATTGAGTACTCAATATGGTTCGAACTATTCAGCTGCATTTAAATAATGTATGGACAATATCCTCTAAATCAAGGGTTGACTCTCGGTATTGAGTGCCGAAAATATATGTGGTTTACTTGCATGAACCTGAGATTACACAAAACCCGCGGACGCCGCGGTTTTTCAAGCAATTTTCCCAGCCCATTGATTATTTGCAATATGATAAGGCTTGGAAATTGTTGCCACAAGAAATCAGTTATTTCTCATTCAATTTTGCAGAACACGCAGGATGCTGAAAGTACCTACATGTATCTCATTAATACCTGTACTTATCACCTAAGGCTTTAAGAGCGCCACTACTGCATTTCCGGAATCCAAATCCGACAGTTTCGTCATTTTCTCGTGCTTAAAATGATTCGCTAACTTCAGTTCGTGTGTCAACAAATCACTGCAGAAAGCTTCTACCAATATTAAATTGTTGTGAACGATGGTGACTTGATCAAACCAAAGTGCATATGCCAACATTGTTAATTTCCTTTGACACTTTATCAGATAGTTCTTTCTTTACATGAATTGTTCCAAAACTATTCATAGTCAAATGTAACCATTTCCAGCATTAATAATTTTAATTGGAAAACGCACAAGTTGTTCTCTCCACTCCATTTATTTACACTATTTCTCATATACCATTAACCTTTTGACCTAGATTTTCCTACCCCCTTTTCAATTGTCTCCCCATTGTAAAATAAACGACAATAATTGTAAATTGCAAAACCGAAAACCGTAAAATGTATCAACAACACATGAAAAATATGTTTCTGGTTACAGTTCCTCTCTGACATTTATCGATTACTTACCATTTCGCTGGCACTCGGAATGACCCTGAACGATTTTCGATTTCATGTAAACTTTCCCGATCGAAACTGACCCCCACAAACGCCTACAATTTCAATGAATTCATGAGGCACAACCGAGCACGTGAGATGGTCACAGACCACCAATGGCCTCTACTACCTCCATAACCACCAGCTCCAAAAACCCTATACCCAGCTGTGTTCGACTGTTGCAATTTAGGTCAATGGGTATGTTAACAGAATTTTGGCAAAAATACAATTTCGGGCCAACACACAATTTGCGAGTGCATTTACAACACTTCATTTCCGGTCGATTGCAATGCAGCAGTAGCAACACCATCGACCGAGGTGGCCGGCAGTTATTTGTTGCAGCCCTATAACAACGCCGACAATAACGTGGGAGTTGGGCTGAAATTGTAATTATCCTTGTTGTCGTGTTGGTCCATCTTGGAAACGTTCCCAGTGCGCGCGGTCATCATTTGGATGACCGGAGGTTGCCTATAAAAGTCCAAAACACCATACACAAACCGCACAATTGAACAATTTTATTGAAAATCTATATAACAACCGTGTTTACTGCTTTTCGATGGCCATTATTCCGGATGCAGGGATAGAGGTGTTTGGAGCTATCTAAAATAGTGCAGACGGAAAATTAAAGAAAAATACATTTACACTCACTTCTGGTTTGTAATTGTATATTTTATGAAAAGTTTTCGGGGAATCCGTTTTTCGGTAAATTATGGAGAATTTTCAAAAAACCCGATTTTGTTTTTTTTTTTTTTAATCCGTCTTTTGGTAATTTATGAAAAATTTTGGAATAGAAAGAAGGGAGATTGTTTAGAATACAATAAGGTCTGTTGAAAGAAATTCCTCTAGAACGATGGCTATAGATGAAATTTGTATGAAAGCCTAAACCGAACTCGGAGAGGAGCTACTGCTGATATTGATCTGATTTCATTTATGCAATTTAAATGACGATAAAAACTTAATAATTGCCTTGAAGACCCTGGTATAAGCTAAAGAGTAGACTAATAGACGAGTATTGCCACTAAGGCAACTAAAATTAAATAAAAAATAGGCACGGCAAAACCTAAAAATCAAAGGAGTTGCTTTCTAACACCATTCATCTTACGCATATGACATTCATTTTTTATTGCCGAATCAAAACGGAGAATTTAAATTAATGAATCTGATGACAAATTACGGTATATTTTTGTAGATTCCACAAACCAACAGTAAGGATCAAATAAGCAAACAATGAACAATACCAAAACTCTGACGAATAGGCAGATTTGTAAAGGAAGCACCTAGAGTCATCAGTCGGGCCGTAAACAGGAAAAGGAGCAGTAAACAGAAAATGTAAGCTTTTGCCATGCAAATACACATACATGTATTCACGATGAAAATACCTGCATACTGCATAGTATGTGCAAAAGAATTACCATGGTGGACTAGCGATTAAGAGATATGTAGCTCAATTTTTAGGAAGACTTAATGTTGCAAAAAGCCGTGTTGCTCTTTATTTATAACCTCGCTGCAAGCATTGCACAATTACCGCCAATGGCCGGAGCAAACATCAAGATCACGATTGACAACCTAGTGATGATTCGGCGATTACTAACCCTGGAAAGCCGTTGCTACTTCGATTTAGCAAAACAAATGGGTTCAAAACTTACAAGTTCTATAAAACATTGATCCTGCCGATTCTACTGTATGTAGACAAGCAGGAAAACAAAGCAAGTATTATTCGAATACTTGGTCTGGGTCAAGAGGGAAAATCGATGAAAAGATACGCCTTCGAACTCTATGAGCTATGGATGTAATCCGAAAATCCAAAACATGTCGACTATACTGGTTCGGCCACATCGAGCGAATAGAACATTAATGCAGCCAAGATCGCCAAAAAATAAAAGAAATGTCTTCATAGAGGTAATTGCCTTCTTTTCGGAAAGGCCATGAATTAGAATTGCAAAAGTATACAAAAGAAACGTTTATTCCTTATTCAAATGAACTCTATAACCAATGGAAAGAAATTATAAGACAATGTAGTTCTCAAAGTAACCACAATAGGTTTATTTTTACTTGCCAGTTATTCCGTGACGATAATTGCCTAATCACCTAACATCGTCAAAGTGCAATTGACTGTAGTCATGGTGTAAACACTTCACTTTAGTCGGGGCAACAATTGCAATCCATTAAACTAATAGAACCCTGGAACTGTGGAGTATAAAGTGTCTAATGGATTTGAAAACAATAAAAAATGTACCTGATTCTATTGCAAATACAATTTTAATTTTATGGTTGTCTTCAAAATTACTTGCAATCAAAATGGATCAATGGATAGTTGCACTTAGCTTATGTGCAACAAAGTTGTGTAAGGTTCTTTGTTGTCAAAAATACTATAGCATTGGCATTCGAATGACTAAAATTTCCTAATGTGCAAGAAACGCAGAAGCAATCTAAAAGTAGGAGTTCTTCGCTTAAGTCACTGTCGGATAACATGACAAATCTTATCGACGTCTCTATTCACAAGTAAAAAGGAAGTGCTCTCAACAAGCCTTTAGTTAAAGAAAATAATCGAACAAGAAAAGTCCTACATCAATCGATTGGATACTGTCTTTACCTTAAACTGCATAAAATATCTTAAGTAGTGCTTTAGACTGCAAAAGTGGCAAACGATTAGGATAGATAAGGAATCCAAAAAAAGAAAGAAAGAGCACAACCGACAACATAAACTTCGCCCCTGTCCTGTCAAAAACTCAATGTACGTCATAATTTTCGTACAAATTTCAGTCAAACAGCAATTGACTTTTTCAATTATTTTGAATTTACCGGTCGATTTAATTTTGCTTTCTGATGGCAAGCTGTGGTGACTTAAAAAAATTAATTCTCGCCATCTCGATTTTAAAGAAATGATATCCAATGCAATCTGCTCATAAGTGTTAGTGTTCAATTATAGATGGCGCATAGAACATTATTAAATACAACAACCTATTTCTGAAATCAAACCGTAAGTCATGCTAGTCTTTTCAAACTGTGTAGGAAAAATGGTTGCTATATCTGGTAGAACGAACTAAAAGTAACATACTCTGCTCGGTAGGTGGGGATAAAATCGTTAGAAGAATCTTTATTCTTCATAATTGACAACAGATGACATCTTAAAGGGAAAGAAAAAGTCGGTTATTTTCATCGACGATAATCAAGAAGATGCATTCAAACATCTAACCGTTGCAACATGCCTTAGGGGTGTGAGCACTTCATTTTCTGAATAGATCTGTTTCTGGATTGGTCTAACCACCAGATTACCTTGTCTTTTACGCAAACAAGTCTCCAGATGAAATCAAGTAGTATTCTATTAAGTTGATTCGCCTATGAATTAGAGGAAAACGGATAGGCGAACTCTTTGGATCTATTCAAAATATGCAATCCCATTAGATTACGACTGCCCACAAATAAAGGGAATAGGGTTTCAAACGACGGAGCCGACTCTGGCAAAGCTCTGATGTAACACTGTGTGTCACGCTGATATTCTGCGAATTGAAAAACTACTCGCTCCAATTTACTCTTAATCATACAACTTATCACATATATAGGACAACCAAAATGTAACTAATCGCGCTTAAGAAAAATCTACCAAAGGTTTCTTGCGATTTGAGCTACACAATAAGACTCGTTAAAACATCCAACCTAAATGAGGTCTCATGACTTCCAAATTTGGAAACTTATGAAATCTGACTTGTAGAGTTTAAATCCGTATAGCTAGATCCTCTGCGAAAACCAGCCTGTTAAGCAAGAATGATGTTATCCTTCAATCCTGTTGTAGATAAGGCGTTCTAGGATTTTATATCACACGCTTAGGAAAGCAATTGGCCAGTAGCTTTCAACTTTATCGTCTGGTCTTCCTGATTCAGTATTGTCACTATTTCCGAACTTTTACATTACTTGGGTAAGATTCCAGATGAAAAGATACTGTTGAACAATATTCACAACCAAACTTTGGCGTTCTTACCGAAGTTTTTTTCATAAATTCAACGTAGATTCCGTCAAAACCTATAGCGTTTCCAGATTTGCAGCTACCTGAGGCATTTTATACATCCAGCATGTTGAATAATATCTCTATTGTTACCGCGTTTAGTTCTTTGGATCTCATGTGTTCTTTGCCAAATTAAGCTGAAGGCATATTAACACTGCGATTTGCTACTAACTGCGGGTCAATCTTGGACTTATTTATGGAATAAGATGGAATATGTGCCTACAATTTTCTAAGCATGCGCTGTCGAGAGACCGAAAGGGATCCTCTGTAGTTTAATTATTACCATTACATTGGAACTCCCAGTACAGTTTATCGCTTTCTGTAGAGATCGGGATTGAAATCCTTGGGCCATTGCAGAAAGTTCCCCTATCCTTGGCATCAAAAATAAAAGGGATCTGGTTTGTTTTAACTCAATCTAACAGTTTTGCTCCATTCTCATCATCCTCTTGGTAGCACCACAGGGTGTGGTGGCTGTTGAAGTCGCTGGTGTATATTGCAGGGTGCTGATACACAGGAAATATTCCAGTGGGCCATGAGTTATAAGGGCATTTGTAGATGATGATGATTTTCAAACTCGCGATTAACATTGCAATCAAGAACACATTTCTGCTGCCTGTTGAAGTTAATTCAACTAAGCTCAAGTTTTCGATACAATGTGTGACAATCCCAAAGTTACCTAAATATAAGTTAGTAACTGATGATTTTCCCTCGATCCAAGAGACTTCTTTCTTCCGCGCAATGAGTTCTTTGAAGGAGTTCCACATCGAACAATTATTGTGCTGTCTGTCTGTATGTGTTGTTCGTTGATTTTGCAAACACCTAACTCCCTTCTTCAACAGAAAATTCATTAGTCACAAACAAAACTTTTACGATACATACCTCTTTATTTACACAATTAGAACAATTTTTATTTTTATTTTTGTTTTGTTTTTGAAAAAAAATTATAATACATTTATGTATAAAAAGAACACACTACAGAGAAATTCAAACAAAGCGCACTACCACCGCGCATCGCTCTTTACACAATATTTACAAAGAAAAAAAAACTTTCTTAAAACAAAGTAAAGCTTAAAAATAAATGTTAAACAAATAAGTTAATCGAATTCTACTAATGACTGACTAACAAGATGCAGAGAAAAATGCATTTTCTTACAGCAATATAGTAGAAGGGAAAGGATGAGAAGAGAACGAGGATCAGGAGCAGGAGCAGGAAATTTTTCTTTGACCAACACGACATTATTTCCTTTATGTAGTTGAACGACAGGAAATGGAAGCAAAAACTTTCGTGGGAAGAGGAGAAAACAAAACACAAAACTAAGAGTAATTAAAGATCGCCTTCTCGAGAATCGAACTAATTGTGTATGCACTCCTTGCTGGACATTTTACTCGTAATCGAATCGAACTCCTTTGAGTTGAGGGATGCAATAAAAAAAAAAGAAAGACGTACAAGGGAATCAAAGGAATTCAATCATTACTTTTCTTTTCAACTAAAAATGTACTTGGTACAGAAAAAACATTCACAACTATCTACTCGTGTCTGCCATCGTGCCAGTTTGATACTTTCAATTGAAATAATTAAATTTCCGTTTTCTTTTCAGGAGTGGCATCCTCCTCATGCTGCACCACCTTGAGTTCCACATCTTTGATTTCTTCGTCGAATATTTTCAAATCCTTTACATAATACCAGACGCCCACATCAAAGATCGAGCCAATCGTTACAAATATTGAAGCGATTATGTTCAATGTGTACCTAGGATGTAGACAGTGAAGAATTAAAAAATGAAGAAAAGTAATCCGGAATAGCATACCTAAGAGATTCTGGATCGTAGAGCCAACAGTTGCCCTTGTTTGTACATGTCTTTCCCCACACTAAACAAAGTTTATCTATCACCCATCCGAAGAAAATCGGACTCGGAATGAAGGCAAACAGGCTCATCATCATGAGGCCAAAGCCCATCGCTACCGTTTTATCCTTCTCCTCAACACATCTCACCGATACGAGGAAGTTTGATGCTCGTCCAGTGGCACCGACAAACTTTATCGCGCACATAACAGCTAGGAAGGTAACAAAGTTCTTAAAGCAATTCACTGGACATGCACCGGGAATGGCTTGACCACCAAGGAATGCCTAGAAATTTAAGTTACGAAACATGAAAATGTATGTGTTAGTGGAATCACTTACATCTGGATCGATGGTCGTTCCCACTGTTGTGCTAAGAGCAAAACTGTCATTCCTCGTATCGAAGACAAGACTCTCAAGACTGGCATTCAATGCAGTAAGGCGAGCGAATACTGGAGACGTATTTGTATGATTGTCTGTTGGAATGCAAGCACAGTCATAGTACATCTGTAACAATTGAGCAAAGAATCAAATGAAGTGGAGTAGCAGAAGATCAAGTATCGTTCATAGTCTCAAAATAAAACCTCAGCTTACCTTTTGTCCTTTTGAAGTGACATGCTCTTTTTTACATCCCGCATGACAGGGCGATATGTATGTCATACCATCTTCCCCACAGACCGGTGAATATCTGACATAATCACATTGACAGTTTGAGTTACACGATGGAAGCATTGTCGAGCTGTAAATAGCCAAACATTAGTGAATGGACGGCCTGATACAAATTTTAAATTCTAACCTATCATGAATGTTGACAATAACCGACTTTTCGTTGCCAGGACATCCGATAAACGAGTACGATAGCATCCCAGCTACTGTAAGAAAGCCAACAATAACATTCCAAGCTGCCATGTATCGCGCCTTTGGCTTATATTTCGAAATGACAAATCCGGATAAAAGTACTCCAACCGCGGAGAAACCCAATGCGATCGTGCCTGTTACCAAACTGGACAAAGGAACAAACAAAAATTAAATAGGAATTCAGGTATCCATAACCAACCTTGATGTAGCAGCCGATTGTCTGTATTGAATCTCAATGTACTTTGGACTAAATATCCAGTACGGAGTATACCCAAACAAATAGAACACCGATGAGAAGTTATTGCACATCAGAGTCGGATTAGCGAGCAGCTTTTTAAACGTTTTCATCATGTCCTTAATTGACGCTGATATTTCTGCATCAGCTTCTTTCACATCTTCGCCCTTTAGTTTTCGCCTTTCCGTTTCAACTATCCGCCTGGCTGCGGCTCTCGGCAACTGTTTCGGAAACATGGTTAGGAAAAATCCGGATGCGGCTAGTAGTCCACCAATCACAAGCCATCCCATCCACCAAGCACCCAGCCATCGGGGATCCTTCTGGGTTATCACTGGATGCAAATGTGGAGCTATGTACACCCGAAGACAAAACGACGCCAAGGCATATCCTATGGCTGGTCCCAACATGCGCAGGAAATAGGACAAACCTAAAAGACATACGCTTTAGCTAATCCGACTAGGCTTAGACGTCAATTAGAATTATTGACGCCTTTTCACCGGTTTGATGGGATGATAAAGATAGCGTGCGGCGCGCTCGACTCGCATCATAATAGAATAGTGGAAGATTTACAATCTTTACCCGATAAGAGGACACAAAATCGTAAATCTTCATTAAGTGGGAAAACGAACACAGGCCTAAACTCACTTATTACTCTAGACACACAGTACTCGCTGGGACATGGGAATACGCAAATACGCTGAAGATAGATGGCACAGCTTATCTTAGACAAATGTTGACGGGCGATTGAAGGTTGTGCCTTGTCTTGAAAGTAGACGCTATGTGTGCTTTGATTTTGTTGAACTCATTACAGTTTACTTAGAGCAGTCTGGAGCCAATGGAAACAATGATTTGCAACAAATGCTAAATAATCTCGTTTTAATCCGCGGCGTAAATAGTGAGCTTAGGCAACAAGGTAATGTATTTCTGGAAGTTATATAATTAGACTTACTTAAAAGGGCAGGAGTTTTAGATTTTTTAGTGTTGTCATCCATGTAGGATACTCCAAGGGTATAATACAGTGATCCGCCAATACCGGATATGAATTGAGCTATGAAAAGAACCACTTGGGGTGCCATATTTCCTTCACCCATCTCACATTCCAAACCACTTCCTATAATGAGATAAAAGTATAAAAATCTGTTCAAGTGTGAACATCAAAAACCAACCCACCTCTATTTCTACAAAGCAACTTTGAACGCTGTACCTCCAGAGCCTCCATTGTGGCATTTTCATCAGGCATTGCTCCGAACTCTTCCGTCAGTGATAATGCATCTTCACCTGGACCGTAGAGGAAGTGTGGCAATGCAGTCAATAGACAAAATGCCACAATAGTTAGGAGACCTAAATTTAGAGATTTATGTTAGTAAGTGTGGAATTGCATATTACTTTTATATTAAATACCGAATCCAATCCATCTTGGTCGATGTCCTTTGCCTGCATAATAGCTTAATGCTGCTGAAACAAAGAGTTGACTAATATCGTTACCTACGGATATGATTCCTGTATTTTTGGATGGAATTTTGAAGCGTTTTTCTATAGTCGTTATCGTTCCGTTGAAATATGCATATGTCATTGAAAATATACAACCAACAAAACCATAAAGGAAAACATACGCTGTTTGATTGGCAAAACTGAAAAGAGAAACAAATACAATGATAAATGATCAATAAGTCTGTAAAAACAACACCATCATCTTGTTGCAAAGAGTGTTATCTAATATCACAACCAATTTCCAACTCAAGTGCTATTGTTTATGGTTAAGAGTCGAGATATAGTTACAGAAATACTTTAGCGAAAGGAGCTGCAACTGTTATAAAGCTGCTTTCTACGACAAAGCATCACCTTTGGCATTCTGAAGTTAGGTGTTTTTAGAAAGGTATTGCATAAAGCGTGAATTGAACAAGTCTACATTGAAGAGTTGCTTGCAGTTGTTCGAACAACTTAATTTGGTGTTCAATATACAGCACGACGATTTGCGCTCTGAACTCAACTGCACGAATCTGTTATATACGTGTCCAGCTCAAGGTCTTCGATTCATAAAGGTATAATAAAATGAAAGGTTGGGTACCCTAACCCTTAAACCAAGATCCCCAAACCAAAATCCCCAAATACCAAATCCTTAAACAGAGCCCCATATTTGGAATCTGTATTGCACCGATTCACTACCTTGGTCCTTTTATTTTTGTTATATTCCGAGTTATGGCCTTATATCGTTTTCGCCAAGCAAGGAATAGAGCAGAAAAGCGGAGCGGTAATCGCAGGACGGTGATTTTTAGTGATTTTTCAAAAGTTAGGGATTTTGGGTTTTGGGATTTTGCGAATGAGTATTATGTGGGTATTCCAAGACAAATTTGGTGTCAAAAAATGTAGACACCTCCTGAATTGAAATATTTCGCCGCGTTTGTGAATTAAGGAAAAGATGTAATGTGGATCTTGTTCAAAACAATAAGACATTGAAACATTGCGACTATAACACTTCAACACATTCCATAAATCCTACTAATATCATGAAAGTGAAACGTTGTCCGTTTGTTTGTTTGTTCCTCTGTAGCACGAAAACTACGAAACCAATCAACTTCAAATTTTGCATACCTCGGGTCCCAGTATAGGCTACTTTTGGTAATTAAAGTGTAACTTCGCAAATTATAGTGTATCATGAAACATGATTACCACTTTAAGATTCTTTTCCTAGCGCACTAAAATAGATGAAATAAGAGGACTGCAACAATCTAGCAGGGTCATTCTGGATAGTAAGTCGAACAATTTAACAAATTTCTTATTATAAGCAAAGACTCGGGTTTCAATCTAAACAAAGATTTAAAAAAATAATCCAAGTCCATTTTGCTTTTCTTTTTTTTTAACCTTTGTTTGAATAATAAGTTTGCTGATCAAAAAAAAACATATTCCTGACTCACCTTTGAAAGAATCGTCCTTTAAAGATCCAAAAGCCACATGTCATATCCTCCGTTATAGGCATATCCTTTAACAGTTTATCAATATCATCACTCATCTTGACTTCAGGTTCTTTGCCATTTTTCTCAGTACCACCAGACTTAGCATTATCACCACCTTTGGTTCCATTATTCAATAATCTAGCCTCGACATCAACATCACCACCACCATCGTCACGATTATCCTTTTGCTTTTCGTTGCCTTCACTCATTTTTGGTTATTTTTTTTAAAAAAAATCACACACACACACAGTAAAATATCACAATTAAAAACAGAAAAAAAAACTCAACACTTGTAAAATATTAAAATTAGTTATTCTGCAAATACGTTGAAACTACTAGGACATTGATGCCGTTGTCTATCATAGGAATGCAGAAGTTGATGCTGGTGGCTTCCCTGAAGTCTGCCTCTGATCAAATGGCATAGTCTCACTGATGTACAATGATCTTTAGAGGTAGTTTGGGATGCCTTCTCGCTATTATTCCTACACGTCTGTTATCACAAGTAGTTTATCGCGATTTTAGTCGCCAGCAGCCTTTTTTATTTCAATTTTATACCGACGTCGACGTCAGTTTTTTCCTCTCGCTCTACTATACTGTGATGACATGTTTGCCTAACAAGGCAGTTATTGTTGTGATAAAGTAAATCTATCTCTTAATCTTGTAACGGAATCGCCACCCACCCAAGATGGGAATAAGAAGGAAAAGAAGATCTCAAGCTATGATGTTTGCCTAGAGCTCAGCCATCACTTGCCTGGGGGGAGAGTGCCGTGTACGCGTGTTTGCTTCTGATGGTGATCACCTAAAATGAACCTTGTCTATGTCGGTAAATATTGGCTATTGATAAGGACGTGGCCTGATATATTCCTGCAAAGAAAAAACGAAATAAAACAATTAACCAAGTTGTTATAAACGCTGGATTTTATAGGGATTTCATTGAGCAGCTTAGGTATGTGACGTGACGGTGGCATAAGTAAATTTAAATTAGACGTGAAATGAAACGTGTTGTCGATTTCGTGATATTGTTCAATATTGCGTGAGAGTTTGAAGTTTTATTGAAGAAGATAATAACTGAAATGTTGTCATATCAGTTCAAATAAAATCAAAGACAAATTTAAAACAAATGTCCCTGTAGTTTCTAGTATGGAACTGGAAATAAAATTTGTTTAAGAGAGAATTCAGAATATCTGATATGACACTAACCCTTTCAAATTGTTCCTTAATGACGTTTCAACTACTTTAGAAGAAGGTGCTTTCAAAAACAAAACTCCTAGCTTGCCTCGCCGGTATCTTCGTCAAGAAGATACATACAAATGGATTCGCGAATTTGATTAAAATTTCATGTTTTTTTTTAACGTGAAAACGTTTTACTGGGGGTATTCTATGGAAAAGTGTGACACAAAAAAGATCTCGGACTTCTAGTACAGCTAGAAACTTGAAATTTGGTGCGCAGGTAGGTCGTACCTCACATATACCCAAAAAATTGCGACTTCTTCAAATTTCCTCCTCCAACCCCCCCAAAAAGGGTAATAATCAAATTCGATTAAATGGCAATTTTATCAATTTACAGTTATAAATTTAGAACTTTTAATAATTTTTTCTTAGTTATATTTCACGGCCTACCTATGTACCGAGTTTCAAGTTCCTAGATCCGTTAGAAGTCCCTCAAATGGAACTAAGCACGTCGCGGCACGAAAAAGATCTCGGACTTCCAGTACCGTTAGAAACTTGCAATTTGGTGTGCATATAAGTCATACCTCACATATACCCAAAAAATTGCGACTTCTTCAAATTTCCCCCTCCAACCCCCCCAAAAAGGGTAAAAATCGAGCGAAAAATTTTTTGATCATCCAATAAAATGGCAATTTGATCAATTTACAGTTATAAAATTGGAATTTTCAAATATCTACCTTTGGTTATTTTCTCAGGCCTACCTGTGTACTAAGTTTTAAGTTTCTAGGTCCACTAGAAGTCCCTCAAATAGAACTAGGCACGTTGTGGCACGAAAAAGATCTCGGACTTCCGGTACCGTTAGAAACTTGAAATTTGGTATGCAGGTAGGTCGTACCTCACATATACCCAAAAAATTGCGACTTCTTCAAATTTCCTCCTCCAACCCTCCAAAAAGGGTAATAATCGAGGGAAAAATAGATTTTAAATTCAATTAAATGGCAATTTGATCAATTTACAGTTATAAATTTAGAACTTTTAGTAATTTTTTCTTAGTTATATTTTACGGCCTACCTATGTACTGAGTTTCAAGTTCCTAGATCCGTTAGAAGTCCCTCAAATGGAACTAAGCACGTCGCGGCACGAAAAAGATCTCGGACTTCCAGTACCGTTAGAAACTTGAAATTTGGTATGCGATTAACTAAAGCAATATACAACGCTACGTACTGTAAAGCATTCGGTCTACGCAAATACGTTTTCACGGAATTCACCGGCTCCTAGGAGCAGCATAGTCCTTTTTCTTTTGGGATTTACAAATTGTCCTGAATTGACTTTCCAAATTCACAGAGTGTACAGGCAAAATCTTTAATTTATCTCGACATGTCTTCTTTTTTTAAACCCCGATACAGTCGGTACCAGACTTAACATATCCAAGCTTTCGATATGCACCACCGGACTACTCGAGCATTTTCCTTTACGTCTTCCAAGCCTTCGAAAGGGTGTGGCACGAAGGTTTAGAGCTCTAAATATGACGGGACTTTTCCTGTCCGATATGTAATAGATATTGGAAAATCCTATCTATTTTAAGGAAATGTACCGATCCGTTTGAGTCATAAGAACTCAGTTATCACGGTGTGGTAAGAACTATCGTGTAAAGTTGCTGTATTTCTGAAGCCTTGTTTGAAAAAGTACGACCTTATCACCTCAGATGCTTAAAATCTGCTTCAAACAGCGGTACGTCGAGGATGCTCGATCGCTTATGGATCACTCATGTCAATTTTGTTTTTTTACAAAGCCAATTGTGTTGAAATTGTGCCTAATCACTGAAGACGATCTTCTGCATTGTTTTTAAACTTAATTTTCCCGTGTCCAACTGACGAGCTGTCAGCTGAAAAGATCTTCTCGAAATGTTTATTTTTTTTTTAATTCACTAGCGCTAAAGGCGTTATAAATACCCCTTGGTGGAACTCTGCAGAGTTAATATGCCCGAACTCTCCGCGATTTCCATTCACTACGATGATGTTCTCCTTTGACCAGGAGGGCCAAGAACCCACACGAGTACCGATCCAGTCCCCTCAAATTTCTGAATTAATCTTAAAATGTTTTCGTATAATTTTTACAATAAATTCCTGTGTGCAGGAATACAAAGTGCATCAACAGGAGGTGGCAAAAGTCCTAGATCGAGTGGTGGAATTTACATGTTACATTCCTAATGGAACCTTTACAAGTTCCTACAATTCTGCAAACATGAATATGCTTATGAAGCGAGCAAGAGATCTTTACAACAAAAATTTAGTCGATTTAAATGCAATAATGCGATTGCGTCAATCTAATAAACAAACCTTCAATAAAGGAAAATCAACCCGATCTTAAACTATGTTCAAAACTCATAACTTAGAATAAGTCTTTGCTTGACGTCTTAAGAGCCTACCATCGCAGATAGTAAAAACCAATTCCTGACGGGTCTTTTAGCATGTTAGGTTAGGTTAGGAAGGCTACTTGTAGCAATGTACAATTTCACCAGGAGATCATTTCAACCATTGCGATTGCTCTCATGTAATTAGTAGGTCGTTTATCTAACTAAAATGTGCAGATGTCTCCAGGAATTGTTTAAGGGCTGTTAGTTGAATGAATATTTGCCCACGCTCTAAAGGTAAGTCATCGCTTATGGAGAGCTTGCTCTACACAGTCTATTTCTTCTTAGTCCATACAGCTTATTCAGGAATCGTTTGTGAAGATGCCTAGTCTTCTAACCATGTATCAAATAGTTGTTTCATGCAATCGTGTGTGACTTCTTCCGAGAGACAATAAGGGCGTTGTTCTGTTTATATCAAACACTGGCTATAAGTTGCAAATATTAAGAGAAAACCTTTGTGGTATTTTGTAACGAGATTGGAGTCTTACTCTTTGAGTATTAATAGACTGTCAACACATGATGCTTTCCATTGATAATATTTCCACCACAAGGATTATTCGTGTCCTTTATGGTTAAAGATATCTAGAATGCGTGTATTTCCTTGGTTGTGTGGCTTCCAAATATTGTTCTTTCTCAGGCTGAGAACATAATGAAAAGCACAAAAAGATTGAAGCACAGATTGAAGATGTAGTATTGGAGTAAGGTGTAATTAATAAAACTGCGAAATAATTCAATCATTCTAACATATGTACATAAATTGTAACGTAGAACTGCCAAGGGTCATTTGTAGATACTGCATTCAACCACCTGCCTACTGCATTCAACTACCTACTTACTGCATTCAACTAGCTAAAACTAAATATTCACTTGCAATTTCAGACATCTAAACGAGATGTTATAATTAACTTCTGAGAATCTGAAAATTAAGATAACACTATTGTGATAAAGTAATAAGCATGAGAGCTTCAAGGGTAAGTACCCCCAAATAAAATACAAATTAGTACAATAAAGATTTGAATGACGCAAGGCGAATAAGAAGTTTTTCAACATCTAAGGATCCTTTCACAGTGTAGTATACTACATAATTAAAATGCCTTTATGTGTAATTATAATAATGGTATAACCTTCGACTACCATATCATCTCTTTTTTAAATCAACAAACAGCTTTAACAACTTAAACGTACTTTATACGGTTGTAGCACGTAACTCTATTAAATAGAGTTAAATTTTAACTCTGCTTTCTTTTTGCGAACTGAATGACATGAGTTATACATTGATCTACATTCAATCTATGAGTATTCACGAGTATTTTTTAATTAGAAAAAGGTTTAAAATTAAATTTGGGAAATGTTTAAGTTTCATTACCTCTGCATTGGGCAGAATTGGGCATCTGGCATTGGGAATTATTTAAATTACTATATTTTTAAAATTGCTAAAAATACTAAATATATTCCAATGAGTTCAAAATTTATAAGTAATTAAATTTTTTGTTTATTATCTAATAATTCATTTTTAATTTGTTTTATAAAATAAAAAAATGTTTATCTCATTATAATTAGTTAAACTGTTGATAAAGAACGAAAAATAACTTGAAAATTTTGATTTTTACGATCGTGACATTGTAAAATTAAAAAGCAAATTATTCGCACTCTTTTATTTTATTTGTCGAGCTTAATTATCACTATTTTGATAGATTATTTTTGAAGCTATAAGTTAAGTACTTTATTGTGAGCTATGTTTGCCAGGCGTGACACTGTTCAGCGCGAGTTGACGAATAAATTTTATATACAAGTAAATGAAGAGGAATTTGAATAAAAAAAAACGTGCTACAATTAGAAATTTGTATACAGGTGGCAATGTCTAATTTATTTAAATGAGATGATCTTCGTGTAGTAGAGAGTGCCCTTCGTTTTTATGTGCCCTTTGTTAATTCCTCTGACTGTTTCCACATAGTATATACATACATAAGAACATACATATTTTACTGTAAATTAGGACAAAGAAAGGAGCATCTTTCAAAGGACGTATCTGTCGTCTGTTAAAATTTAGCTTAGATCTTGAAAACACAACAAAAAAAACCCCCCACATTTATTCACAATATTTAGTTATTGATTTTGCCACTTGTTCGAATTAATAATTGATTGAGGAACCTGTTATATATCTCACATATGTACACACATTATTGAACGTCTGTAGTCCAAAACTCTTGTCATAACATATCAATATCTATTTGCCTATAGTAAAAACATGTGATTAGATTTATAAACAGGAGTATGACAAACTGAAACAGAACCAAGCACTTTAAATAGATATCAACTTATCGATCAACTAAGTCGATAGCAAAGCTAGCGCACGAGCAACTATAAATATTTTCCATTGAACTGGACTGCAATCAAAATAAAATTGGTGGATATTATTCGACGGCGGGTGAAGATAGGTAGGTACTAGGATCAAAAAAAAAACTTGCATTTCAGTCAGCTCCTGTCAAAAATGTTAAAGGCTTCTCAATTGCTTTGCAGAATTCCAACTACCAAGGTATCCAAGCTTTCTCAAACCATTGTGTCTTCAATTAAAATAGTACATCTCAATAATTAAATTTCTACACTTGTTGCTACAAGATCCCAACAATATTTATGCAAAAGTTGAACGACAGAATGACAGTTTAAATAAAATTAATATGAATTTGAATTTATTAGGTCCTAACCACAATGTCAATAACTCACTTATCTCGTGATTATTCCGTTTTCCTTTTCTAAATTGATAAACTCTATACATCCACGGTCAATCCAATTGTTTCGCTGACAATAATTTTCAAATCAAAATTGGAAGAGTAAATGAAGTAACACTTGAGTGTAAGTATTTTAATATTTGCTTAAATTTTATATACGTGTTGCAGAGAGGCTTAAAATAAATCACAAAAAAAAAAAGAAGCTTGTATCACTTTTGCATTTAATCGACAACTAAAACACTTTATCACTAATTAAAAGTGGCAAGGCAAATTCGCATTCGTGTCCATTAATGAGTTTCCTGCTTAAGAAGTTCACTTGCTGTCGCCACAAAATATGACGGACTACGATGTGTAGTCTTACGATCCTCCTCCATTGAGAGCGACACTTAAATTCACAATCCACTAGATTATTATTATAATTCACTGTAATTTTTTGGGATAATGTAAACCATAAACAATCATGTAATCCCAATCAGATGATGCTTAAGGTGATGAGGATGATGCACTAGTATAAGGTGATGTATTCTGAAATCGGATCACTTTTTTGATAATTGATATAAGAAATTAAAGCTGTGAGGATTCAATTGCACTAGAACCGACCGATCGAATGGTCACTGGGTTGCATAATGCACCTGAACGTAACCGACTTTAATCTAATTTACTTCATAAGTAGTTCAAGTGTTTTATATTATGTGAATGTAATTATGTTGGCTTCGTTAAACAGAGATCTACCAGGTATGGAAAGTAGGTACACAAATATCTTGTTAGCATCTTATCCCACGAATAACTAACTAAGCTACGGCAACGATTCGCATCATTTGAATCCGTGAAATTTGTAAGATGAGCCTTCAGAACTAATTCTATAAGATATGTATAAGCTGAGCGACATATATACGAAAGTCAGGGAATGACAAACTTTTGTTTGTGGGTCGGAATGATTATAGTACATTTTTAAACTGTACAACGTCTGTTCATTGTTGGACTTCGACACGGTCTACTACTTTAACGTGGTATAAAAGAGAGAGACCCATAAATAATAAGACTTTTCCTTAATCATTTCCACTACAAACTCTTGAAAGGAATCTGCAGGATGGTTGCTTCGTTTGCAAACTGCTAGATTTGGGTCACACGTAATTTCATCGAGAGATCCATGAGAAACCAATACATCCTCCACTCTTTGTTTGGGGTGGTTTTTAAGCAGGTGAATTGATTGGGGTGTACTTATATTTAACCTTGAGAACTTCGCATGACCTTTACTGATCGGCATATACCTTGCTAAGATGCGGTTTCAGCAGGACGGACTGTGCAACCTATCAAACTGCTAGGAAAACAATTGATCTGTTGTGGCAACATTTGTCTGAAAGGTCTAGACATTCCATCTCGTAAGAAGTCAACATCTGTTGGTCAGCAAGGTCGTACAATCTCCCTTTGCGAAATCGAGGATTTATGCTACCAAGCCAGCAATAATTCTCAAACTCAAGGCCGTGATCCAACCTGTGATTGGTAAGATTATATGGCATCATCACTCAAATTGCATCAAAAACACATGTGTGCAACAAGGATTTTAAGACACATCTCTTTTCCTGATCCAGGGTGATACGCTTGTTAGTTTTGATTGCGATATCTCCCCTTCCCCAGTCAGCTGCACTTGCATTCGCCGTAACGAAGAAAAACTTTTAAACAAAATGTGTTTCACATCTGACCCAGATAGCTATAACGAATAAAATTAAACAACAAGAAAAGAAGCAAAGAACAACAAAAAACATGAGAGGGGACAAGAAAAAAAAAACACACCCAACAGCGACTAAATGTAGATAAAACGTCAAACTAAACCAAAATTCTATGACGATTTAGCCACAAAGTCATGCTATACATACTAGTAAATGTTTTTTTTTTTTTTTTATTATGATTGTGTACTTTAAAGAGTATAGTTCAAGCATCCCTCTTAAAGCATACCCCACCGCTGCTGATTTGATTCCAAGAATAATTTTAAGAATGTATAACCGCGAGTGTATGCATCGCACCTCAGGGGAAACATAGAATGTAGAACAGATGATGGGATGACTGGAAGATTTCCATTTAGTTTGCTTCTTCTACCTTCCATGATGCGCTGCATTCTAAACGGATTTCAAACACATCTCACAAAGTAATACGTAATCCGTTATCTGTATGTGAATGAAATGAATGACACCCCTATACAACCACAAGTTTGAGGTTTCACGAGATACACAACCGAGCAAACATGTTCAATAATATTTGTGCCTACCGTAAGTTTGCGGTCAAGTGAGAAGTAAAGTGATTACGAGTTTGCCGGGAACGACATGGTATAAAGAGCTTTTCATAAGCGCTAGGGGTGAAACCGAAGATTATATGAATTGCGGAAATGATTGACAAGAGTAAAAAAATGAAATGAAAACGAACACAATCCATCCGTAGTAAGTAAACAATGTCATTACACGTGGTAAAACGAGAATAATTGGAATGCGATAAGGATTTTAAAAAAGTCATCTTCAGAAATCAAAAGACAAAAATAGGAAAAATAATCTTACACAGACTTGCTAGGCCTACAAATTCTGAATCAATTTCAAGATCGCATATGATAATGGAAATAGCGGTGAGCTAGTCTGCGCCATGTCTAGTGTTGGTTTTCCTACAAAACTCATTCGTTTATGTAGAAAGGCAATGGAGAATGCCTGCTACTCTGTCAAAGTCGAAAAAGACACAACTAAGGTCTTAAGTGTATTAAAGAAATTCAAGTCAAAGCTAATCGACTGATCTACACGAAACTCTCCACTCAATAGAGTTGCCTATTGTTACACAATATTGTGAGTACCTACTGCACAACTCATGTAACAGGGTTGAGAAACCGAATAAACATTGTATTGAACAGAGGTCCGTGTGTAGATCAGTCGATTAGCTTTAAGGTAATCTTTTGCTTTTTAATTGTTTACTGAATTTATCAAGTAGGCACAGTGACTACGAAAAAAAATTCAACGGGCATCATTTTGCCTGCTGTGAATTATTCCTGAGTACTCTTCAAATTGTTTGATCCAGTGTTGAATTAAAATATTGTGGTCGCCGTTGGAATAGAATCTTCGATATCCTTGAAATTGCAAAAGATTGATTGTCCCGCACCCAATCCTTCCACTGTTTAAAACTTTAAAGATCTCACAATACCCTTGAGAATGATGACTGTAGCTGAACCCAGGAACTGTGACCACTCTTTAGGCATATTTTTTTCTTTTGCTTTCACCACGCGTACCTACATGAAAAACTCGCAGTAAAAATAAAATAGACAAAAATAAAAGCTACACAACAGAATATTATCACACTGCCCGATCCGACTTCTGAAATTTTGTGGCGGATAAGAGGAAGAAAAACGCACCGGACCTCTGTTCAATCCAATGTATATTCGGTTTCTCAGCCCTGTTACATGAGTTGTGCAGTATTTATAATTTTGTGTTACAATAGGCAACTGTTCTGAGTTTCGTGTAGATCAGTTGATTAGCTTTAAGTTAATCTTTTACGGATTAATTGTCTACTGAATTTATCCACTAAGCACAGTGGCTACAAAAAAAAATTCAACAGGCATAATTTTGCCTACAATCTAATACTTAAAACTTCCCTTTTAAATCCTGAGAAATGATTGCCAGTTTGGCACTAAGTGAAGTATTATTCGATCTCGTGCTGGTAAAGGATACTCATATGGGAAAAAGTAAACCCGGAACTCACTATCTGTATTTGCAGGTAATGCAAAAGACAACGATATTATCATTCCCCAAGAAGTTGAGCCAAAAAATAGTAGGGTAAGTGCACTAGTACCCGGCCACTCTCTAGTAACCGGCCACTTTTGTCTTTTTTTGCCTAAAATAAGGAAACCACTTTACATAATCTAACGGTTTTAAAGGCACTATGATTATTCATATGTCCCAGATAATATCCCCAAAAAGTGTATCTATCAACCAAAAATTGTGAACACAGCACACACTTTAGTTAGTCTTCGTCAGTAAAGAGGCCAAATATGGTTCGAATTTTATTTTTTTATTAGTGGTGGGCGCAAACTGAAACGCAAGTTTTTATGCGTTTTTCTTACAAAAAATGGCCAGGGGGGGCCGATTACTAAATAATTTTTTTTTAACATGTTTTTAGAATCCGGCCGGGATATAAAATCATCGTCATGGCAATCTTTTTATCTGGTCGCAAAGGCAATTTGGGGTTTTTTTCGTATATACTTACCCGTTGATTCCAGAAAGTCAAGTCATTTTGGAAGTGGGAACCTATGAAGAAGAGGCATCACATTCAAACAGAACCAGTCAAATGTTTCAAGATACCAAGGAAGATGACATGGCAAATGTTTTATTTGAGATTTAACATTATGAAGCAAGCATTCAAAAGGCTGCATTAAAGTATATCATAGCCAGATCTACTCTTCAAGGTCTCAACCGTGCAAACGTAGAGTGACGGAAGATGTTTTTAAAAGGGAGTCGGCTCATTATCAGAGCATAGCAAATTAAACAGTTGATTTGCTCAACACCGTAGAACAAAAATGTTTAAAATACACCAAGGAAAAGACTCTATTCAAATATTCTAGACCACCCAAAACTTGGTTCATATTCATCTTCGAAAGAAACCCCGAGTTGGCCAATAGGGAAGAAGGAACCTATTTATGTTGGCAACCGTCAGCTCGTTTATTCTCAGTAAACTTCAGAACCACCTTTCTTATCCAAAACAGATAGCATCTGTTAGCAAAAGAACTGCAAGTTGTTCTTGTCGAGTTCAAAGTACTCTAAAGGAAACTCATTCATCTGTATGGAATGAATACAATACCACCGTTCCGCAGTAATTATTTTTTTAAACTCATAACTATCTACTTTTTTGAGTTTTTTATGTTTATTTTGTTATCTCTTTGTTTTCCGATAATAAAAGAATTTAGGAAAAAGCTAGCAAACTAAATTTAATACGTAAAACTTGCATGGCCGGGTACTAAAATTTCAGTGGCCGAATACTGAAATTCAGAAAATTTTTGTGGCCGGTAACTAACTCAGAGTGACTTTTCTCAAATAAATGATAATAACTATTAGCAACAGCAATTTTAGTATGTTTTATTTTAATTAATCGATTCGTATTATCTTCACCTATTGATAATGATGCATAGTATTTCGAAACTCCATATAGCTTAAGAACTAAGCTATGTAGAAGTCAAAAAAATAAATTAAGTGGCCGACTACTAGTGCCTTTACCCTATGCGATACTTATAGACGAAACGGAATGATATGGTTTCCAAACAGATGAGGACCTCAGGCAAAAAAATAAGTAAAACGTCGATGTTTCTACAAGTAAATTTCACAAATGAACAGTAAACAATAAGCATGCACATAAGTAGAATAAAAATTGACCAGGAAAGGATTTAGGATATGAGTAACTGGGATGGTTTCAGTGATTAGTACACTGTCCTGCAATAAAAGCAACCAAACATATTTCGCGATTCCACTTTTGGTCGGGTAATAACAAACCTCCAAGCCATGAAAAAGCTTTCCGCAGTTCGGAGTCGTTTCCTCAATTCGTGCGAAAACGATAACACGCGCAACAGGAGTGAGTGGCTTCGAAAAGCTAGACATTGATTCTCTAGCTGTTATGCCAAATATTTGTATTTTGTTAGTCAAATAAAAATTCCTCACGAATTTAAATCCGATTCTTAAGTGCCAATTGGAAGGACATACCTCACTATTTTCTTCTCACATTTATATAGGTATTAGGCAATCCGTGGTTTCTTATCACATTGACACAAAATAAATTAATTGTCTACAATCTCTAATTATTCACTTGACCACATAAATCAAAACAACGCCCGACAGCTAGTAGCATGAAATGTTAAGTGACACTGATCGTATGTCCGGCGATTCTGACATTTTCGGCCAAACGACACGCTGATAAGTACTTAAACCATGTCATTATTTTATCATCATCATTATCATCATTCACGCCGTATGGCTAAAATTTGCGGAAATTTATATTCGCTTCCTCGCGTACAATTTTCGTTACTTCAATTCAAATAATAATAAATAAACGCGATTGATTGATTAACATGAAAAAAAAATAAATAAAACACAACAAAAAGAAATAATAATACATAATCACAGAACTCGACAGAAATTATACTAAAAGGTGAATTGAGGTGTGCAAAGGAACACCAATTTAAATAAATGCCTACTGTAACACACTCTCTTTTTCGAGAGTTCAGTTACATTTTTCAACAAGATAAATAAATAAATAAACATTAACTAAGTATATGCAAATAGTGGGGGGAAACATATTTCAGGAAATGCCTTAGGGTTGCTACTTTGGACTTGTTTATTTAGCTGTCAGTAGATAGAGTACATTATCTTCACTCCAACAGGTATGTACACATGATTTTCTACCGAGTTTGGATATGATCGGTATCGTATTTTATATGAAATCTGCAGTGAATTCAAATTTGGGGGGATACTTCGAATTTTTAAAGATTTTTTCGAGTCGAAGGAATAAAAGTGGTTCATAATGTTTAGTTCTTGTCTTTTATTCGGTATTGCAATTGAGAAGACTGCCTATTGACAAACTTTTTCCAAGTTACATATACAGTAAATCGCGTTTATCAGAAAGAGAGCTGACATGCCACCATCCACCTTGTAACTTGACAGCATTCAAATACTGTTCTCATACATTCGGAAAATGAAAAACGTGATATGTGCAGGATCGATCGATTTTTATGCAAGTATATGAAGGGAAGTGAATTCAATGCAATCTTTGGAGATCCAATGATGAAGACTCTGAACCCACTTAGGGACATTGTGGCTAACATGACTGATCGAGAATTTACCTTGAACTTGAAGAAAACTATCAAAATTAACTCAACACAATAACTTCGTCGTTCCTTCAGATCGGTTGTGTCTAGGTATATGATTTTAATAATATTACTGATACACCAGTGGTTTTCGCATTCGGCTCTGATGATTTTTTGGGGAAAAAAAGGATATAAGAAGTGCAAGATCGAGAAAAAAGAGAGATCAAAGAAGTTCGGAAGTTTGAACAAAACACAAACCAAAGTCTTCAAAGGCCAACAAGTGAAAACAGTAGTAAACTTACTGACGATGCTCAAGATATGGAGGGATAATTTCTGCAGACAACACAACAGCGGAGGCGATTCTCATTTCACTGTCAGGCAGAATATACCATTTAGCCTGTGTTATTTAAACAAACAATTGGTACATCCGAGCTATTAAAAGAAGCTTGATAAAAAGCATGTACCAACTCATCTGCATAAATGATCGAACAAAAACATACCCAACGAATGAAACCTCAGTACTGATCATCAAGAAATGAGACCCTCTTAACTGCGTCAACTATTAAGGCAAAGGAATTCTTAACATCGCTTAGAAGATCTTATCTGATGCATTGTAGCCTCCACGTAACCTTCCTTCAACCAATACAATGTCTTACCGAAGATTATGTTTCGGTTGGCTATTGCTGCCTTGTGAGCTATAATCGAACCGAACACAATTATTTCTTGATGTATTTGATGCTCCTGAAACTGGAAAACAACCATGATACGATACTTAAAATGAAAAATCTTAAATGCCGTCACGTTAAAAGAGGTAGAAGTATTTCTGCCTTAAATGTCCATCCAATTCTTTTCTCAGTTTACTCCTATAATTACACCCCTATATTTTTTTTTCTCGTTAGCTTCCCCACACTCACGTTGATCCTTTTTAAGATTTTTTCTTCTATCTATCTCTCTCTTTCCTTCTTGTATCCTCTTTCTGCACACTTAATGAAAGAATTAGAGGACTACACATTCAACTCACGTGCCAACATAAAACTCTTGATAAATTAACGAAGTAAATGGAGCATCATCGCGACCATTTATTGCACTCCCATCCGCATAGTCAGGCTACCACCCTTAAACACTAAGTGGACTAAGGTGATGTGAAAGATTTTTCTCCGTAATTGCTCCACCATCGCGCTTCGGGTGATTGGATTTTCAATCTAATTTAGATTTAGGTGCAATTTATTTCCTTGCCCATCTTTCTAAGCCGCTGTCTTCGTGAGTTGTCCTTCTACACGCCACAAAAGTTCGACCAGCTTCTATTAGCCAATAACGTTGAAGTGCACAGTATGTGTTAGATGTTTCTTTCTTTTCATAAAGTGGTATGCAAACGCTAAGGTGACTCTGTAAAAAAATCCTCACGCCCTCCTACAAAATATGTCCAGGCGTTTGGAAGATTTATGATAGAGCAATATAACAAATTTATGACACACCACACTCCATATAGCACGTGTATTAGAAGGACGAAAATTAACTCCGGGCCAAAGACTGAAGGCAACGACCGAAACGATATGCAAACGGGCATCGACCGACACAGCAGGAGAATCCAAAGCTTTCCATAGTAACGGAAAGAGTACAATGTAATGTGAATCCTTTTTTGAAATTAGTTTAAGGAAAGGCTTTTAAGCGAGAAAACTTTTCAAGGTTCTTAAGAGCATTTTGCCGAACGAACTTTATCGATAGTTTTTAATAAGGAAAATCACGAAGAAATTGGGGTGGTCGGTGTAGGTTGGTTCGAGCTAAAATTGCAAATTGAATGATGGAACCTAAGAATAGTGCACCTTGGACGGATGGTTTTGCTTTTCATTACGTTTATCTACTTATTTTTCGAAAATGATTTTCCACTTTTAACTTGTGAAGGGCTTTCTATATTTTTTTATTGGTCTCATTAGAATTTCCATTCCTTAATTGAATGGAACCGATAGAGATGAGTTGTCTTCTTTTATACATAAGGTTTTTGAACCGTGGAGGAATTTTACCCGTCATGTCGATGTCAGAGGACATATCCGTATCTTTGTACATTTCAGGCAATTCGTTCGTCTAACGCTTTAAGGAAACCATTAGTGAATAGGTGCACCTCAATTGTTAAATTTATACAATTTAATGCCAGTGTATCATTAAGAGCGAGCGTTGCAATTTTTTTTGGAAATTTTGCAACTATGACAATTGTCATTTGCTTTTATTGTAATTTTAAGACATGGAATTCTTCACAAACGAGCAACGCCTCTTCATTTTAAAAATACATTACAAATAGTTTTTCGTCAACGAAAATTTTACCAAAAGAACACAGGTTTCCAGCAGTGTTGTGAAGGATATTTGCTGCACATTTTCTTTAACAATTAATCCCAGTTTGTGAAACAAATATCACCGCTCTCATAAAAAAGAAAAAAAAATCATTTCAAAATTTCGTTTGCAATGCCGAATTTGCAAATTTTTTAACTTCAGTCGAAATTGCAAACTTAATCGTCCTTGCAAGCTTAACCATAACATTACTTCTCTCCCACAAAAGCGTTAAGTTAAAAAAAAAAATACCCCCAACCAGCGTTGAATAACAAATCCAAACACTTTGCATAAATCTTCACTTGCCCTTTGGACGACCGTAATTGTACGCCGCCGTTAAACCCGTTCCTTTATTAAAATTCTTTCATTGTTCCATGACCGAGAATAAATGATTTCTTGGGCTGTCATCGAAAATCTCCGCCCAACGTTAAAGTCTTAATTCTGATCATCAAAATAGAATAGGAACGAGAAAAATACCCGCCAAAGAAAAACAAACGAATGAAGAGGGATTACGTGTTGTTCCCCAAAAGGATTTAATTGAAATTAAAATGAAATTAAACAAAAAAAAAAACACAACACAAAACGAAATAAATACGCTTTCTTCCAATTTTCCTCAGCAAAAAAAAAAAAAGAAAGGAAGAAAAACTCACCATCACTACTAGAAAGGAATTATTATTATTTTTTAATTTTTCCACAGAACGGGCAAGGATGTATACGTATAGGTGTATTCTACACCGCAAAATCCTTTCCTCTTAATTTTTGACAGTGAACTCGCTCTCATTTAATGCGCACAGCGGGAGGAATAAAAATAATAAGAAAATCCTATTTACAATTCGAGGAAATCCTGCCCCGCCCATTGGAGAACGAACCTTCTCATACAATTAAACGCAAAAAAGGATGGAGAGCATGACAAAAAAAATGGTTTAAAACATTTCGCACAAGAATGATTTGTGTATACTCGTAAATTGCGGGTTCATATACATTGAAGGGTTAATAGATGTGAGGAGAGCCTTAAATTAACCCCAAACCGTCATCGGAAGGATTTCTTCATTTTTGTTCGTAGACAAACACATGTCACATCGAAAGTTCATGGCAATGATGTCGATGATAAGTGCAAAGTGCCTGTCGACACATCCTGTTGGAAGGGTAAGATCTTCGCGTCTGATGTTTACTTATGCATTTGGTAATGGTGTCAGTAATCTTCTTGTGGAATATATTTAAGGACTCCTTATCCCTGGCAGATGGAACAACTTACTCTGTGTAAAGAGATTGAATGCGCGCCGTCAGTTCCCATGCTCCATTTGTGGTAGAAGGATGGCGTTAAATCTGAGAAATTTACTCTCGTCCTTCTAGTTGAAGGTTAAAGATAATTTCAGAGATGCTTACTTGAAGGTGTTTCTACAGGAGTTGATGATGATGATGAATTTGAAGTTTTTGAAGGTGAAAGCAGTATCGTGGAAAAGGATATGTTCGATTTGTAAATTCCGTAGCCACTCAAATGGAATTTTATGTTCTAGTGACAGTCTATAGAGGTGTATTATGTTTGTATAATCTCATTACAAAATGAGGGAAATTTGTCAGATGTACGGGTACATTCATATATTTAATGCATGCCAATAAGCTTCGGTATCCTTGCCGTCCATCAGTTGTGTTTTTAACTAAAATATTTAGATTTTTAAATTCGTTCAGTCGATTGGAAGAAAGAAAAATCCATTGTAGGCCCTGAAAATGGCACCAAAATTAAAAAAACCTCAAACACAAGTCCATCAGAGTATTGAAATTTCTGCAAAATACCGAAAATGTATACGATACTGTCATCATTCATCAGATTCCTTCGAAATAGGTAGATCTTTTTGTCCCTCTATACCAAACCGAGCCAAGTGTATGGTCCTTAATTTCCTCTTCCTCTTCCTAGGTAAGCCCTTAACTTTATAGCTCCTGTCGACCAACTAAGATTGAAAATTTACGTACTGGAAAAAATATGCCTTCAATATGAGATTACAAAAGAAAAGTAATCTTCAAAGATCTCGGAACAACGTAACAGTCGCCTCATTAATTCCTTCGTAATAAGCCACCGAAAAACAATGTCCTCGTTGTTTCCAAATCTGATTCGGTAATAATTTCAATTATAAGCTCACTTCACCCCATTGGTTGCCATTCATCAATACACTGGTAACGAGGATGCCTCCAGATACTTACAATTGGAATCCTTCTAAGCGCCAAATAAAAATATCACAACTGACTGAATCACAGACCGTGGACCTCCATTCAATACCCCTTACAAGGGTTGTGCAGAGACAGAGAGTACCAACACGAGTACAGTAATATTTTGGCAGCATCTACTGCCAAATGTGCATAATCCTTTTCCGTCTTAAGACACAAAATGGAATGACCGTCACGAATTCTCCTCCAGCCTCTGAGTCGGTATTGTCCTCGGGGGCGGGTGGAAAAACTCCACTACGCGAATAAATTTTACGACGATTTGTTGGCATTAGACAGTCGGTCCTTGCTGGAATTAAGAATTTTCTAATTAAACGGTCTTCGGTTATGCTATGGCTCGGTAACCCCTTTTTTGGTAGCAGTCGACGATGGCGTCGGTGGTAGTGTGTTGCCATAAAAATTGTCCCATCATCCAGTGGTCCGTGTTGTCTCAACAAAAATAATTAGTCCATAAATCGAATCCACCGCGAAGAGAATTTTTTTTCTCTCCCTCTCTCTATCTCTTTCGTTTGATTCTCTATAGTTTTCACTTGTGGGTTGTGCACTCGTATCGTGTCCTTGTTTCTTTTTCGATGCTTTGTTGGTAAAGCAGATAATATGATGGTTCTGTTAGTCGCACGTAGTCTAATAACAATTTTAAGTCCTTCGTTGAACACCATTTCCCCATCCTTCGTTGATACCAGGGTTTGATTTTTCTTTTCAATTTTTTATTTTTTTTTTTTTCTTTGCAAGATTTTGGTTCTATTTGCTTACGATGGTCCTTTTTAATGAGGCGTGCTCATCAAGAATCTTAGAAGAAGAATAAAGAATAGATTATAAAGTGGAAGCAGGTTTTATTTTACTTTTCTTTTTTCTTTTTAAATCTTTCGTTTATTTAGGAGTCTTGTGGAGTATTCTTTGATGTGCATGGAGAAGTTTTAATTTACTTTCATGGTTGAAAGAAATCGGTTTGGATTTCTAAAATACATACTTGGGTGGATGTGGTTTTCGAAAATTTTTCATTTCTATTGAAGATAAATATAATGGCACTATTTCTGTTGTTTTCGAAAATGCACCCGCTTTAACTCACAAGTCCATCAGAGTTATAGAGAATACCTTCGTTGATTGCATTGTCAGGGCTTGACGTAGTAAGCGTTTTTTCAATCTTATTAAATCCTAGCATCGAATTATTTGCGCCGCCTGTAACTCCAAACTCTTTTCAATTTGCATTGAGACCTTGACCGTTATATATGGGTAACGCAATGTCAACGTTTAAAATCTCAACACGAAGCGAATTTTATTTTCAACATTATATGCCAACATTAACTATGTTTTTATTTTTATTTTTTTTTTAATTTAAATATAACCATCAACAAAGGGATATAAATCAAATTTAAATCGCTCATGAACTACTCCCACTACTATTACGGGAACACTTGACATGAAAACCCTAGCCAATGAATACCAAATGAAATACACCACCGATTACACCCAAAACGCGACCACACATCCTCTCAATGTTACATTCAATTGCTGGCATCATATGTTGCCTTCACAATAATAAACCGAAATCGTAATTTTATGATCTTCGAAATACCATCGAATAAAGCCGTTCATTGATTTAAAGTACGCAAATAAAAATGTTTTTCCCAAACTTAACCCCCTCTCTACAAAGCACCACCAGCAACCGCTACAGAATCACCACCCAACTTGTCGTCTCCGGTAAGGATTCAACAAATAACTGTACAAGCAACAACCCCTAAAGAAATTCCGCACACGTCTATTTATATGCCGCACTCGTGCTCACATGTTAAGTGAGCCCAGCCCACACACGCGATATGTGTATCTCCCTATCCCATGAAATGAAAACTTTCTAAGGAAACCACACTGTCTATTTCGCTGTTTCGCCGATTACTTATCTATTACTTTTGGCGGATTTATTTGCATATGCCTACCCGAATGATGACAATAAATAAATTTTCCCATTTAACCAACCCCCCCCCGTACAAATAAAAGAAACCTCAACCACAGATACCAAGCGCCGACTTAAGAGCTTATCGAAAGCGAATTTTGCGGGCAACATTTTTTTATTAGCAACATCTCACTCGCGAGGGGATGGAAATTTAATTTCACCCCACTGGCACACATATACCACATATCTAGCGGTACATCTGGAAAGAAGAATATTATCATACGAATGCCCTACATTTCCATTTTGATATACAAAACGGCATTTTGAGGTTTTCCTCTGCAGGATGCCGAAGGAGTCTATGCGGTGTGTATGGTGTGCGATTTGAAATTATCTTCTTGTGATTTATGCGCTACAGTAAGGATTCTTTTTTTTTGTTTTTTTTTTTTTTTTGTTCCTTCGGGAACATTTTGCAGAAGTCGAGTTGTAATAATTCTTAATGATTTGAAAATATCGTGAATACTCTGCTGTGTTACTAGCTTTGTGTTTCATGAAAAGACACACAAAGAAAGTGGGCTGAGTTACCCCTAATTAGGGGGTCCTGGATTTTTGAAATACTTATGTAATATGTGTGGCTCCGCATTGCGTATGGAGAATGCGTGTGGAATTGTAAGTATTATTTATTCATTATTCGTCATTCAAACAAAGAACTTAGGACTTAGTTTAGTCCTAGAACATCAACCACTCAAGTAAGAAAGGAAGGAGTATAGTAAAGTGGAGTCGTATGAAGTGACGCCTTATTCTGAATATCCTTCAAGTCCGTAGTCTTGTTAACATCTCTCAAAATACATCACGATTTATTTTTAAATGTATAATCGGGGAGTAAACTTGCTGCAATCTGTCTTTGATGAAACAATCGCAGTACTTGGAACAAATCTAACAAAAGACGATCGATTTCTAATCGGCCTAAAAGCAAATCCCCCGTTTGTGGATATATCACAACTTAATCAACAGAGTTCGATTTTCCTTAAGCCGCTGTATATTCCCCAAATCTACTATAACCCGAAGCACACTCTAAACCTCCTTCGGCCCCAGAGCTTGATCCCTTTGCCATAATTAATTTAGAAAAAACAAACGCTCTTTACTCCTCAAACTGCAACTCCATTCAGAGCTAGCTTCAAAAACAAGAACGCCAACGCACTTAGCCAGAGTTCTATCTGATGATTTAAGGCACAGAGTTTTGCCAAACAGCGTTCATCAACATTCAATTCAAGGTCTGTTGCTGTCAACTTTTGAAAGGTTCTGAAATATTTATACAAAGTAGTGCAAATCTGCAATGTTTTTATTGCTTTCATCAGGTGATAGCTTATTTCAGTTCATTTAAACTTTAAGTAAAAATAAAAAGAAAGCCACTACGCTCAGTGGCCCCGTAAAAAATATTTCCGTTAATGATAGAGAGATGTGTTGACACAAGTTCGAATTTCAGCAAAACAAGACAACATTTTTGTGCTCAATATCTCCTTGCAGACAATGTTAGAAAAATCGGCGGTTACTTATGAGAAACTTCTCAGACTTCTCCTTAGCCAAACATGTATCTACCTCTCAGATTAAGGCTCGTACTATTCTAATGGCTGCGAACCATATTGCAAAAGAGACGGAGTAATCGAATATGATTCCCTAAAGTCAAGCTGCGATTAAGACTTTTCAAAAACTAAAACTTGCTAAAGCTTGTTTGGGTCAAAGTAAGTAAGTAGGTCACGAGAAATGAATTTACAAAAGATATTATATTTCAAGATGTAAACCTGCGTTAGATCTACCATCGACAGTCCCTAACAAGTCCACGGACTTTCCGCTGTTACCCGAAGTACTGCAGTATAATATATCTGGTACTCTTATTGAACCCTGCACTTTTACGTAGTATCTTAATGTACTGAGCATAAATGAGATCACAACTTTGCAATTGCGATGAAACTATAAACACTTCTTCTGAGACTATTTCGTTTGCAACTGAACCGTTTGGTTACATTTCAATTAAATGGGACTAATCATGCAATACAATGGAGCAATATTGGTCTGATCTTCGATAGAAATAAAATATTAGGTACCCTTGGAGTCAAGAAAGAAATATTTTTAGTAAACACTAACCTCAAAATGGTCCTCTGAACTTTAAAGTGTGCCTTTAAACAAAACAATCTTTTTCATTCTTAACTATTTTTAGACACTCTTCAAATTCCTATTTATAATACGTAAATTTAAAAAACACACAGCACTCAAATGAATAGCTTCATCAATGATTATCGACAAATTTATAGCATTCAGTTTCCTACGAATCGCCCATACTGGTTAGTATGCATATTTATTGGTTTGTTTATTCAACTTTTACCTTGATCATATCTGAAAGTGATAGAGCCAATGAATCGTTACGAATGGAGCGATATTTTTGAACATCGATCACACAGAATTTCTTTGTAAGTTCTAGGCAAATGTAAATGAAGATGTTAATAGTTGATTTTTTTTTTTTAATTTTTAAATTCAAATACTTACTGAGTCCGATAGAAAGATGAACAACAAACGCAATAGAAAAATGCACATATGTAAATCTATAGAAATAATAAACTTTAAATGCGAGTGTGAAAATAATTTTTGAAAACACTTAAGTAGGTACAGAGTAACGTGTCTATAATAAGCAAAAGCTATAATCGAACTAATTAAAATTTGCACGCTCGTTTTTATCAATGATATATGAAATATGTAGAGTTATGCAAAAGCACTAAGGGGATTATGGCAACACTTATTACGTCAAGACACAGCATAAGGAAATTTTAGGAGTGAGGCAAAAAGGAGTTCTGATGAGTGGATCTATGTAGATCAGAGGCAAATGATGTACCATCAACATCATATCGTTCACTAGAAATTCCTTGATTTAATCAAATTGAATATGTATTCGTATAGAGTAGTAAAACTAGATCAAAAACTACATATCTCGAAATGGCCCTTAGAAAAACAATTAGCAATTACTTATCGACAATTGATTTCAGAGAGCTTGTCCACGGAACCAAGTAATCTTTCTAAAAGACAGAGCACTGCTCACGTTATCTGTGTTCATCCTGCATACACCGAACTGCTTTTGCGATATTCTTTCCTTTTCTTTTGTTGTGTAAAGAAGTAAGCTCCTGTAGCCAATTCATCTTGTGACTATTTTGCAAAGGTCATTTGAATATTTTTACGAAACTTACCTACATTCTTAGATCCCAGAAAGAGCTATAAGGAACTTTCATTCAAGAGCATACTTATAGCATAATTCCAAGCATACATAATCATTTATGGAAGTCGGAGTCAATTAGCAAACAACTCCCTCTAGCAATGGACAAAGTCTACGAAAAAAAGTAATTCCTTTGTCCTGTTCAACATTCAAAATCCGTGTCGTGTTTTTCAACCTCACTCACTTTTATTTCGCCCACTTCTTCCCCCATCACCATCATTATCCTTTTTTCATATTTTTTAAGAATGTTTTGTAACACAGAGTTAAAAATAAATCACAATTGTAGTGGTTACCAGGACCACATATATCCTGAAACATTTAATGAGGGGTGGAATATAAAAAGTTCTCCGCATTACAACAAGAAGGAGTTTTTAATTTTTTTTTTTTTTTTTTTCAGAAGAAATTAACTCCCATTGCATTGGTTTCTCAGAGCGATGATGAGGTCCTTTGAATATTTTAATCCTCAGTTCGACTCTCACAAGAGAGGGATTACACTTGTTCGAATTCAAATGTCAGAAGTGATGAATAAATATTCCCAATGATGAAGGAAACTTCCGCGCCACATCCGTTATGTTAATTCCTTACTCGGGATTTCTTTTCTTTTCATTCGAAAGGTCCATCGAGAGACTATTCTTGAACTCCCCTCGAGAGTAAAATCTGATCTTTCAATGGTCTTAGGATTAAGACTTACAAAAAAGAAAAATTATTTTAAAAGGACGAAAGAAAGAAATAATTATAAATGATAGGTGAGCTTCACCAGGATATCAGTATACGCTAATATTAAACATTTTCAATTAATCACGTGCCTTAAGGATTTCAAGCTTGAACATTTACCTAGATGCGTTAGGTACTTAGTCGACCGAACCTAAAAGGATTACTTCAATTAAGGATTCCACGGAGTTTTATTTATTTTTATTTTTTCAAGAGGGATTTTTCTGATTTTCTTCCGTTTTTTTTTCTGTTGATGCTTCTCAATTTCAAAAATCAAATGAAGAAACAAAGCAAGAGCGGACGTTAAAAATTATATAAATAATCATAAAAAAGGGCATCAAGGACTATTCGCTCAATTTGATAAAGCAGCATCCACCACCCTCTGTTTCAGTGCGACTATAGGTTGCGTGTATATTTCTATGCTTGTGTCTTCTTTCTTTTGGGTAAAATCCTTGTTTTGTCTAAGCATTTTCGGCGGTGAAAGAGAGAAGAGAAATGGAAAAAAATTACAAAAAAATAATGGAATAATTTTAAAATTTTGCTTTCGCCACTTAAGAGGGCGGAAAGAAAAATATCTAAGTCCTGGTTAATCCTTCCTATTATAAGCATACCTATGCCAGTTAATTCCTTTCATTTGCGAAACAAACGAAATTGTGTTGTTTTAATTTTTTTTTCTTTCCCCATTTTCTGCTTCTTATGGTTTCTTGCTATTGTCCTTGTTGTACATACATATATACTGGTCGCGGTCATGGTTTTAGTGAACTCCAAATTGGAAAAGCGTCCACTACCATTGGTAGAGTTTTTCAAGGAGCTAATTTAAAAAGCAATTTCAAACTTAATTTTTCAGCGATTACGAGGACAAACAGTGACAGAAGCGCTTCTGCTTTGGCAGATATTATTTTTCTTAATTAGAATGAGGAAGGGATGGTGGATTGGAAGGTGATTTTATAAAGAAATATTCGGGAATTCAACCATCGATTTGATTAGATACGAGATTTTGTTGAAAATTAACATGATTTTTGTTATTTACTTCGGATAGCCTGACAACTTAAAAAGGACCTTTTTCTGTGTCATGATGTGCATTGGTCCTCAAGTGTCGTGTAGTAATGTTAGCTTAATATGTTCGTAAGAAAAAGATTTGGGCTTTATATCAAAATCTCAATAAAGCGACGGGAGCTTTACTCTACTGTATATATTCACTTACAGGCTACAGGCCAGGCACTCAGGCCCTTCGAAACAGTGAGGGTAATCTTGTCACAGATCCGCAGGGAATTGTGGATGTATTAAAGCAGCATTTCCAGCAGCTGCTTAATGGGCATGACTAGGAGAGAGTGATAGAGTATGAAGAAAACTCAACTTCAGCTGCTGGGATACGCAGACGATATCGACATCATCGCCCGTTTCCATTATTGAGGCTTTTACGGCAATATAAGAACAAGCCCAACGAGTTGGTCTCACGATAATCGAGGATAAAACAAAGTACATGCTGTCTACCAAAAACCGATCCGTCGAACACCGTCTAGGTCAAAACCTTACAATTGACAGCTATAATTTTGAGGTAGTGAAGGAGTTTATCTACCTCAGGGCAAACATAAACTCCACAAATGACACCCTAGTGAAGATTCGACGAAGGATAACCTTAGGCAACCTCGGTTTGTCCAAACAACTAGGGTCCAAACTCCTAACTCGAAGGTCCAAAATCATGCTCTATAATACCCTGATCTTGCCAGTTCTGCTTTATGGAGCTGAATGCTGGACGATAAGTAAGACAGCGGATCAGATCTTGGGATCCTGCGAAAAAAAAATTCTACGTCGAATATTTGGTCCAGTCTACGAGTAGGGCGAATGGAGGAGAAGATATAACCGCAAACTCTATGAGCTGTACAAAGATGTGGATGTAGTCGGGAGGGCAAAAATCCGTCGACTGTAATGGCTCGGCCACATCGAGCGAATGGACGGCTAAGAGGATCTTCGAATCCCAGCCACCTGGTTCACGAAGAAAAGGAAGACCGAACCTCCGGTTTAAAGATCAGGTAATCGCGGACGCCAGAAATCTTGGTCTAGTAAACTGGAAGCAGCGTGCCCGGGACCGTGAATGATGAAAAGTGGCATTAATTCAGGCTCAGACACGCCAAGGACCGCTGGCCTGATAAGTAAGTATGTAAGTATATTGTAATATCGACTGCATTAGCGACATTTAGTGGAATTGTTATATCAACTGTATTAGCGACATTTAGACATTTTAGATATCGATCAGCGACATCTATTGGGGGGATTAGTGCTAAATTTAAGAGCATTCAGCAATTATAAGAACCTTCAGGAATTTTCTAGTACTTACCTCAGGCACGTTCCAGAACTATCGATATCTCACTAGATGGGCAAATCGTCGCCAGGAAGGAAGATTCTGGATTCGTATCTCGGGTATAAATACTACGAGCATTGAGAGCATGGACACAGTTGACTTGAGATTTAGTAGAGATACAGTTGAAAAGTGATTTGGATAGAGATTTTAATAGTGAATTAAAATTACAGAAGTATTTGATTGAGATTAATTGTTTAAGTTGTTTGGAATAAAAGAGTTGTGAATAATTGGATTTAAAGAGTTGAACATTGTTGGAATAAATAAAAGATCATCAGTAGTTTGTGAAAAGATTAAATAAAGACAAATAGAATAGAAAGGAGGAAAAAGTTTTATCATTGCGAACCGGCAAACACGTTACATTTGGTGTCAGAAGTGGGATAAAACTTTTTCAGAGTGATAAAAACGTTCAAGAAACAGTTTCTGAACAAGAGAAATCTGAATAGAAATGGGTCGCAGATTGGAAAATTTGTCCCTGGTCCAGCTAAAATCAGAGCTGGGTAGGAGAAATCTCCAGACCAGTGGACTGAAACGAGAATTAGTGCTCCGGTTGCAGAATGCTGTACTAGAAGACGGTGGGGACCCCGAAACTATGCTATTTGACGTCGAAGAGGAGGAGAATGTAAGTACAACAAGTGAAATGTCTGCGCTATTCAAACTGCTCACCGAGACGAAGAACAGTATCGACGAACAGAAGAACTCAATAGACGCCAGGTTCGATGAGCAGAGCAAGAAGTTCGACGAACAGAAGAACGCTCTGGACGCCAAACTCGATGAGCAGAGCAAACATTTCGAGAACTCTCTGGACGCCAAGCTCGATGCCAGATTCGATGAGGCCAGGAACTCTCTCGATACCAAGCTCGAAGAGCAAAAGCATGTTCTCGAGAGTCTAGAGGTCAAATTCGACCAGCAAATAGAAGATGTCGAAAAGAGATTGGAAGTGAAATTCGGAGGTCAGTACGAAGAAATGGAAAAACAATTCAAACATCTGACCAATGAACTCGACGGTGTGAAGAGGCAAAAACTTCGTGTGGGTTCAATCGAAGGTCCGAGAAGAAAGGAGATGCAGCCCCCGGTATTCGATGGTCAGACATCATGGCCTATATACAAGAAACAATTCGAAGCCGCCGCATTGGCCAACAATTGGGACGAGGAAGAAAAATCGATTGCACTCACACTTGCACTTCGAGGTTCAGCCGCAGAACTACTCCAAACTCTTGCGGACGACAAACATCGCGACTACGGTTTGCTAGTGAAGGCCATTGAGATGCGATTCGGCGATGACCATATGCAACAAGTGTACAGGGTCCAGTTGCGCCGAAGGGCTCAAATGAAGGGAGAGACACTGCAGCAGCTGCAGGCAGATGTGGAACGTCTGGCGCATCTGTCCTACCCCAATACTGGAAAGGAGATCATCAACGAAATGGCAACCGAAGCGTTTATCCAAGCCATTAACGACGAAAAACTACAAATGGCTGTTCGTATGGCTGGGAAGAAAACACTTGCTGAGGCTTTGGCTTTTGCCCTGACAATGGAGGCAGCAGATCAGGCCTCCCAGAGAATCCATCGTGTCAGGGAAATAATCACCGAGGAATGCTCCTGCCAGAGAGTGGACGTCGAGCGCCAAAATAACGCCGCAGAACGGCAGATTCGTTGCTGGAATTGCAACAAGATTGGACATCTACAACGGCAGTGCAGAGCACCACGAAGAAACGGAAGCTGTCCGCATTGTGCTAGCCGGAGACGCGACGAAGAAGCATCCAGCGGGGATAACATCCGTCCTGCTGGTCAAGCTTCTCATTCGGGAAATGCTTAAGAGCCAACTTCGCGGGGCAGAAGTTGGTTTCTGGAATCGATGGCCCCAGAACCACCATCCAAGTCTCCCAAACCAAGCGATGCAACAAAAGCTTGACCGTGGAAGCAATTATGGGCAACAACAAGTGCGTGGCTACCATAGACACCGGTGCCACGGCTTCCATCGTAAGGAGGGATCTCGTCCGGAATTCATGGCTACACAACACCAGTTGCTACTGCCTGAGGACTGCGACAGGAGAATCAGCAAAAGTCTACGGAGAAGTTCGCCTGAGAATACAAATGGCAGGCTTAACATTCTCACACGTGTTCCTGGTGGCCGACATATGCGACGACTGCATCATCGGGGTGGACTTTATGGAAGCACATAAGATCATCCTGGACATCGGAATGCAGGTGCTGAGGTATCGACATGTGGAGATTCCTATGGTGTACGGAAACAAAGGCACAGTAAATCTCAGGTCGGTAATCAGCAAGGACGACATTTTGCCACCCTCTGCAGAGACAGTAATTTGGACAAATTTGGAGGGTGATCCTGGGAACCATCGATTCTTCCTCATTGAGCCAGATAACCAAAAAGACTCCCAGAACTACATCGTGGGAAGAATTCTAGTGGAACCAAAGAACAACATGGTACCAGTAAGGCTCATGAACCCGAAAAACTACAGCGTCAAATTAAAGCGAGGGGAAGTGATTGGAGAATGCGTACCGATTTCCGCGATCTCAGCAGCAACTGAAGAGGAGCCTGTGAAGCCGGTTCCGTCATACAGATTGGCGGAACTACGGAAGACCATCTTTCAACATTGTGAACTTAATCAGGAGCAGCGAAGCACGGCAGCGAATCTACTCGGCGAGTTTGCTGACATATTTGCGTTACAAGACGGGGACCACGGCCGAACACACTTAGTACAGCACCGCATAGACACCGGGGATGCTAGACCGATTAGACAGCCTGCCAGGCGACTCCCATTAGCAAAGCAGACAGACGTTGCGGAGATGGTTTCGTCGATGGAGAAAGAAGGGCTAATTGAAAGTTCCCAGAGCCCGTGGGCATCACCTATTGTACTAGTCAAGAAGAAGGACGGCAGCACCCGATTCTGCGTGGACTACCGCAGGCTGAATGATGCTACCAAAAAGGATAGTTACCCTTTGCCCCGGATCGATGACACACTGGACACCCTCTCTGGAGCCCAATGGTTCTCCACTCTCGATCTAAAGAGCGGCTATTGGCAAGTGCAGATTCACCCAGAAGACCGCGAGAAAACCGCATTCACTGCCGGAAATGGACTGTGGGAGTTTACAGTCATGCCATTTGGTTTGTGCAACGCTCCGGCAACTTTCGAGCGTCTGATGGAACGCGTCCTGCATGGACTAACCTGGAAAACCTGCTTGGTGTATCTGGACGATGTCATTGTGGTGGGAAAAACGTTTGCGGAACATCGAGACAACCTAAGGGAAGTCTTCAAACGCTTGCGCAATGCCCACTTGAAACTCAACTCGAAGAAATGTGCGCTCTTTAAACGAGAAGTGAAGTATCTAGGTCACATTATTTCGTCAGAGGGAGTGAGAACGGATCCGGACAAAGTTGAAGCCGTTAAAAACTGGCCAGTGCCCAAAGACAAACACCAATTGAGGAGCTTCCTTGGCCTCGCCACATACTACCGACGGTTCGTAAAGGATTTTGCCAAAATTGCGAAGAGCCTGCACCAGTTGACGGAAAAGGGAAAACAATTTAAGTGGTCAGGCGAATGCGAGCAGAGTTTTCGGCAACTTAAACAACAACTATGTGAGGCTCCAATACTGGCCTACCCCATCCCGGACAAGATGTTTATCGTAGATGCAGATGCCAGTAATGTTGGGATCGGAGCTGTCCTTTCGCAGGTGCATGATGGCCAGGAGAAGGTAGTGGCCTATTTCAGTAAGGTACTCTCCAAACCAGAACGGAACTACTGTGTAACAAGACGGGAACTTCTTGCTTTGATTATGGCGACGAAACATTTCCACAAGTACCTCTACGGTCAAAAGTTCCTCCTACGTACAGATCATGCAGCTCTAAAATGGTTGTTGCAGTTCAAAAATCCAGAGGGTCAGATCGCGAGGTGGACAGAGCGATTGCAGATGTACGAGTTCGAAATACAGCATCGCAAGGGGAAACTCCACTCAAACGCGGATGCATTGTCGCGACGACCTTGTAAAGCCGACTGTAAGCATTGTGTACGAAAGGAGGAGAAAGAGATCGTTCCCGTCCAAGTAGTTAGAGCTGAGCCCATCACCGGCTGGAGTACAGAAGAGATCCGGAACGCTCAAAAGGAAGACCCGGATATCGAGCCGATACTAGCTTGGAAGGAAAACATGGAGAAACCTGATGGTCGAGATATCTCCGATAGAAGCCCTACCCTCAAAGCATACTGGGCACAATGGGACTCTCTACATGTTCAAGACGGCATCTTGAGGCGGAAATGGGAGATGCCCGATGGAAAGACGTGTAGGATGCAGCTCGTGGTGCCACGTTCAAAAGTGCATGAAGTGCTGCAGGAAATGCACGATGGTGTATCCGGAGGACACCTGGGTGTAAACAAAACGCTGGATAAAGTACGGGAACGATTCTACTGGCTCAGTGCGAGAGACGACATCGAGAGCTGGTGCCGAAAGTGCGTCACGTGTGCAGCGAGCAAGGGACCAAGCGTGAAAACCCGGGGCAAGATGCATCAGTACAACGTGAGTGCACCGTTTGAACGAATCGCTGTCGACATCGCAGGACCGTTCCCGGAAACCGACCAGGGCAACCGATACATCTTAGTTGTTATGGACTACTTCAGCAAGTGGCCTGAAGCGTTCGCGATTCCCAACCAGGAGGCTAAGACCGTCGTAGAAAAGATTGTCAACAACTGGGTGAGCAGGTTTGGTGTACCCATGGAACTGCACTCGGATCAAGGACGGAACTTCGAGTCCAAGCTATTCCAGGAAACGTGTCAACTACTCGGAATCAAAAAGACCAGAACGACTCCACTTCACCCACAGTCCGACGGGATGGTAGAACGGTTCAACAGGACATTGAATGAACATCTCTCCAAAGTCGTGAGTGATTACCAACGTGACTGGGATCGACATATTCCCTTGTTCCTGATGGCTTATCGTAATGCAGTTCACAGTTCAACGGGACACACTCCGTCCGAAATCCTTTTTGGTCAACCTGTCCGGCTACCTAGTGAGGTGAAATTTGGTTCTCCCATGGCTGAGCCGAAATCGGAAGAAGAATATGTGGCAGACCTAAGGGAAAGGATCGCCGACATACACCAAAGAACTAGGACGAAGATTAAGATAGCCAGTGACCGCATGAAGACCAGGTACGACGCGAAGACAACGACGTCAGGATTTCGGGAAGGAGATCTGGTATGGCTGTACAACCCACATCGACAAAAAGGGAGGTCTCCGAAGTTGCAGCAGGACTGGGAGGGTCCCTATACAGTGGTTACACGAATCAACGATGTTGTCTACAGAATTCAACGGGGGCTAAGAGGCAAGTTGAAAATCATACATGTGGATCGCCTACATCGTTACCATGGAAACAACGCCGATGCTCTTGTTCGGGACGAACAAGTTTAGGAGGGGGGCAGTGTAATATCGACTGCATTAGCGACATTTAGTGGAATTGTTATATCAACTGTATTAGCGACATTTAGACATTTTAGATATCGATCAGCGACATCTATTGGGGGGATTAGTGCTAAATTTAAGAGCATTCAGCAATTATAAGAACCTTCAGGAATTTTCTAGTACTTACCTCAGGCACGTTCCAGAACTATCGATATCTCACTAGATGGGCAAATCGTCGCCAGGAAGGAAGATTCTGGATTCGTATCTCGGGTATAAATACTACGAGCATTGAGAGCATGGACACAGTTGACTTGAGATTTAGTAGAGATACAGTTGAAAAGTGATTTGGATAGAGATTTTAATAGTGAATTAAAATTACAGAAGTATTTGATTGAGATTAATTGTTTAAGTTGTTTGGAATAAAAGAGTTGTGAATAATTGGATTTAAAGAGTTGAACATTGTTGGAATAAATAAAAGATCATCAGTAGTTTGTGAAAAGATTAAATAAAGACAAATAGAATAGAAAGGAGGAAAAAGTTTTATCATTGCGA
>OX638384.1:17752964-18062964 GCA_951813785.1 Criorhina ranunculi
GGCCCTCCACCCCTACACACTACAGATGCATATAGACAACACAATGGCCTGGCCATGTTTGAGCTCCTGTGTTGCGCCGACGAAGTCTTATCTTGGGCTCATAAATTTTACCCAATGTAGCTCCATCGAGAGAAGAAGGATGAAAATACAAAAGACAAAAACAAACGCTTGCAACTCCATTTGTTGCTCCTTAGTAAAATTCTAAAGAAGTTCTTCAAGCTTCAAGCGCGGCCGGCTCTATTGTACGAGGACCAACAACAGTCGTGCAGCCAGCTACTTATGTGATAACAATGCCCATAAATGAATTCATTTCACTGACATTAGGCTAAACAAAAACTACAAATACGTACCGGCTCGGCTTGTACACCAAAACAACACTCGGACACGAATTAGATTCGTTCATGAGATTGCACGTGTATCTGCTGCTGCTACTTGAGTGAGGTTGGTTCCTTTCAGTCTCTGAATCTGAATCTGAATCTAAGTCTGAGTTTGCATTGAATACGCAGCGGAATTAGGCGTATCTCAACGAGATTTTCAGACCTCTTGTACCGTATCCGTGCTCTTCATCAAAGCTGACATATGGCTTGGGTTGGTTTTTTTTGGGTTGGGTAGCACGCCAGAAGAGAGCCTATTACAACTTATTACATTCAGGACAATAGCAGGAGATGAAGAATATTATGACGCGAGTGGTTTTTTTTTTTTGTGTAAGTGACCGGGTGCCTCGTTCCTGTGCCAACACAACACAAATAAATTGGATTTTCAAAGGCAAAAAAAAGATGTTTTTACTCTCTCAAGCAACCTTCATCCAATTTTCGATTTTTTTTTCTTTCATAACAATGGACGACGTTGTCGGTTGTCGTTGAACTCGGAAGGAAGAGTGCAAAAGGAAATAATATGACAATCGAAGCAAGAAATGAAGAAGAGAAAACATGTTTAACAATAGAAGGAGAAGTTAGAGGAAAAGAGAAGTCCTTTATCCTGTCATATGGAAATATGAGATGTGATTTTGTTTTCGTGTAGCAGCAGCAGATACGTATGCATGTAGGTATCCCCCCCACAGTACCTAGTCAGGAAGACATTTATAATTTTATTTCATCTCGTTTCGGGATTCATCCTTTATTGCTTTTTTTTTGTGTCATAAGTGGTATTTTACTTGGATTTCATTTATTGTGTAACACCCATACACAGTTGTTGGAGAGATAACGCAGTTAACACAGTATCTAACACCATTTCGGATGAAAAAGCATGTCTTGAGAGAATTTTTGATGAGAAAAAATTCGGTGGTAAAGAATGATTTATTCGCTTCATTCGTAAATGAAGATTCATTTGAGGCATGAAGTAGCTTTTCATCAAAAATATTTATGAAATATTCATAACCTCAAGTTGGATTAGATTTAAGACGAAAGAGGCTTTATGTGGCTTGTGTGTGGAGGAATGGTTGGTAGGTTAGGTACTTAGAAACGATTGCAATTATATCGTTAAGTCTTCCGGGATTTGTTGAGAAAAACCTGGATCAGAGGTTGGTTCTAGGAATTTAAGAAGTCAATAGAGAGCTCTTAAAGAGGAACACATACAGGTTCTGTATTGAACATGTTCGCTGTTCAAAGGTTTATCCTTGTTAAATTTCTTCTTTTTTTTAGATGGTTTTCGGGGCCTGGAGAGGAGTTCTTCTGGGCCACATTCAGGTCTCTATGGACCCATTGTGAAACTTAAAAGAGGAAAAAGATGTTGTGAACCATCCCGTGGATTTAATCAAGGCCTTATGTCATTCGTCAGTTTATCAGATAGTTTCTCTAAATCCTAGAAAAGGAATTCAGTTCTTAGGTTGGTAGAGTCCTGGACAGTGACAAAGAAAGTGGTTTACATTCTCATGAATTTCCTTGTCGCCAAAATGTCTTCTTCATTCGTAATAAGAAGTCTTTTCATATGGTTCCGCAGAGTATTATGCCCCGTAATCACTCCTATAAGGGTATGTAGGGATTTTCTGTCATTTTGTATAAGTCTGTCGGTGCTAGCTTTATTTGTAAGCCGGAAAGTGCTTTGTGACAGCACAAATGTCTGAAGAGATCCATCTGTTGTTTCCCCCTCTAAGAGATTTATTTCCTGCTTCGAGTTTGCGTTAGAAAGGCGGAATATTCCCCGAGGAGTTAGCTTGTTCCGGACTCAGTGTCCTCATGCCAAACGATCCATCTGAGCTTTACTTTATGCTGGTGTTCCAAGAAGGTTGAACGCTTCACAAGCTTCGATTTCTGTTTAGGTTCCTGGCTGTCAATAAAAAAGTGATATCTCCTTGTGGTATTACCCTCATCGCAGTCTCATGGATGGCTATTGTCACTGCTAGGACCTTCGTTTGGAAAACTGTACTTCGGATAAGCTTACGCCTATTTCATACAAGATTGATAGAAGAGGTAGTAGGGCATCGACAGGTAGTTAGTCTCACTTTTAACGTCGAAAAGAGCTAATTTTATTATAAAGAGTTAACGAATCTTGGATGCCTACAAACGAGAAAAGAACAAAGTCTTGACGCTCGAAAAGTTTCCTGTTCCGAGGATTCTCAAGCAATTTCGAAAGTTTTGAATGATGACGGGCTGGTATAGACGCTTTTGTCAACTTTCAGTAACAGCTCCCATGACTGTATCTGAAGAAAAAAACATGCATCCAATATGATCACACTGACAGTCCTCCCTACTTATTTTCTTTTGATTGCCCTACAGTCTGGGGTGAACCTTATCCTCAACCAACAAGCCCCTTCAGCCAGCTCGACTTTCAGCTAAATGCCATCAGTTTCGCACTTCAGTTTGCTTTAAGTCTCTTTCCATTTGTGTGCCCCCCCCCCCCTTAGTTATGGTCTTTCTCCACTGCGCTGTCCCTTCGGGAAGGATTAGAAGACAGTTTAGGCCGAAGGGCATCTGTTCTACATGTCCTTGTATACGAACTTTTCTGCTTCCGTCAGTGTTGCTGAACAGCTCATTCAGTTCGACGTTGTATCTCCTCCTTCACTCACTGCTTATGCAGACGGATTCGAGGGCAACCTCATCAATTCTTGACAAAGTTCATGCATCCGCGTCATAGAACAGAACTGAGACGATCCGGCTTTTAGCAGCTTTAAATAATTTTAGTGATACCGTCAATTTTTGAGAACTCTGAACTTCAACGACGCCAAGAAAAAGCGGCCGAGAGGACTTATGTCTACTCAGTGAAACTTGCATGCAGTGTGAGCTAAGAAGTTCAGTACTTATGTCGCAAGACTCTCTTTTAATACTGCTACCGATCATGCAAGTTTAAAGTGGTTGGGGAAAGACATAAGGTCGCCTGAAAGCTCCTTATACTCTCTTGCGCATCCATATCAAGGAACCTAAATGTTGAACTATGTCACCGTGGCTTAGTGGCTAGATCATTGGTCTGCTGATCATGTTGGCTTCGGTTGCAGTCCTAGATAAAAAAAAAAAAACTAAAGGAAGGAAAGGAGACTTACAATCTCGATATCTCTCTAGACACGCCTGTTTGGATGGAGCAGGTTAAGCTAAGACTGGCAATAGACAATAACTTTCTCTGTCCGACGAAATTGTCTGCGTCCTTCTCACCAAAATACACCCGTAGCCTGACACCACTAACCCTAAAAGGGTCGATTGTCTAAAGTGTATGTTAATACCTCTGCAAAGTGATATCACCCCGTCTCGCTACCAAACACTGCTAACTAGAAAATACATTTGTATATCTATCTCATTAGCATATCTAAGTGCAAGAAAATATTCTCTCTACGGTTTACTTTGTTGTAGCGCGCCTTATCAAAGACAGCTCCCGAAGAACAGAGGCGCCTGCCCATACGGTTCAATCCATTATTTACTAAATCTTGGGAAACAACTTTCGTATCACACACCGCTTTTCTTAGATTTAACTCCATTACTGTTATTATTACCAAAATTCCCAGAAACAATAAATCTCCATCAACCCGATAATTTACCCAAACGAACATACCCAATCTCCACACCAAGGCTACGACTAAGAACGAGTCATCTTCGTATATCTTATGGAATCACATCCCGGATGAGTTATTCTTTACCGAATCATCCTAATTGGATTGCTGGTCCTCTACCTTCTTCTCTCCTTGTCCTCCAATTTAATCGGTCCGCTTTCGATGCACTCTATAATTTTCCAATATAAATAATGAAGAGTCACGGTTCGAGATGGTGTGTAGCACGTCGCGGTGAAGAATGAACCGAACGACACTGTCTCAGCTCAAATAAAGGATCAAAAATCTCTCTTACACACACACACATAGCCAATGAAAGAAAAAACTACACAAACAGAAACTTCATTGAAGAAGAAGTCACAAAATGGAACTCCATGGAAGTGGCCTGAATTTTTTGGCATTGCACCAACAGAGAAGGAATCACAAACAAACAGAAGAAATCCCAAGAATAAGAATGAAATGTTCCTCGGGCACGGATATCTTTTTCAGGAAAGGTAAACAAATCCGAATCCGAAAATGCTTCTTCTCATTCCGACGAGACGTTAAGTGAACACAAGCGGTTTGGGATTAGGGATTGTGGATGGAGTTTAGCAAGACCATCGTTAGGATTGTCCCGTGAAACAAATGAGATTGTGGAGATCACGCCCGAATTTCTACGTCTACCCTGAAGCATGTTTGAACTTTTGATAAATGTGATAATTATTAGCGTTTTTGGCATTCTGGACAAGTGTTTGCATCCAGTTCGCGGGCAGCCCAATTGGACGCCAAAGGCGATTGTCATAAAAAAAAAGAGGAAAAAGGAATTTTTTCATCCTTTTCTGTGTGTTTTCTCCTGTCTCCTCTACAAAGGGATTATGTGATCTGAATAATTTAATGACTGAGAGACCCAGAGATTTCAAAGTCTTTTTTTTTTTTTGTTGGGAACCTTCTGGCGCGATTTTAAATGAATGCAAATGAAGCAGCGAAAGGAGCAACAAAAGGATGCCAAGAAAAACTAAAAGTAAATAAAGACAACAAAAGAGGAGGAACATCTTTCGGAGCCGAGGAAAGTTAAATATTTATTTAAGGTTTCACCGGCTTAGAGCGAACGGAGTGGAGTGGAGTGGGTTGGGTATAGTGAATGCGTGTATTGACACTTAAAATTGATCAATAAACAGAACAGAAGGATGAACCTTAACGAAGGGTTCAGGACTACAAAAAAAATTTACCGCGAAACAGGTACTTAGCATGTATGGGAGAGATGGTATTGATTTTCGAGTAAATTAGGGTCTTCATTGAGAGTATTTGCATTTCTAAAGAATGCCGCTTATGTGGGAAGGTTGTGTTAAAAGGGAGACATATCCTGTGGCAAGTGCAAATATGATACAAATATTATTGGTCCAAATTCCTTTTGATGTAACTGAAAACCAACCGAATTGTGAAGAGTCTTTACCTGAGTCATTGTCGCTTTTCATTTCCATCGGCAACGACTATACTACTTCCAGGTTACTGGACCAAGCTTACTGACACGAATTTAACACTCAAACCTGTCTCCTGTTGTCGAAAACCTTGGATTGTCTTCCTTCCACTCATCTTCATCGGTTATCTTAACCAGGATTTTTGCTTTCGAAATCCGGTCGGTTGAAATTTTTGAACTCAAACCAAAGCTAGTATTTCTAATATTAATTTTCACTCCGAGGTAGGTGACTTCCTCAACTGTTAGCTGTCGAGCGGCCCTTACAGATATTTCTGTGTTTGTCGACAGCATGCATCAACTTTTACCCGAAGACCAATTCTTTTCGTTTGAGATTTATGTCCCTTGAAAGCGTTTACCTCAGGTCGTGTGGATTTTAGCTGACTAATCCAGCAAATGGATAGGGATAGATCGAAGCAGACAACCCCATTGAGTCCTTTTTTATCTCTCTCCGAATTTCACGACCGCGAGTCTTCGGGTCATTTGCTAATCCTCTCGGTTTGAATCCAGTGGCATTCAAAAAAAATCATTTCTTCCTCTAGCCAGTGTCACAGAATGCTGCCTTCTCGGCCTCTAGATACAGCCTACAGGTATCAACTTCTAGACGATCCTTTCTATTCAGGGGCACAGAGTTCCTCACGTCAGGCTAAGAACTTCTTTCTTTGTGCAGGCGTCAGGAGAATGTTTTTTTAAGATGTTCATTCGTGGTTCACTAATCGAACATGTTCTTCACCATTCCTCTACATAGAACAGTCAAAAGTTCAAGACCACGAAAAACACCAACAACGCCAACTTGTCCGCCTTTTCATTTCCTTCCATGCCTCCGATGTCCTCTAATCCAAGCCAAAGTCTAGTCATTGAGTTTTTAAACACATTCCATTGCCAGTGATGTATTGGCTCCAGTCTGCTCCATGTGACTTATCACTGCTTGCTTATACAATGTGTTCAAGATATTTCTACTTCTCATCTAACCTTCACGCAACTTGTCCAATGCAAGTAACAATCCCAACATCCCCGCCTCAACCAGATGTTCAATATATTCTGGATCTAGATCCTTCCAAGATACATCTGCTCCCGCTCTACCATCTTATATGGATCCGTGGGTAAGTCTCCTAACCCTCTGTCCGAAAGCGATCTGTTCTTAAGTTTTGTGGTACTTTTCGGTAACTTTGGCCCTCTCCCCACCATCCATAGGCATATCTAGGTCCCTTAAACTGCAAAATTTTTCTTGGTGCTCCCATGCGTTGAGCTCCAATTTTATGTAACTGCTGGATAAGTCACCAAATAGAAATGTTGATTGAGATCCTTAAAAGGCGAGCTCACCGGCACTCCAACTTCGCAATAAAAAATTGTGTTATTTTGAATGAACGCTGACTAGCTATCAAAAAGATGACAATGTGCTTCCTACAGAGGCTTCGTTGTATGTCTATATGTATACCATTGCTTTAAGGAGAGATGTGGAACAGCCAAGGTAGCAAAAACACTCTTCTGTAGTTTTTTAACCACAAAATCTGTCCAAAGAAGTTGGAACCTAATTTTCAATCCAAATGCATACTAAATACACTCGATACACCGGCCGTAAGGTAGGAATCGGAGTTGGTAAATTAGAATACATGTCTACCCTTTGCATACCAGAGTGAAAGAGCATGTATTTTCAGAGGTCCGTGTCCCTTCAAAGGTACCAGCTCGATGCTTGATTTTTCCTCACTTAGTATGTCCAAAACCACACCCCTATGGAACCCCATTCGAATTAACTTAAAACTTAACGAAATCGAACGCCATGTCCTCGAACTCAATGAATCCTCAGCATTCCCTCAATCTATCTTTCAAATCTATATGTTACCTAACCTCTCTGCAGTTCATTATTCCTTCGATAACCCTCCCACAAAACATGTCACATTCAGTAGATACAAAAAAGGCCAAAAATCATTAACTGATGCGATATCTTTTTAAAATCCCTCTGAATCACTTTTTCCAAGTTCATTACCCCACACCCTTCGTGACGGCCACTTTCAAAACAACCATTTACCAACAAAAATCTCTCATTAATCAAAATCCTTTCATCTTGAATTCTCTTTTAACTTTAAAGTGATACACTGTACCACAAAGAGAAAATCATTTCCAATCACACACATTACACAAGAATTCAAAATAAATGAAGGATGATAGTCGTCCCCCGTCCCCCTCACCATCACTCAAAACAGGTCCAATAAATCACATTAAAACTTTTTTTTTATATCGGCTTTGTACTATGCCGCCCTTTCTGATAATGAAACGATCACAAAGAGAAATCCACCAGCAAAAGGATTAATTGGTCCATCTCTCAAGAAACACTCATTTGTTAACATCTAGTTCAAGGACCATCGTCAGGAATATAACTTACAAATTTTTTTTTAAACATTTTTATTCACCTCACAAATTTTTCGTTGACATTTTAACAATATTTTATCATGTTTCCTTTTTTTTCCAGAATTACAAGGACATCCAGTGTACTAGGCCATCTCAAAGAAGCCTCCATTTCACACCGCCATACTGTTTCAAGTCAACAAAGTAGCACTTCCGAGTGAGAGAGGAGTGCCTTTAAACGAAAGTCACACAAAGGACGTGTTGGGGTTCCTTACAAAATATAGAAAATTTGGAAAGGAAAAAACTGATCCTTCCCAATTGAATTTCGTCGTCCTTGTATATCCGTATACAAACATTTGAAATTTCACTGTGGACTTTGCACAACATCACCATCATCACATCCTGTGGCATTTCTTAGTTCGTTCCCAGTGGCGTGTGTTTATCCTTCAACGAGGCGCGATATGAAGGAGAAAGGACATGATAAATTGAGAGTCTTATAAAAATTTCAACTAGGAATTTATTTAATGAGTTGTTGGTTACAAGACGAGTACACACGGTCGTCGTGGAAAAAACGAGAACAAAGTAGAACAGCACCCGCCGGTCACATTCTGTTCTCGTTCGCTCTTCTGACATCATAGAAGTTGACTTTGCCGCGTATCTGTGTTTTTCTGCGTCTCTGTGTGTGTGTGTGTCTGGTCCTGGCCAAGTTCGTGCTTTTTTTCTTTTTTTTTTGTCTTATTCCGCCGTCCTCGTCGTTGTGTCGTGTCGTATTCTTATAAAATATTCAACGAATTTTCCTTTTCCGTCTGAAGTTGAAAAATTGCAAGGATATCTTTTGGGAGTTGGAGCATACCGCGTCATTTCTCTCCTTCACGGTCAACTTGAAGGAAAGTAACCTGAATAATTGATCGGGTATTTCAAACCAGACTACACGAGTTAAATTGACTAACTCTGGACTGTGAGTGTGTGTGTGTTTGTGTGCTGAAAGATGCCATTATTCGTTGTTTTGTCGGCTGAAATCAACGGTCATTCGGTTCGTAGTTGAATAGTTACGATCGTGTCGGCGGTAGTTTATTTGTGTATTAGTGAGAGAGGGAGTAGTGAAAGGAGCGTGTGTTATCCTGAAATGCGGAAAAAAGAATACGCCAAGTGTTGTGCGATAAACGATTTGGAAATGTCTCAATGTCGGTTGAATGTAACGAGGGTAGCCGTCCGGTCAAAACGATGTCCTGCACTTGGATTAAGGCAAATTTTATTGGTCTACTGGATTTACTGTTGCTTGACTATTACTGTTAATGGTGAGTAAACATTTTTATTTTTTTTTTTGCTCATTTTACAGAGTTTTTCAGGAACAGTTTTGTGAATAAAAGAAGTTCTTTTGGGTTATTTAAGAGGGCGTATCCTGTACATATTGTCCTGCTGTTGTGGAGTTTTGAGATAGAGATACATGCGATTACGTGGAATGGAATCCATATTTCCCGTCCCAACTTGGTTTTCAATTTCTAAATTGATGTTTCCTTCCGCTAGGAAGGTATAGTCTTAAACGGGTTCGTGAACCTCGATAGCTAATAGCTATAGATGGACTAACTCGATAAATAACTCATATCCCTTTAAACAAGACTATGTCCCGCTTTAGTCCGTTTTCGATCCCGAATTGATCGCATCCATCCATCTTGCTGATGCATTTACAACGTCGATAAGGCAATTGTACTAAAGGGTCTTCCAATAAGGGCTTCCCAACTTTGACAGTTGATGGCGGCCATATTGTTAAAGCTACATCTGTCAAATTGGCTGTCATTTATTTAGTCCGTTTTGCCAAATCACCATGAACGGATATAGTGTTCAACAACACGTGCAACTAATAAAATTGTTTTATGAAAATGGGCAACGCTGCGCGCGCTTTGCCTATTTTTCGGTCGCCATAATCGTCTTTCCGAGAGGACTATTCGCAGTGTGGTGGATAATTTTGAGTCCACTGATTCAGTAAACGATCAGCCAACACCCGTACGTCGACTAAACGCAATATCTGCCGAAAACATCGCCGCTGTCCGTGAGAATCCGAGGCAGTCGATTTCGCGTCGCTCACAAGAACTCGGCCTTTCGCAGACCACAACTTGGCGAATTTTGCGTCGTGACTTGGACCTACACCCGAACAAAATTCAACTGACCCAGGAGCTGAAGGTGAACGACCTTTGACAATGACGTGTGTTCACTGAACTGGATAAATGGGTACGTCAACAAACAAAATTGTCGAATTTGGGACGAAAGCAATCCACGTGAGATGCAAGAGTGTCCAATGCATCACAAAAAAGTCACTGTTTGGTGTGGATTTTGGGCTGGCAGCGTCATCGGTCCATATTTCTTGGAGAACGACGTTGTCCAGGCCTATAGGTCGATGATTACCAACTTCTTTTGGCCTGAATTGGATAATATGAACACCAACGACATGTAATTTCAACAGGACGGCGCTACGTGCCACACAGCTCACGCCACATTAGAAATTCTGCACGAGCGAATCGAGGGCATGGTCATTTCACGTGGAGGTGATGTGAACTGGCCACCGAGATCGTGCGATTTGATCCCGTTAGACTTTTTCTTATGAGGTTTTCTGAAGTCGCAGGTTTATGCTAGTTAGCCACAAACCACAGCCGTCCTCAAAGCCAACATAACCCATGCCATCGGTCAAATTCAGCCAGAGTCATGGAAAATTTGACATTTCGGATGCGCGCCACCCAGAGAAGGCGCGGCGGACATTTGAACAATGTTATATTCCATACATAATGGCATCGATAGGACTTTCAAATGAATAAAAAATGTCGATGATATCTCACACACACTGCGCTTAATGAAAGATCCTTTATAAACCAAGAATTCCTTGCTTCGAATAAAAAGTAGTCAAAGGCCTTTGCCCTTTAAAAGGGCACTGCTTACTATCGATTTGTACCCTCTTCTCTCTTGTGGAACCCAATAAACTAATTGTATTGACACGTTGCACACATTATTCCAATTACCAACCCAATATTCTCAGTGCCTTCCGCTCAATTAAAATTCCTTTTCGAAACACATGCAACAGTCTTTGTTCGCGACTCAGCAGAGATGGTGGTAGAGACTCAAATAAAAGTTAGTTTTCGTCATCATTTGAAAGTCCTTCTCAGGGCCTGCCAATACCTTGGATTCGCTCATTTCACCTATAATCCTTCGACAGGAAAATTTGAAAAATCCAAAATTTTACTATGGATTTCACGAATTCTGCTTCATCTTGGTCGAGATATTACCGGAATTTGTTTGTCACTTACAGTTTGCCATATAGTTGGTCTGTTCTTTAAAGTCATTGGTGATTTCAATTTTAAATACTACGGTGGTGAGGTACCCGCCTTAGTTGTTGGTCAATCTTGGCCTATCTTGACGACTTTCTTCTTAAGTCGAACCTGCTTAAAGTATGAACATTATTTGATTCCAACTCTAAATGGGATGCTTAAAATTTTTCGTAGAATCAAAGTGATGACGAATGAAGAAGTGTTCTTTCCCAGGAGCTTTCGGAGGTTGTTTGTCATTAAAGTTGTATTGCTTGTAGTGCGTATCTACACGGAATATGTTCCGAAATGGTTTGCGGCATTGCTTATGTGTGATATAAGTACAGTGATTGGAACATTTCTAATAGAGCTCTTCTACTGGAGTCATCTCTATGCAAACCTGACTTTGGTTTGTTTCTATCTTTAGATGAATGAGTCACTTGGGAAGAAAGAACGTGTTGTGTCAAAAGATATCCATAAACTGGTGCTGATATCTCTTCGGATTCATAAGCTTAAGCGAACGATAAATAAGTTTTACAGTGTCCTTCATTTTTGTAACTACTTAAGTCTGTTTAACGACATCAACTTTTTATATGAACTTATGGTGTGTCTACTGACTTTGAAGGGATCTGCAGAACCGGAAACCTGGTTTAAACTGCTCCAAACAATAGCTTCGGGTGTCCGAAAGCCTTACAAGCATCCTATGACATATATTTGATTGGCTATGTTGCTGAAATGGTCAATAAAGCGAGCTGTTTATTCCAGGAGAAGGTGCTGTTGCTGTATTATAAAGACCGAGCTCTGAGAGATAAGGTGGAGGATTATGTAAGTTTGATGAGATTCTCTAGCTAACGTGTGTGTGTTGATAAATTGATCTATTTACAGATTAATTCATTGCTAATTCAGGACTTTATTCAGGACCTCTCCACAAGGGCATTTGATTTGTTTCTTATCGATCAGAGTTTTTTCTGCACGTATATGAATGATGTAATTATTGCGTATGTAATTGTTTGCTTGCAATCCTTTGCGGTTGATGCTCTCTATGGGGTAGGGTCGATGCGACTCAATTGTCTTAAATAAAATTATCATTTGGTTTTGTCGTGACACCCTGTGTTTGTATTTATTGTGGCTGAAGAAGTGACAAGATGGTGGTTTATAACTTTTCGTGGCGAACATTTTGGTAAAAATTATTGCCTGTCATCTGTAATTTGGTGGTGCATAGCAGAAGCCTAAGACAAGGCTTGTCAATTTCTAGTCTACCATCCAAGTTGTGAACTGTGAACAGTCATTGGTGGTAGCCATCAGAAGGTAGAATGGCGAATATTTTAATTAAAACACCTTGATGTGAGTGGACAAATATAAAAGATCAACGATGGCTTCTGTTCCGAAGACATTAACCATGGGTGTAGTGACGGCATCATCGCTTGTCACGCCGAAGGTTCCAGGTTCGAATCATGATGTTAAAACAAAAATCAAAATAAAGTCGATTAATTGCGCAAAAAAATCTGACGTGTCAACTCTACTGCATAGGCATAACATTGGCAGTAGGGTGGGTCAAATGGCTTGAAAGTGTTGATCGAACTAATGATATCGGGATGTTCGAAAGAAATACTGTGAATTATAAGCAATGGCAACAGTACCAATAATTCTTCCCAGTCATTCTGGACACCCCTCGTTTAGTACTGTGGTGATCCACTAGTGCTGCTACTCGTACATTTTTGCATTCAGCGGCATCTCAAACATCCACTTTGAGATCGTTTAGTTATTTTTCTAAGGCGACTCCTGATGGCTTCAAGTGAAGTGTTGTCGGAGTCTCTTCTTATATCCAAGAAGCCATTTCTCTTATTTCCAATGCTCTTGCTTTTGGAACAATCTACTTGATACGGATGATGGCTAGGGTGCAAAAACTGTCGCAGCTTTTCCCAAAGTCTTTAGAATGAAGGATGCCAGGCTTCTAGATGTAAAAGATGTTGGTAAGATGGTGTATTATACTTGCCCTTCTCCAGAGACTTGGTGTATTCGAAACGCTCCTACAGCCACATCCCTTGTTGTTGCTGCTCCATCTTACAAGCTCCTCCTGATGGACAGGATAATCACGCTCATGACATCACCATGGCATATGAATGACGTATGTAGTTTCCCATGACATAGTCCTCATGAATAGTGGAACTATTGGACCTCCAAAAATGTCCTCGTATCCCATCCTCGTTTCTCATCCCTCAAGACAGATCCTGCTCAAAAATTGACAGTAAATATGAATACAGGTTCTCCTTCCCTTGCACAATCTATCATCTGTTCAATTTGTATCTATTTTTCTTTAAAATCTACTCTACCGTATACTCACACAAACAATCGTACATTGAATGAAGTCTACACATACACACATACTCTTATACATTATATTTCATTAATAATTCCATGCAGATACTTTTTGAGAAAAGCATTTTCCAAATCGAATTTCAACTTCAAAGTACGAGTGTATATATTCTATCTGAAGTATCTTTATTTGCTATTTGTATATAATTCATATTTTTTTATCTAAACATGAAATATGAGGATGGTAAGGCAGTCACACCGGATGTAAAATGGTGGGGGAAGGAGTACAAGAAAAAAAATTACATAAAAGGACGATTTTATGCTCCGTTTCACATGCGAAATGCCATAAATTTGAGAATTTAACAAAATATCTACGAAACGGATCCACTTCTTACTAGTGTTGTGCGGGTGGCAGAGTTCTCACCGAATGTCCCCATATTTAGATGGAGATGCTGCTGGTAATTTCAAATAAACCAAACCCACCCATTGACGGTCCAGTCATGTGCAAACCATTCTCCTTCCCACTTTCAATTTTCTCCTTGCTTGTCGTAGACATCCTGTGTGTGTGGGGCTGTGTGTGACCCTGTATATGAGTGTTTTGGGAATTTGAAGAAATATTTTCTCATTTACTATGAAACTCTATCGTCTGGTGTAACATACATAAAACCTCTAACGTTTTAGATACTTAGATATTTCATATGTGCGACGAACTAAGAGTAACATCGTTCGCATCCTCTCGGTCAGGGTGATATATCCCGGTGCTAGTATTAGTGTATGGTAATTCGAAAATTGTATTCCCATTATGATTAAAACCGTTTTTTTTTTTTTTTCTATTTGCATCCATGAGATACAATATATCTTTCAATGCATTGGTCTTATATTTTGGTGTGTGGTTTTTCTCCTCTTTTTGGAGCACGTTTTATGATCCTCTTCTCTGGGCGATTGGGTTCGGTTGATAAGAGAAATATTATGTTCCGGAGGCATGACCACGGACGAACTAATGAACAACAAATAGTGCGATGCGACGTGATGTGTGGACGTGAAGTTCTCTGCTGCTGCAGATTGTTGGAAATGAATGATTTGAAAAGGGAGTAGAGATGAGATGAGAGAGAGAGAGAGTAGAGAGTATCTTTTGGGGATTCGTTGATTTTGTAGAAAGGCTAATATCGGCTAGACAGGGAGTTTCTGGGCGGACAGACTTTATTGATGGATTTATTAGGGTATCCCGGGGGGGATTGTCTAATTTATTCGTATTTTGAATACGGGTGACGGAGCCTGGTGTGCGGTATTAGAAAGTGTTTAGAGATGAAAGATTATGCATGTGATAGTTGTTTGAAAACTGTCTTGAACCACCATTTTCGAAGGAAGGATTTATGATCACTGTAGAGACAACATTTAAAAATTCTAAAAAACATCCCCACTAGACGCTGTGAGCTACAAAGACAAGGCATTGTGACAAAAATTAGTTCTATAGATGCTGCAGAGGAAGAAAATAGTACTTTATTTCGTCTACACACGTTCTTTTCTTGCCCAGAGGTCCCCTTTCTTCTGACAAGGCCTTAACCAAATTAAAACTTGTCAAGAGAATAAAATGCCTCTCGGATTGGATGCGGTTCACAATCCCACATACTTGCTCTAAGTGCACTTGCTGAAAGTGCTAACACTTTCTATCCTCCCTGATCTGCTTGCCTATCTATCTAACCTTATGGTGGCTGATCAGGTAAAGACACCAATGTTTCTATCTTCAAATTGTACTTCAAAGCTTTTCAAAACCTTCTTTCAACGCTCCTCCGAACCACATCAATCGTCAGTACGACACTGCAATCTTTCATCTTCTTAGATTCCGCACATGTTGATGTTAGCTTGCTAGACCACACATTCTGTCATCTGATTGCTAAGGCTGTAAAGCTGAGCTTCACTCTTCCTTGCCGTCTCGAATTTAAGGGTTTGAAAAACGAAACATTTTTTCGCCGAAGACTTGATCTACATCTGCTTGTCGAGATTCTTTACGCGTTTACAAGTCGCACAGTACATTGCTTGTTCTCTTGATTGTGGCAAATGCAGTCAACGACTTGAAGACCGTCAAGCTATGAATGCTCTCATACGCAACTTAAAAGTCAATGAAGACGTGGAGTATCTCTATTTGGATTTAAGCAGTCTTTTCCAGGATTTGTCTAAGTGTGAAGATTCGGAAATAAAGGGGAACCGTCTGCTTCTCTAGAATTGATAAAATCTCGCCTTGATACCAAAGCCAGAAAAATAGCTATTCATAGGCAGCTCTGGCCTAACCTGGGTCTGAAGAGAACAGAAAGACTCCTGCCCATAAAATGAACTGTAATAGGAGCCCTCACGGAGCATTGTTTGATAGACATACACACCACTAGATCGAGCCTGTAGAAGCGATGAAGACAAAGAAGCGGTTAGTCACATTTTTAGGACCTTCGCTGCCCTATCAAGGCTGAGAAGGCAAACCCTGAGGAGAGTATTTCTGTGAAGACCTCAGCGAGACCTATCCAAGCTCGATATTTACAAAATAAAGAGCTAGGGGCTCTTAGTAGTTCTGCACATAGTGCTGTACCGGAAGGGGTATGCACCGATAGGGCTACCTTCCTTGATAAAGCAAAAATATCCATCATGCGAGGCTCTTGTGCTGGTAATCCAGTTCTCAACGTGGTACCACCATGGACCTTCAGAGCTTAAGTCCAAGCTCCCAACTTTTCCTTGAACTCAATAAAGAGTTGGAGTGTCTCCACTTGAAATCTTGTGGTCTTTTCCAGGATTTGTCGCAGTCTGAAGATTCGGTCGGCAGTTGATCTGTTAAGCCAGAAGCCGCATTAGAATGATCAATTAATGTTGCACAGAACGACTTAAGTCGAGTACGAGTATTCCTACTCATCGGTGATTTAGCTTCATTCATTACTTCGAAAAGTCTATGTACCGATTAAAAGAATGCATCCAATGGCTTGGTTTTGAACTAGAAAACTGTGTAGGCGAGGAAATCCGATGTAAATAATCCCATTTGAGAATTTCGAACGCCGCAATTGTCGTTTTAAAGAGTTCGCAAAACTCTGAGGCATTTTCAAACTATTCTTAAAGATTTGAGCTCTGAATATGCCGCAATAGGTTCACTTTAAGGTTCCCGACAACCTAAATGTTCTGAATCGATCTGCAGCTTTAATTTGTGGTCATTGTAACCTTGGAATTAAAGACATGTTGCCTTATTGCTTCACACACAGCTCTCGTTTCTAGGATGTCCTTTCAATTAGTTTCTGCTTTTCATTAGGAACTTCTCCATCATAGAATTCCCAATTAATTAGCCACACATGCTCGTTTGTCATACAATACTCCTGTTCATTTAATTATCTTCTAAGAGCACATACCAAGTGTAGCCATCTTGCAATGCACCATACCTTTGTCCACCTCTTTTGACCACAACAAAAGACAAAAATATCCCACAACCAGATTTGAGTCCATTGTGTGTGTGTTCATGTCCACCCCCCTCCCTCAAGGAGAAGAAAATGGAAAAGGTCGACAAAAGATTTATCTCATCACCATCACCATCCAAACGCAAATCCCAATCAATTAGATTAAATTAATTGAAATATCCATTGCAGAGGGAAGGCAATTAATCCTTACCACAGAGAGAACGAAGACGAGACGCCCATCAATATGGTCTAATCCTGCTATTCTTCTGTCAGGACATTGCATGCCAGTATATTTCTGAATAACAAGATGAATTTCACTTCAGCGTTTTCATTCATTAGACACCCGAAGAGTGTTGTTGGTTCGTGCGTGTCTATCCTTGCGGCAAGGAAAGTGGCAAAAGCAAAAAAAGGAAATCAATATTTTTCCTCGACGGCCGAGAGGGTGATCAATGAAAATCTAATCAAAATCGACGTGATAAGTCCTCTTCAATTCTGATGTGTCGCAAATGTCAGAATACGACTGCGATACCCAATCTCGCAGTTGACATTTCAATTTTCTCTCGTCTCTTGTCCTTTACAAGTGCCATACGGCACTTGTGTGTGTGTATACCAAACTCGTTTGCATGCGATTGAAGTTGCAGAATGATGGGACAGAAGGAGACGAAAAAAGAAAAAGGAAAAACCAAGGCTGTGCTTCTAAATGGAAATTCATGTCCTGCAGCCGTGTCCTGTATCACATAACTGTTCGTAATAAATTCCTTCAGAAGGTTCATCCATCTTTATGTTACCGTTCCGCTGACGGAGATAGTTTTTCAGTTTTTTTTTTCTCATCATTTTTGGGTCCCGCTATCGGAAATGTCGGCAAAATTTCCATGAAAACATGTCTGGTTGTCGGCGTGTCGTCGTCAGATTGAATAGAAAACGAAAGAGAGGACAACCTGCCACAACAGCAGGTAGAAAGGTTCTAGATGAATCTATTAAAATGCACCTGGCCATGAGGCTTCTGTTGTGTTTTTGTTTTTTTGTTTTCGATTTGTTCCTCCGGACCCGTCTCTAGATTGGTATTCAAATTTGAATTTGATCCGCAAACGTGGCGGACCGTAGTACCAGTGGTCAATGAATATTAATTTAGTGGAATTCCAAAAAAGGAGCTGGTGTTGGAACTTTTTGATGAATCCTCGATTCAGCACTTGTCCTGCAGATGGGACTTTTGAAATGGAACTAGATTGAGGATCTACGAAGGTAGTAATGAAGAGTAAACTGAGAAGTTGAGCAGTTGCTACTGGTTGTGTCTGTTTTGACACTTTTCTTCGATTTACTATTCGCTCTTAGGGACCGATTTTCTACAAATCAGAGGTGAAGGTTTTGGAATCGATGCTCCGATTTTACGCTAGTCCCTTTAGAACTTCGAAGTTCTAGCGCCGAAAGATTTGTTTGTCCTTAAAGGTGACGATATATTTTCTGAAATCTTAAAGGCTTTTACTATCCGCGTTAGAAGGCGTTCAATGGCGTTGAAATTGGTTACAGAAAACAGCATTTAGACAGAATTGTTGAAGCTTAAGTCTTTTGTACTAAACCCTGCCTTTCCCAGTCTCTAATTCGTCGTAAATCCCTAACTTTGACGTCAATGGCAAGATGTTATGTTTCGATTTGAAAGTCTGAGATTTGAAACTCTGAGGAGCTAGCTTGTGAGTACTGAGACGCAGATATATGTACACGCTTCTAAGCAACTTAAGACAGTTTATAGTCAGTGGGATAAAAACTAGCTATATTCTCTATTTTTTGAAGATAGGTGAGGTTATAGAGGTGACAGCTTAATGTGAGGCACCACCTCAAGTGGATCCTTCATGCGTGTAGCGGTTTGGAAGTGAACCACCGCGAATCCAGTATAAATCTTAGAATGTCCTTCAGTGGCATGGTTGACAGATGGTTTAGGTCGCTAAAGCCATCCGGGTCAAAGGTTGATTTCCTAATTCTGCTGAGAGTTGGGCAGTCTTTCTTTTCGTAGTCCCCATAGTCGTTTTGTAGATAAGGCAACGTCTTCAGGGATATTTTCATCAGACCACTCTTCGTTGATTTGGTGCTATAATCTATGAAGACTGCTACTCTCTCTGGTTAAAATCCTCTCCCAACCCTTGTCAAAGTCCCTACTTACCTCGAGAAATCCCTTATCGGGTTTAAAGTTCAGGTTTTTCAATCTTGCAACTCTTTTCCTTCCATCAGTAGTGAAACATCAAAGGCTTGTTGTGGCTTAAACAATGTTTATTTCAACCTTTTCCAGTACCCATTCCAAGATGGTCGGGCTAAGGTGCCAGTACCCCTGCTTTCCTTCTCCAAGGTTGAAATTGCTTTCACTTCTCCCTGATAGAGGTCACTTTGGTCATAAGTATAGAAGTTCCATTGGTTGTCTGTCAACCTTTCCGTTCTTAGTCTCCCTTGTGCTTAATTTAACCTTTTGGTAACCCTTCGGTGGTGGAGAGACCTTGCATTTTTTTACGGTTTACCCCCTGCTGTGTAGTTTGTTCTTCATTCTTGTACTAACACCTTTTCCCTTGTTTTGATAAAACTCATAGGATCTGAGTTAGATTTGAATTGTTTCTTAGACTTCATCCCTTCCGAGGTCATTTTAACAGACTTGATTACAGCGAACGTATTAGTCGACTTATCACATGATTGACTGCCACTTCTTGTGGAAACAGGTTCTGCTTCTTTCACTTTCGCTATTCCCTAAGCCTCTGCCCCGAATAAGAGTTCGAACCGTTTTCATAATTCAACTTAACTTCTGCAGCATCAACTGTCCTTTAGCAGATTTAAACAGCGCTTTAGCTATCCTACTGTCAAACGGCTACAAACCTAGTTTTGTCAGTGTCCATTGGGATCCACCCGTTTGAACTTTCTATCGATAGCTCCACGACCTTTTGAAGCCGTTTGCCATCGCCTAGAAAAGCAGTGCAGTCCGATACCGTCGAAGACATCAGAGCAAGATTCCTTTTGTGCCCCGAAGGATATATGCCGCACTACGTCGTCCAAAGAATATTGTTACTCAGTAGGCTTTGGCGCAGATACATCTTAACGTAGAGGCTCAAAAAATTCAGTAAGCAAAGGTGTAGCCGAGTTCGACTCTTGAGCTACAATCTTCGACTTCAATTTGCACTCTGAGCTTAAATAATAAAAGCCGATGGAGATTCATGTCGAAAGTCGTATCGTATCATCGTATCTAGCATAGTGGTCTAAACATCGCAAAGTCATTCCTAAGGAAGTCTTGACCGCTATTTATTACTGCCCATAGCTTTAAGTCCTCTTAAGGACTTGCAGGTAGTAACGAGTACCTAAAACTTCTCATTGAATGCCAACATTTCCAAAATGTCTGCAGACAGTCTAAGCCTAAGTCTAAATTTCAAAACTTCAATTTCTCATTCAGAAGTCTTCTTCAACTTAACGTTCGTCGGATCCGTAGACCGTTTAGCTCGTGCCTTATCTTTTGAATGTATCTTTACGATTCGAATTTTCCATTCATAACAACATCAAGTGACCATTTGCTTCTGGTTCAAGTATCTGCAACTTTTTCCGATTAATTTGCCTTACCCTTACACTTACGTTTATTACGGCCTGGCTTTAGACCTCATTGTACCTAGAACGTATTCAGTTTTACGAGTTTGTGTTCCAAGAAAAACAATTATAACCCGAACCAATATCATCCTTATCGTTGTTTCCTCACAAATTGACAGCCATACAATTTCGCTTGTAAACATGAGTTCTTTGGAAAGCTGCACGATGCTTCTAGCTCTTTACTTGATAATGGCCGCAACACACAGACACACACAGTCTAATTGGATTTGATTTGATGGGGATTAATGTTTTCGATGTGTTTGGGTGTGTTATAAGGTTGGTAGTGCAGCATGACATTCCCATCCATCATTAGGGAATTTTTTTTCCCAGTCCCTCTCGTCCTCTTCGTCTGAATTTTATTTATTTTTTTCTATCAATCCCAGGGGCGATTTGTGCTTGCCAATGAATTGATTTAATTATTTTACCCCCCACCACCCCAATCGGGGCCAAACACACAGAGAGAGAGAGAGAGAGTGTGTGCCTTTGAACTGAAATAATCAACACTCTTGTGGTTGATGAGATGTCAGTACGAGTTCGAATCCGAATTGGAATTGGAATTGGAAGAATGAAAGTACAGACAAGGACAAGAAGAAAGGGGGTGATTGGACGAAGCAAAATGTTGATAACGCATAAAATGTATTTTCAGATTAATGTTTTGACATCTGTCAATTATGTTCGGCTAGTGATGAATAGCTTTGGCAGTGGTCTTCGACATTTGTGTTGGAGATGTACAAGTGGTCGAGTTTGGGGGGGTTTTTTTTTTGTTTTTTTTTTTTTCTTAAGCAATGAGTTGAGGGATTAGTGTTCTATTTATAGGTTATACTGACAATTGTCGGAACCGGTTGTCGGTTGGGATTTTCGTGATTCCGACGGGTGGTCTAGTAGAATAAACGTTTTTGTTCAATTGAATTTGATGCATAACATAGGACCTTTAAGAATAAAGAGATTTATTGACCTTTTCGTATTCGTCTTCTAAGAATTATGACGAGCAGCATTTCAGGGACAGATTAATGGTGATTTCTAGATGAAGGATAACCAACAAAAGTACTCTTGGAACAAATTAAGACATACAATCTTGACGTAAATATAGAAATGCTATCGTATCACTGTAAATATAAACTTCACAAATGACACGCTGCTGCTTCACTTTATCCAAACAGCTAGGGTCCCAACTCCTACCTCGAAGGTCCAAAATCATGTTCTTCAAAACCCTGATCTTATCAGTCTCGCTTTATGAAGCTAAATGCTGAACGACAAGTAAGACAGCGGAGAAGATCTTGCATCGATTATTTGGTCCTGTCTGCGAGAAGGGCGAATAAAAGAAATTATAAAACCGCGACCTCTACGAGCTGATGTAGATATGGATGTAGTCTGGAACGCAAAAATTCATCGACTGCCCTGACTCGCCCACATCGAGTGAATAGACGAGAACACTCCACCTAAGATAGTCTTCGAATCACAGCCACCCGTTTCACAAAGAAAAGGAAGACCTAACGTCCGGTTTAGAGATCAGGCAAACGCGGACGCTAGAAAACTTGGTCTAGTACACGGAAGAAGCATGCTGAGCTCGAGCATAAGGAAAATTAGTGGAGAGGCAAAGGAGGTACTGAATATCATTGGTTTTAAATGCTTGCGGGTTGTAGTGATGAGGAGACCGAGAGCTATGTAGATCACTCACAAAGTACCATAGACCTGGCAATAGCCTTTTTCTGTGAACTTTTGCTCCGAAACTCCGTCAAACGGTTGAGGTTACATTGCATTAATTTTGCTCTAGATAAGACCTTTTCTTGCACAACCTTTGTATACTTACAGGGTCAAGTAGGTGAGGCAACCAGCATCACAATTCCTCTGCTCATAACCTACTCTAACCATCAACAACGTAAGTGTATCTGAACGGATTTCTCAATATTCCCTGCCCTTCTGATGCACTCCATTAAAAACCATTGACCAACAATGAAGCCATAACGAACAATAAAACCTCGACCTTAGCCCCCTACTTACATCGAAATTTCAAAAACCCACAATTACAAACAACGTACTGAGGGCGAAGTTCATTACTTTAAGGTTGAGAAGTTCAAACGATTTTTTCTCTTCAAAATTACACAATAATTCACTTTTCGAGGTTATTGTAAACATAACGTTCATAACGTGCCTTTAAACACGTCCCTCCCCTCTTTATTGTTCGAAAATACGTTTGAAGACCCGAAGAAATGTAATAAATATAAGGCGCCCCATTGAGTTGCGTCTGAAACGTCAATTCTGATTGACACCTCTTTGGCGTCGAATAAAGCAAATTAAATTTCTAATTCACCATAGCTCGTTTGACGTATGTCAAATATTACTCACACATTCGATACGTCAAAGGAATTTCAACGTCAAATGAATTTTTTTTTTTTGTTGCTGAACACAACCAACTTGAACTTGAACCAATTAACCATGAACCATGTGCTCTCAAGTGACCGGTGTACATTTAAACCACTTACTGGTTGAAAAAAAAAATAAAATCGAAGGACCGGGGGAGATGGAGAAAAAAAAAAGAAAAAAAAAAAAACAGCGCTGACATAAATTACCATGCTGCAACTAATTGCTTCAGTAGTGTACTGCTTCAGGCGTGAAACGAAAACGGTTAGAAAAAGTGCATGTAGTGCAGTCGCAGCCTTAAGTCTCTAATAGCTGTCATATTTCTCGCTCTAACTTGACACTTGCTTAACTGGCCCGGCCACTGTGCTCATTTTTGACGGATGATGGCATTTTAAGAAAATGGAGTGAAAAAGGTATCACCTTCAGCGGCGGCGACGAATGCTGCATTATACTCGTATGTGCGCGTCACCCATCACTTTGACTGACATATCACTGTCATAATTCTTCGCGCTCTCTCGTCCAGCATCGTCGGAAGCTGCATCAGATTGATGCGGCGGTTTTCTTGATAGTTGCGACAAGCGACTGACATATGACACATAGGTGGCACGGCAAACAGCAGACAAAAAAAGGCTCTTTGCAGGTACCTACCGTAATCTGTTCCCGCTAGCGGCACCTTGACTTTGACTTGTCGCCTCCATTTCGTGTGCTGCTATTCGGACTTCTTGTGCAAGTGGCCAACAATTTATCACCTTTTATGGAGCACAAATGAGTTTGCTCTCCATGTCCGGGCGGACAGGTTGGGAGGTACAACCAAGATTTGTGCACGTTTTTGGGTGCAACTTGGCTCCGACTATGGGATAGATGGTGATGGTGTCTCGACTGGAAGTGATAAAATCACTTCATGCGTTCCTTTGTGGAATTTCACGCGACCAGAATAATATTGGTAGAGAGTGGGATTTGTTTGGCTCAAGGGCACAAAGTGACTAGAAAAAAACGGTTATGGAAGCTGATGCAGTGGATGTTGGGATTGTTAGCCAGGTAAAGGGTTTTGTTTACTCGTTTTGGGTACAACCTGTAGCCGTTCTTGGATAATTGCATGACATGTTCGCAGAACATGTACACAATGCTGCTTATGGTCGTTGGAATTTCCAGTGCTGGACAAGTTTTTGTTTCACTTTCGGCGTCGCTATTTAGTTCAGTTCTTTTGCAGGAATATTTTGCTGACGACGACCGACGTTGCAATGTTAGTTAGGGGTTTTAAGGAAGAACATTGTCAGGACGTGTATGAGATCAGATGGAGGAAATGAGAAACCTTAGGCTAACCATTTAGGAGTTGCAGTTGTGTTGAATGTTTTCAAAACATTTTTTTACGAATTCCAAACTTGCCTTTGTGAAGCTGACTTCTAACCTTCTTCGGGAATTAGTTTGGCTAAGAGATGCATGATCGTCCGAAAGGGTAGTTCTCTGGCTATACCCGAACGCTCTAAAGGTACATCAACTTTCTTAGTAGTTCCTTCTTGGTGGGCTTGTCGAATGCTTTGATCTTTTCACAGAAATTCGTATAAGACGTCATTCTTAACAGAAGATTTAGCTCTAGTTCGACAAAGTGCGAAGTCTTGAGCAACTTACTCAATAGTTCCCTTGTTTCTTTTCGAATTTTTTAAAGTTGTTTTTGAGGTCATATCCGAACCTAAAACAGTGCCTAGAGCTTATTCTAATGTTTGACAGCTTGTCTTAGTCTACCCTAGGTTAGGTTAGGTTGGGCGGCGGTCCCCAATAAGCAGGGACCCACTTAGGCCAAAATGAAGGCCCATTGTGATACCGCGTGTAGAGAACCGGAGACCAGCCTCAGAAACCTTACATGCGGGAATTCCCTATAGAGTGTAGTTCTGGGCAACCGTATCGGTATAAAGCCTTTCTTGTGCCGCACTAAGTGCAGAACCAATTAGACCCACATGCGAAACTTTTGATTCTAAAGATATCGAGCCTGCCTAGGTCGCTGAGGTCATTGAAGAAGTACTCTCCTAATGTTATCCTCCTCAACCTTGATAGAGCAGGGCATGTGCAAAAAAGGTGAGTAAGCGTTTCCTCTTCCTCCTCGTCTCTGCAGCTTCTACAGAAATCGTTGGAGGGGACACCCATTCTGATAGCATGCCTGCCATAGTCTAGCCTAAGGTGACTTAAGTTTGTTTTTCTAGGATTATGGCAGTCCCCTCAGGTTTATACCTAATGGGAGATTGATGGACAGAAAAATATTTCTTGCTCATCACACTCAGGTCTACGTAGACGTTTTGAAATGCCCATGAGCTCCAAGGGAATTATAGATCCTTCCTGCACATCTATTGGCTTCTTTGTTGCTTCTCCAGCCATCCTGTCGGCTTTAAAAGCCTCAAAAGATTTGGATGGAAAATTCTGCTTCGTTGGGTCATAAAAGTTGAGAGTCAAAATAGCAAAGCCTTAGCCGGTAGCACAAGAAATAGAGGATGGCTAAGTGAGTTTCCTTATCACCACAGCCTCTGCATAGGTCATCGCCGGTTATTTGTAGTTTCAGAAAGTGGCTTCTTAAAAAGATATGACTGGTCAGTACACTCACCCATATTGACAGCTGTTTCCTGCTTATAAAGAGAAATTTCCTGGTTCTAGCTTTGTTTCACAGGTTGGTAAGATCTTCCATCATTTATTTCATTTTTTTTTCTCAAGGTCACAGGTTAGCCAGTTTAATATCTCGGAAGTCCAACTTTAGCACCTTTTTGCTACTTTATATGGTTCCACTTGCCACATTTCGTACACCACAATACCTCAAACAATCAGTTCAACTTCAACCCGCAGCCACACTAGTTTCCCCTAGTCCCTGACACCCTGTTTCCGAATTCCATTTCCCCTCTCAGTTTGAAATGGAAAACTTACATTTCCCGTCGCGCAAATTGCTTGCCACTAAAAATAAAACCATCAATCTATTATTCACCGAAAAAACCCAAGTGATTTACACTCCCCTATCCGGGAGGGACGCCAATCCAAACAAAATACACGTCCCAAGTTCAACACAAAAATCTGTCTGCAACTGTCTGGCCAATAAACTTGTCACTTTGTTGCCTCTAGTCTCTACCAGTGTGTGTTTGTGTGTATCTCAACCGCGCCGAACAATTGTTTGACTTTGTTGCGCGTCGCGGTTGCCAATGTCTATAAACAGTGCGCTCCTCCACTGTTTAGCTCTTTTATTTTATTGCTTTAGCACGTAGCACACATATGGGTGTGTGCGGTTGCGAAACTATTACTTTCGCTTTCAATTTTTTATTTTTTTTTTTGCATTTCGCGGGGAACATTGACTTTACAACACCACACTGCGTCAGCGTCCCCTGTAAACGTTTTTCAATGTGCGGTCTTGATGTTGATCCATTCTTTCAACCCATTCTGGTGGAGCTGGTGACCCTCAAACTCTCTAACACCACGGGAAATATGAAAAAAAAAAGTTGAAAAGATTAATGGTTCCACTTTGGAAAATGCATTCACCCTCTCCACTCATCAGAACATACTTGTGCTAGTAGTTCTCTTGTTTGTTCCAGTGCCATGCGTCACTAAGAGCAAATATGAATCTCACAGGATATCCCCGGAAATGGCGAACAAAAAGGGAATAAAAATGCAAAATGCGCGGTTATATCCTGTGAATGTATGTAAATGGTTGTAGGAGTCGTGGGTTATCTGGAAATGTCTCTCTAAATACCCTGTCATGCATAGCAAATTTCCATCCGCGTTTTTTTGTTTTTTGGTTTTTTCGACATTCATTCCACATTTGGAACCGCTTTTGATAGTGCAGATTTGTATTTCGTTATCGTAAATCTATACTTGCCACCCCCTCATGCTTTTGGGACACATACTACTTTAAGTCCTTGGTATGGTGTACAGAAAAAAACAAAGCAAAATCTTGTTTTTTTTTAAAGATCCTTGCGATAGGACATGCATTCAAATGTGTGTTTTCACAAAGCTGCTCGCGCTTTACAGGGTAAACAAGTGTTGAACTATACGTTCTCTTCCAAATAGTTCGCCTAATTGGAGAGTGGGTTTCTAGAGCCTTTGAGAACTGGTACAGCCTGAATTTAGTCAACTTCCTCTTTCTGGTGAAGAGAACAACTTCAGTTGTGAAGGCCTTTTCCTAGCATCCATACGTCAATCAAATTTAAGGACTTTGGATCCGTGAGTTCTAAGGGTAGAACCAACAGATAGTATGGAAACCTCATCTGCAGATGACTGAGGGTGAATTTCAAAATGGTTGCGTCACAAGCAGTGGAAACAAAACACCCCTCTGTTTACCCAGGATTTTCAACGTTGACACGTTGATTTACAATGACAGGATACAGCCGTAAAGCAATCTTTCTCTAAGCGGGACCATTTCAGGTCTTTTCAACGACGAAACGAAGGCAGACCTCTAATTATTCTGAACCTCTGGACGTGTGAGTAGTCGTTTCTAATGAATTTTTGTACAAAAGCCATTATTGGTTTGCCAGAATGTTGGTACATGCGTAAGCCCGTTGTGAGTTGGCAACAACTATATTATACCTTGCTCCACCAAAGCTAGATACATATATTTCATCAATCCAAGTCGGCTTGAAGCCTTCAAAAGACACAATAGCAGATCTGATGATTTTTTAAATCTAAGCTAAGCTGACGTAAGAGACCTGCTTCTATGGTTGATTGAATCTTTTCAACCCTCCGAGCTTGCCAGGATGAGGCCTTCTCTCAGTAATACTTAGGTATGCCCAAGCAAACACTAACTCCAACTGAATGGTATCAGCAAAGCCAACAAGCTTAGTGATCATGAGACACCGTCCTATAGGGTCACATGGTAAAGGGTCTGCAGGATCTAAAGAGACGACAAAAAGGAAGAATCAAGTATCCATTGTCCAAAAGAAGACTGCTCCACCTGGGAGCTCTTTCTTTCTGAGATTATCTCAGCCACCTAGTGGACATTGACTTAAGTTGCATCCTTCGCTTCATCAAAACCTCCAACTGGTTCAATTAGCTGTGCTCAGTTCGGTTCTCATTTGTGTTTTTGACGTACCTAGAGACCACCTTGAGGGTAACGGTTCTTTGGGCAAATGGTATTTCAAAATCGTCCTTGAAAAGTCCCTTCTATTCTTTGGCTGATGACCCGTGTCAGTGCCCGTCTCTTGTGCTTTCTGGAACTGCACCTCAACCAACAATCGTCTCCAGCCAACTCTATGTTCAACTCGCTGATAAGTTTACACGATAAGTTGGTTGCGGTCCCTTGTTATTTTGGGGGCGTTGAGTCACCCCGAGGTGAATTCAAAGACGGCGGGCTGGAGCGCTGGAATGCATCCTTAAGATCGTTGTTCGTTTTGAAATTGTGTGGTCCCACGAGTACCTCAAAAGGATGGTCAGTCTGCAGAGGGCCCAGGGTTAAGCAGAGATCACCAGATATCTAGACGCACCGCTCCTGAAATAGGACTTCAGGTTTAATTTTCAATTTTTGAATATGTCCTGCGGAATGTTACATGAATCTATTTCCGTCTCTTTCCTCGGATATTTGTGGCCTTTGATATTCATGTGGGCCCTAGGGTCTGCAAAAACCAATTTTAGGTCATGAGATGTTCGATCTTCCTGATGAAGGTGACTACATCCACTGTGGAGAGTATGCAGAAGCAGGGACATCCCTACAGAATATTTGTCTCCTGGTTTTGCACAAAAAGTCTAAAGTTTAAGCGGTCCTGTGCCTTAAATATTCCTCAATATTGCCCCTTTCACTTTTGGGACACATTGGGACACATCCCCAAAACTACCCAAATCAACTCGCAATTCCTTAGGGGGTGGTGTACGCAAACAAAAGAGTGAAACTTTTTTTCTGTTTTTGGAATTCTGGCGATAGGATATGCATTTGAATGTGCGTTACCACAGAACTGCTCGTGCTCCACCGTGTAGACAAGTGCTAAACTACACCTTTTTAGGGTAAGGTTCTCTCTTCCCAAAAATTACCTCAGAGAAAGTTCGTTAACAAAACGAAAAAAAAGGAAAGACGGGGGGATGGGTCCTGGAATTCACAGACATCCAACAGCCAACAGCCAGCCACCCCCAAGACAGTTGTTATGTTGTGGCCTCAGATATTCATGATTGGCGATGGGGAATCGCGTCAAAGTTTTCCCTCCAAAAAAAAAAAAAACAGGAAAACAGGGAAAACACCGTCCTCGTCGTCATCTTCTTTACCGTCGTTGTCGCTTTAAGAAAAAAGGGGGGACAACAACCCAACGTGCAGAGAGAGAGTTTGAAATACATTTTCTAAATTGGATTCAGCTTGTGCCATGTTCAATGCTTATTCTGGAATTAGGAGTCGCAGGGGGGCACAGCAGCAACTCCTATTTCAGGTTATAATATCCTTTTTGCGTTATATTCGTATTTTTCCTTCACGTCTTTTGTGTTGCTTCTTCGCATTCTTTGTGCGATGTTGTGTATAGTCTATCCTTGTGCTGTGAGCTAACGTCCTTTTACGAGTATCAAGAGATTTAACCTTTTGTGTAGATTTTTTTTTCATACCTACATGCGTGCGTGTGTGTATTCGTGCAAGACACGTTAGAATTGTACACTTAAATTGTGAACTTAAGAAAAGTTATAATCCTTAAAGAGAGGACGACAAAATTTGGAGCACTCCTGGGTCGTGGGGGTGGGGAATGATGAAGATTCGGAATTTGAAAAATGGAAATGGAGATATTCAATTTATTTAACGCGCATAGTAGGGCGGGCTCGTCCTGAATAGGATCGCTTTCATTTTTCATAAAATCTCATGACGGATGTGGAATGTAACGATTTTTAATAAGGAAAATTGTTAAAATGTTTTTCACGCTTGGATGAGTGGATTCACATAAATTTTGTGTTTACATGACAGGATCCACGGGTGTGGGAGGTTATTATGCTTAAGACGTTTTCTATCAGTGTCAACGATTGTGGCAAAGTACTTGTCATCTTAGTGTGAAAAAGCTAGACGTTTAAATGTCTTCAGATTGTAAGAGACATGTTATGGTTTTCTACGACGTCAAGGAGCACCTTTTCAACTCAATTACACTTGAGTTTATTTAGAGTTAAGACTAGATATGTGATCGCCATGGTTCCCTGCTTAGAAAATTTGACTGTTGAAAAAGCTGAATTACTGGTTCAAGTCCCACGCAGCATCACCGTAGAAATAGGAACAAGAAGAGGAGGCTATACTTCAAAGTGAACTTCAGCCTCAACCAACAAGCATCTCCGGTTAATTCAGCCTTGAGCTAACTACCTCCAATTGGGCACCTTAATTGGCTAAGGTCTCCTTCTGTGTATGCGCGACATTTAAGACGTGATCTGTCATTACTGCGTTCTCCCTCTGGGTTAGATTCAAAGACTTTGTGGGCTGAAGCGTTGGTATCCGTTCCCTCTACATGTCCTAGCCATCTTAACCTTCCAATTTCTACGCAGTTTTCTTTACCTAGGTCGATGTCGATGCATAGCTAAGATTCGTCTGTCGTTGAATCTCATCCTGTAAAGCCCATGACCATAGACAGGACCGAACATCTGGCGAAGAATTCTTCAATTGAATCGACCAAGGATATCTTCGTCCGTCATCCGTCTTTGACAGGGTCTATGCTTCAACGGAATGAAGTACGACTTTGATGATTGGGGTCTTATGCAGATAAGCAGGGTCCCGTACTGCCTTGTAGTACGTCCACGTAGAACGTTCACTGCGACGTTCTGTCCGATTCGTCGTCGGTGGGTGTCCATTCTTGTTGACACCAAGTACTTGGTTTTGCCCTCGTTCCTCGCTAAACATGTTTTGGTCACTTCTGCCTCCTGAACGCGACGCTGGTGACAGTACAATCCGTTCAAAAAAGTCATACGGCATCACGTCGCCTTGTCGTTAATCTTTTTCTACATCAGGCAACACCGAGTCTGGCTTCATCTTCCATTTGTATTTCGTGGCCTGGAATTCAATGCAGAACGGCTAAAGTGCATCTTGACAGTACTAGCCCAGCGTTTCGAGAACACATTGGCTGTCAGAGAAAATGAACTCACTCGTACTTTTGCTACATTAGTTGGATGCCAAGATTTCTGCCTACTATACAGAGTAGTACTTGTCAAGGGTAACTGCACAGGTTGTCTTGTAGAATATTTCACGCGAAAATCCACTCTCCATCTTGGAACTTGCAGAGTACCAAAAGACGACGTCGTTTTCCGATAGACGGAGTAACTATTTTATTATTTCTTTTGAAGAAATATTTTGAAAGCATGCCTGAGCAACTACCTGCCTGAAACCTAGGATGACATAATTCGGCTAGATTTTACAAAAAGCTTAAGTAGTACATCTCACTGCCTAGCCTCACTGTAACAGTCACGAAGATCTAGAGAAACTTGCACTCCAACAAAAGGAAAGTCAGCAATCAGAAGGTTACACAATCGTTTTAGGTTACGTTTTCCAACCCGACCATACTGAACAGTGCCCTTTAGACCTTTTTCTGTTATCTGTGCAGTTTTTGACTTCAGCGTCTCTCTTCGACAGGTTCCTAAATATATCTTCATTTCCAGGACTATTCAACGCCGGGTCCGAGTCCGAGTGCTACACCTAACCTGGTTGGTCAACGATTAAAATTCATCACTCAGATGAGTGTCATCGTACTCTCATTTAAAGCCTCTTTACCTATATAATGGACGCTCTGTGCAAATGGACAGTCCACATGTAGTTGGTCCGAACCTGAGTTTTGATGGATTATGATGAATAAATACTTTGGGAGCTTTGCAGGGGAAGCTTAAGTTATACCTGTACTTATACGTTATGTACGCTTTAAGTGTTCTTTCACGGGACACCCAGGAGCTTTTGTCAATCCTTACTGTAGCCACAAGCAGAACTATAGTTCTCCAAATAGGTGCCTTTTTTGTTGATTCATCTAATTCCGGCCAGATCTACAAGATCCGACAAGGTTATACCAAGACTTCGAGAAAATATTAGCTGAGGGGTAATCTCTCTAAACATATGGTATTCTACTTCTGGTTCGTCTATCCAGAAAACCAACCGCAGATTCGCTTCGTGTTTGTCGCACACGTCTTTCTTTGTATTCCTTTACTTTTCAAAGTCTTTTGATCTCATAATCTCACTGTCTAGCATCTTGGTTGTTGCTTGACATTAATCCATTTCGAACCCATCCAACACTTGTACGCAATAAGACAGAGAGTACTACAAATCATATGTGGTTATACTGTTCCATCAACTGCACCTCCACCGCGACTTATCAAACCTATTGTCGGTCTTGACTGCTGATAGCTACGGAAAAACTCATGTCAGAAACCCTTACATGTTACATACCCCATTGGGAGTTGTAAAACAAAACAATTGAGGCACCCCATTACATCATCCCCAAACCATCACATAACGTGTTTATTGGCTTGATATCTTCAACTCATTCTCGCCATTTGCCCGAAACTAATTTACAACTTTCGATAAAAGGAAAACTACCAAAATGAAAACTTTACCAATTTATGACTTACAAAAGCGCCCGCAGAGCATATCTCTCTCTCTTGTGCTTAGCCCTGCCAGCCAAATGTCAGAAATTTTGTACAATCGCTTGTGGAACATCTGACAACTTGCTTGTGGCATTCACTTTATTTTTTTTTTTACAACTTTTAATCATCCCCCGTGTATAAAGCGCACCCAACCATTCGAAATCCATTTTAATGATATCTCGTCTTGAATGGCAATTCTCAAACCACCCACTACCCCTTGTTAGCGATTAATTTTCAAGATATCAGAGAAAATTCTCATTTTTGCTGGCAGGATATCAAGCCAAACAGACAGGGAGAGAGATAGCGGTGGGGGGGAAATTATTATCTCTCCTCACTAATGTTTGTGCCCGCAAGCAAAGGAATATTTATCCTTTTCCAGGCAATAAAATATTATGTTGTGTTCCACCTTCACTGTCGTCTCCGTCGTCGTCGCCCGTTTCAATCTGTTGTCCCGAACAGAAAATTAATCCACAAATGAGAGAAACAAAGACAGAGTGCTACTCGTACCACCTACAGAGGGAGGATAAGGAGAGAATTAATCGAATTAATATCGAAACAAATCAAGAGGAAAATTTCGTAATAATTCACCCGAAGCGGAAAAAACACTAAGATAAAGTTTTTCTCCCTCCTGCTGTTGGGTATCCTTGAATAACTCTGACAGCAGTCCTTGGTTAATTATTCTGTTTCTTGTGGCATAGCCATCAACTCGAATGTCCTTTAACTTCTCGGGTGAACAAAAAAAAACACTTTTTTCCATGTTTCACAGTCCACGCACACACACACACACACACACAATCACCCCTTTAAAGGACATTTGAAAGCAAATGACCGCTCGATAACAATAAAAGTCTACGTCTGGCCACCCTTTCCTTTCGTTTTTTTCCTGCATCTACAGAGAGACTACGCACGCAGCGGTAATTAGTCAAACCATTCGGTTAGGCCACATAAGACGTGAGTAAGGGCGTCATCACGGCTTTGGTTTTATCTGTGTGTGTGATGCCATAACAGCCCATTTAGACACATCGTAAAAGGGGTTGACTAAAGGTGAGTAGGTGGGTTGGCACCGACCATACCAACATCCGGAGTTTGACTCATTCTGCTGCTGTTGCAAATGAATCTAGAGGTTTGCTTTGCTTTGGCAAAGCACAGCAGCGTATAGGCAATCGTCCTTTTCCGCAGTTGTAATTGACACGTCGTAAATCATTTGCTGATATTAAATCGATGATGCCACGCAGTAACAAAGGAAAAAGGAAGAAAAGAATAATAAAAAAAGAGAAAACAAAGAGTAGCCAGGACATTGTTTTGAGGGTTGTTTCCTTGCGGATAGGAAAACACCCAATGGGGAGGGGTAGGACAACGGAACAGTCGAAGTGATTTTAGTAAATTTACTGCACACGAAACAAGGACTTTCCGGATGTGAGTCCAGATGGTTGAGTATGGCTAGGAGTAAAAAATAACAATCGCCAGGGAGTGTATGGAACATAAAAAAGAAAATGTAGAACCATCGTGTGGTGTCCAGCCCATAACCGTGGCCAAGAACTGAGGAGAGCAATCCATTTTAAATCATTTCCAACTTTTATTGCACTAGTTCTTTCTTCTCCTTAAATGAACGATAGAGTCTTGGGTTTCACAGGAAGAATTGGAACAAATATAGAAGTTCTTGAATCGTCTTCATGCTTCTAACTCTTCTCTCATTCAGTCATGACTTTGAGCTGCACGATATCAACTCTGACAAGTCAGACGGTGTTGGCTTATCCTCCCACACGAGTGCTAACATTGGAAGTCCCAATCTATTCCTGAAACCATTTGGACCTACTAGCGCAACAGTTTAGAACAGCCTTACTGGCTTGTGTAAAGATTATGTAGATCGTTGAAGAGGCATTCGTCTGAGGTGGTTTTTCTGATGTAGGCAATGACAGGATACGTGTCCCAGGACTCAAAAATAGGATGAAATGGTGTTGTAAGCCGAGAAGTCGTAGCTTGTTGTCAGATCTAATTACCAGTTCTTCCTTTATCACTGTGGATGAGACGGCTTTAATCGTCGATAAAATTGTCTACATATCTTCCTGGAGGCCTTAGTTCTCGGGAGGGCTTGGCGATAGTTAAGACTTCCGCATGATGCACGTAGCCGTAGTTTTGAAGTTTAATTAACTTGTCCGAGAAGATTCCAGAGACGAGGCCCTCTGCTTTATTTTGAACCGTCTGAGAAGGTATCGTAAAACTAAGTAAATCTCAGCACTTTGATAACCTTAGGTTAGGTTTCGCAGGAGATTTGACAGGCAAGGAATCTCTGATAACTTTAAAACTCTGTATCTCTGCAATCTACCTATCCTTACAAGACGACACAATGTCCTACGTCTTAACAATTCCGCCTTAACATCTTAAAACTTCATTCAACGTAAGGATGCTCTAGACAGAGCTTTGGGGGCTTCCACCATGCACTGTCATTTAGAAAATCTTCTGTGCTTGCCTTAATCTTTCCAAACTTGAGAATCGATTCAATCTCTGAAAACCTGACCAGAAAAAAAGAAGAAAGTGTTGGGAGTCGTTCTTAAGTACATAAGTCCCCTCCTACCTCCTTGAAATAGTTCTTGACTGAGCAGAGACTGATAGGAAGGATTGCTTGTTGAGGTCTTCAATTCTATCTGATCCAATAGTTGTTTCGGAATGATGACATCACTGTAAAGAAGGATATTATATCTTTCTACATGTATGTATGTATATTTGGCACGGCAGCTCATGAAGAGCCAAGGCCTAGCTTCTCACAACCATTCATGTTGTGCGTGTTATATTCTTCGCACGAATGGGTAGCTCCAAAAGCAAAGGTCTGGTAGGAGTTGGAGTTTTCTTCAAGCGCAATTTTACCCTCTCTTTCCGCCTTTCTATCCACCTAATCCAGTAGGAAATAATGGCGATTAGAGAAGCCTCGTCTTGGCTGAAGGGAAGTGTAATATCGACTAAAGATATTAGGAGCCCTGAAATCATTAAATAATTTGGGCCTATTTATTCAAGTCCATGGATTGATTGCAGCTAAAACCCAATCTTTGAAAAACTCTGCTAAAGTCTCACGTATACCGAGGTTAAACGGTTTTTTGCAACTTTCAAACGTTGAAGATTTCCTCTCCTCTCTTTAGTGTCTCAGACAAGTAATCGGTTCGCGTCTTCGCTGTGGATTAGTAAGTTCTTCAACCTTTTAAAGGTTGGTCAACACCTGTCAGCTATTGTATCTGCTTGCTGCTTTCTCGACTTGTTAGCACATAAATCACGAGATTTTACTTGTAATTGGTAAGAATAAATCACAAAAGAATGTCCTAAGCCTCTCAATCAGACTTTACCTACCTCATTGCCAATCATGCCTTCACAGATTTCTACTCAAATTAATTGTCCAGGCACACCCTGATCTCCCTTCATTGCTGCAATGTCTTGTTTCCACAGTTCAGGTCGCTGAAGCAACATGTCTCATTCAAAGTAGAGTAAACATTGATTTATATACTTAACCTCTTGGTCTGCTTTGGGCTTGAGTCGTAAACTCCTAAAACAGTTGTATACTTTCAACAAGCCACCATAGCTTTTCAAATTGCACAACGCTAGTCTTGTTAACTTTACAACAATCAATCGCGTTCGGGTTTCCTTATTTCGATGCCCACTAACCTGATCCACCTACAAAAATTGTTTTTCATCTGCGCGTTCCAATGCCACCGTCAAGAGATCATAAATCAAAATAATTTATTCCCCTCCTATCAAATATAATTTTTCGAATTTCCCATAAAATGTAATTCTAACGGCATACGACATGTATCCTTACAGACCAATTAACTCAACTTCAAGTCGTTGGCGTTCTCCACGAACTTCAACCAGCTTTGGCTCCACCACCACCACCACGACCTCTCAAACTTCGAATTAGATACAAAAAAATGTGCATCTAAACAGGGTTCGCGTTGGTTTCATTATGGCGACAAGTTAATAACGCTGCGCGCACAAATTATGGCTCGTAAATGAACAAAAAAAAAGGAATACGTTCCTAAGCTAGCTAACTAGTGGCGAAAATGTTCCAACTGACTTGGTTGGCGCCCACTTTGCTAACTCCTACTTCGACACACGACTTAAGACGACGACGACACACCAATTGTGGGATACTCAAGGAGGAATTCCGAATTCCTTCAATAAACTGGAACGGTGCACGCCCGAAGCAATTAACTGTGCTGCCACCCGGACTATTTTTTTTTTTTTCAAGCCATGTGGCATAAGTGATCGATTTTAGTGCCGGAGACAGATGACAACCACTACATGGGCGCAAATGAGTTCATAATTTAATCAGCAACGTTATCGTCGCAGTTTTAAAATGCTGGGAAGAGAGTTAGAAGTGAAAGCGGAATAGTATGAACTTTCTTTCTGCGGTAGTAGAAGGCGAAGCTAATTGCGATGCAAATTATATTTTTAATGGATTCTCCATGGTTAGCTTGAGGTGCATCCTACGTTAGTAGAGATGGCTTCTAGCTTGAACAAGCACCTGCGACATTCAAAATGGAATTTTCATCGAACGTTCCAATGGCCATGGTCAATCGAGATTGGTAGTCAAATGGGCCAATGGATTTCGATTTTCCATCGAGTGTACTTGATTTTTGATCTTGGACGAGGTCTGAGGTGGGAATTGAGTATCTTCTCGGATAGATGAAGTGAAAGCATGTGATCAGTCATGGAACGAAGATAAGATTCAGTGAATTCGTTGAGCCCACAGTGGTTTCTCTCCAGAATCCTATTGTTCCTTTACGAGTTCTAGATGAGGTTTTTCCACTCCAGATGCTTCTAGGCAGTTAAGGAACGTTTCTGGGTGAATGACAGCAAGCTATTATGACTTCGCCAGGTCTCTTAACTCTTAAGACAGACTCTACAGTTTAAATCTGTTTCGAGATTCATTCAAGAGTCAGTAACCCCATAAAATTCCAGGCTGTTCCTGTTTCTGTTCGAGATTCGCAATGAAACTGAATGTGAGTTAAGCCAGGCGTGTCTAGATTCTAGACTTTCTTGTGCTGCAGTCTATCTACCCACTATTCGAAGGCAGAGGAACTGATGTCGGCCTGAACTCAGGATATTACCATCTATGTCTGTACATACATCTGTTTGAACAGTCAAAGCATCGCAAAAACACCCGAAGATCAGCCCGATAGCCAAATCAAAGTTATTGACGGTGCGTAATGAAAAACTCAACATCTTGGAGCTTCAGCATGTCACGAGCTCCAATGAAAAGGACGCCAAATCCGTGGTAGAGTTACAGACAAGGAGGATAGCTTATTCCAGACAGAGGACAACTAGAACTGATCACTGTCTTAACTTTAAAAATCTTGCCTACAGACTAGGATGGATGCCAGCTAACAGCAGGGCCTTCATCATTTTTTCCCTGACGGACACTAAGGTACAAAGATCTGGGTAGACACTTCCTTCTCGGGCTTGTCTCCCTTAGAAATCTCAAATTCATTCGACACACAAGAGAGCGGCTCTCGAGAAACTAGATCCTATGACTTTCCAGATACTCTTCAACTGCCTCGGCCGATCAACTCTAAAGTTGTCACTTCATCTTGCTTTGCCATCCAGCCTTCTTGTTTAAACTTCGTTCCCTCGGCCATTTATGATTCTTGAAGACGTCGGCATGCGCCTTGATTTAGAGGGCTTCTAGTAACCCACGTTTAAAAGCCCAAATAGGGAGCCGAACAAAGTAAATGTTAGTTAATAGCATGAGGTTCCACAAGATTCTAATCTAGGTCCCAATCTTTTTATTTTTAACAGCATTTTGTGCATGTTCGGCATTCTTTTCAGTCTTCTAAAGCTTTAATCTCTCAGAATCCCCATGAAATCTATTTTCAATCTACCAGCTCCGCTACTGCTTCGTCAAAGAGTCGGTCCAAGTAAAAATATCTCTATTTCTATCTTTATTTTCATCAAATCATTTGAATTCGAATGTAATAGCCACCTGAAGGATTTTGAAAATCCATTTTGAATCCTAAACACTAAGTCAATCTTCATCTCTGGCACACCTGTCAGACACCTTCTCTGTACCAGAGTGCACTTGCATTAACCTAGCGGCCCCACTATAATCCAATTACTTTACAGTATCCCCGAGCAAAATGTATCTGACAGGCGTTTTTCATTCCATCCGCCATCCCCCATCCACCTACATCCGAAAGGTGACCGATATACCTTTAGGCTCATCCGCATCTCTAAATATTCTCATCCCTATGGAAGAAAAAAAAATGCCATACACCCCCCTGGGGGGTAGTGTATCTAACAGACAACTACAGGCACTCAAGCCTATTGCTGGCTTTCCTTTCCTTGCCTACGACCCTTGCTGTCATTGCGGCTTCAAGCAGCGATAAACGCTTTTACCAGCCGCTCATCTCTCATTCGGTGTGCCGCACTCACCCTCTCCCCACAGCAAATTGTGCTCCGGAACTCTCATCATCATGTGATAGCAAGGACACGCAGGAAGAATCCAACAGAACAGCACGATAGAGAAAGACAAACGAAGCAAAGGTAGATACGGTTGGGTGCTATATGTGAGTGGATTTCATAAGTACTCTCGTACATATTGCTTCAATCTCCTGAAGGTAGATTGTGGCCCCCCCCCTGCCGTTGCCGCTGGCCGGAGTTGTGCGGTTAGTTAAGCGAAAGCACAAGGCAACACGAAAACATATTTGAAGGATAAGACGCGCTATGAAAATCATATTACGACGAGGGATTTCCATTTTTTTTTATCCCCCGTCTTCTCGTGTCTTCTTAGGGAGTTTTCTTCTTCTTCTTCTTCTTTTTTGTTTAATGGCTTCATCTCTGTGCGAGATGGAGGTTTGGTTGCGTGATTTTCCTTTGATGTGCCCGTTCAGTAACCGCAGGGTCCTTGCTGCTTTTGATCGAACCCGTGTGTCGGCGGCAATGACGACGACGTCCTCTTCCATAGTCTAATTCGATTTGTACTCCAACAGTGCATGTGTAAGGATAGTATTGCAAGGAATTTTCAATTGAAAATCCTAAAAGTGATTGAACGGAGTTTGCCAGAGAAAATTGGAAAAGGATCCGTTTTGTGGTGATGAAGATGCACCGTAACACCCTGGAAACAGTATGCATTCCGAAATTCAAAACTAATCTTATTGTCTTTCACAAAGGATAGAGATAGACAAAATCCTTCGATTAAAGGACGAATTAATTATTTAATTTTATTTTGTTGGTCTTCCATGGAAGATACATGGGTTTTGGTGACAACGAGACGGCGTTTTAAGGTTGAAGTACTTTGTGGTGCGTGGTGAACATGAATGGGGAATTATAAGGTGGTTCAATTGGATTTGTGTTTTTGGCACACGCTTAAGCAAAAGGATGTACTTCTCTGGGATTTAAGCAAACATAAGTAGCAGAGAGAGAACTGTAGTTTATTTGATTGAGAGTCCATACACAAATGAGATAATTTATTTAAAGCCTCAAGCAATTCGATAGATGTGCATAGGTTGGGGAAATTGAATTTCAATGGAATTCCAAACCAAAATGAATAATCTTGTTTCAATAGGATATGAGTATCTAAGAAAGTTTTGGCATGGATACCTTAAGGCAACGGAAGCAATTTCATTTCAATAAAGTTTCAAAATTATTTTATATTATTTATGGGAGGTTGAAAGTATGTTTAGATTCCTTTGAATGAGAGACTAATAACGTGAGTGGGAGGCGGCTTTAATAATTTTGCAGCTTTCAAGTGGTTTTAGGCGGTTTCAAGTCTGCAATTCAGTGTGTAGATGGTGGTGTTCCCTAAGGCTCTGTTTTGCTTCTATTTTGATAAATGACCTCTTATCTGCAATTTCTAATCCAATACATTCCTTCATATTCCATCCCTAACTTACGTATCTTTCCTTCGGACGTAATGGGGCAAAGGTTAAATGAGGCCACTGGAGAAGCAACTCAGTAGAAATATTAGAAGGCAGGGAATCTTTGCTTAAGGTTTTCACGAAATTGGGACGATTTTCGGCGGGGCGTCAATAGCGATCCCTGGTGTCTTGGCTACACAGTACTAATGCGAAAGATGATGCCTTAAATAACCTACTCAACGCTGAGCATCGTAAACACGCTTTCTCCGACAAACTCACATCTCACGAAGGAAGAGCTAACAACGACCGCAAATGTTATGCACAATAAGAAGGTTCCTGGATCTGATAGACTACCCGCAGAAGTGCTGATTGTAAATACTAGTTCAAACTTACCCACGGCTCTTGCTTAATATGTATAATAGCTGCATAAAGGGTGGCTTAGTGGGTAATGTGTTGGACTGCTTGGCGTGAGGTCACAATTTGAGCGTCAGCAACATCCAAAAGGTTTTCAAGGCACCACTTCTTGGCAGGCAATGAAAAACCTCCAGGAGATTCTGTGGTACTCTAAAGGCGCTTTCTAAGGCGTTTAGAATGTCGCATCACCTGGTCGAGTTAGAGCATAACTCGACTCTTAGAGGGTCTGAGCCTGAACTAATGCCGTTTTCCATCCTTTACGGTCCAAGGCACGCTGCTTCCAGTTTACTAGACAAAGGTTTCTGCCGTCCGCGATCTTTAAACCGGAGATTCGGTCTTCCTCTTCTTCGTAAACCAGGTAGCTGGGATTCAAAGATCCTCTTAGTTGGAGCATTCTCGTCCATTGGCTCTATGTGACCAAGCCAGTACAGTCGACGGGTTTTCGCCTTCCGGACTACATCCACATCTTTGTAAAGCTCGTAGAGTTCCCGATTATATCTTCTCCTCCAGTCGCCCTCCTCGCAGACTGGACCAAATATTCGACGCAGGATATTTCTTTCGAAGGATCTCAAGATCTGTTCCGCTGTCTTACTTACTGTCCAGCATTCAGCTCCATAAAGCAAAACTGGCAAGATTGTAGAGCATGATATTGGATCTTCGAGTTAGGAGTTTGGACCCTAGTTGTTTGGACAAACCGAAGTAGCAGCGGTTCCCTAAGGTTATCCTTCGTTGAATCTCCATTAGGGTGTCATTTGTGGAGTTTGTATTTGCCCAGAGGTAGCTATCAATTGTTAGGTTTTGACCTAGACGGTGTTCGACGGATCGGTTTTTGGTAGACAGCATGTACTTTCTTTTATCCTCGTTTATCGTAAGACCAACTCGTTGGGCTTATTCTTGTACTGCCGGAAAAGCCTCAATAATGGCACGCTGGGACCGGGCGATGATGTCGATATCGTCATATCAGCAGCTGGATGGATTTGTTCGAGTTCAAGCATTGCTTACATGAGTTATGGTTACTTTGCTCAGCCTTCTTAAAGGTCTTAATCACGTTTTTTTACTGCTCCAATTGTAGTTTTCTTTTCTAAATCTGTGCTGCTTCAGGGGTAAGTCCCATGCCCTCTGGTTTTTCCAGTTCTTATGGAAGGTCCCATTCTTTTAGCGCCTTAAAGCGACAGCTCATAGAGGTCCAGAGTCTAGCTCTCGCAACCACTCGTGTTGTGCGTGTCATATTTCTCGCACGAATGAAAGGGACCTAGAGTTTTATTGCCGACTGCGAATGGCGGATTGAGATGCTTTTTCGTTGCCTACCGATAGGTGCTGCCTCAAAATATCGGTTTTTGCTGTTAATTCGAACTTGTGTCAGCTTGCTTAGGAATCAAACGTATTAACTGCTGAACTACGATGAGCGAGTATTGACAGCTGAAATAAATGCTGAAACCTAAAAAAAGTTGTGAAACCTTGCAACTCAAAGTTGTCCCCTCTACTTTGTGCTAAAGGGATGGTTACTCTCCATGATAAGGCATACATATCTCTCAGAGAACTTTGCATGGCAGAGGTATATTAACAGAATTTCTAACTTGTGTTTACAATCAGACTAGTCAACGTCTTGAGATGGTAGCTCAATCTTAAAGAAAGTTTGTTGGCGGCTTCTAATCGATTTCGAAACCCCATGTTACACAACTAGTTCAGTTCGAAAAAAAAGTGTTTCCTTCGACACATATCGCTTGGTACAAGAAATGCAGCTTTCAACGGGACACAATCTGCCCTTCACCAGCTTTTCCCGTTAATTTTTCCGCAGAATCATTCCTTTCCATTTCCATTAAATCACTCCAGAGTTTAAGTAATTAATTTAATGACACAGCACAACCAAAGCTCACGCGTTAATCTATTAATTTTCCACTCGAAGTGGCACGTCTCCCAAAAGATACTCGAAAATACAACACGCATACCTCAGTTTGAAACCGAAAAACCCTAAAAGATAAATTCAATTAAATTAAAATCGAATTAAATAGTGTGTCCACTTCACGTCATATCTTCATGGATCTCCAAGGTGCACAAATGCACTCGTTTGGTGTTCCAATTTCATACCTTCATGCGTCGTCCACACACCCTCTTGTTTATGAACTATCCAAAAGCTAATGGAAAAAAAAGATTGATGTTGTTCAAATAGAAAAACGCTTACTCAACCAACTGCTACTGGATGAGGGTAGGGGGAAAGGCCATATTTTTCTTATTTTTTTTGTTTATTTTATTGAAATTATAGGCTATCTCTAGTGGTTGCACCCCTCTGTGTACCGCCCTTAGTCAGTGGTGACTTCGGAGCTTCAAAATCTGACAGAAAGATAAATCGGTGGTCAGATAAGGCCTCCACTTGAAAAATGAATTTTCACTTCAGTGGAGTTGGTGGGAGAGATAACGAAGGGCCTATACCCTACCCTTGTGTGGTTCTTCCCCCGGCCCCAAAAATGAACCCGCCAACCCATCTCAATGTGGATTGTCATTTATCTTCTGAAGCCGTCTTGATTATTTCTTCCGCTTAAGCGTATCGTAGAGTTTGCCAAAGGATCCTAAAGGGTGGGAGTGAAGTATTTTGTGTCAGGGTTTTTTTTTCTACCCTAGGAGTGTGGTGAAAAATCTGAAACGGATTTTACTTTTTATCTGGGATTCATTAGGGATTTTTTCGTCTTCCTTCATTCTTGGTGTTTATCTTTGCGCCTTCTTTGGTGTTAGCTCCCCAAGACCAATCATGAGAAGCGCGAATTTAATTTGTTACCTGCTAAGCGCGGGGTGGTTTTTTTCCCCCTGGTTTTTTCTCAGGAAACAGTAGCCGTCGAAAATAATGACCTGTCAAGCCCACCTGGGATGTACACGATTAATTACTTTCTTCCGTTCTACTTCCTTCATTCTAACTGCGTGATCCTTTACCAGGAAAAGGAGGGTGGGGGTAAATCAAAATCTAGATTTATCTCACTTTCATTTCCGTGTTCTTAGACAATTTTTTTCCTTCTTTGTGGTATAAATTCATGTTGTGATACACCCTGTGTATATTCGCATTCTAATTAAGCTACTTCCTATGATAAGCACAAGCGAACAGATGACACACAAACAAAGAAGGATATGAATTATCAAGGATAAATATGTTGTTAGCTACTTTTTCATGTGCGTTTTTTTTTTTTTTTTCAAAGTCGAAAATGCCTTTTGGTAAGGCTTAGGCTTATCACTTTGGGTAATTTGTATCTGTGAACCGGTTCAGAGGGGAGGGGTGGGGGATGAAAGGAGTTGAAAACTTTCTCAGAAGGTTGTTAAAGAAATTTTGCAAAATTTTTACGCCCAAGTGGGAAATTTTAAAGGAGAGAGTGTGGGATTTAACCAAATGGGATGTGCTAGCATTTTGGAGCGAAGATAAGAAAGTTTTTGCAAAACTTTTATGATTAATTAGAAGCTGAGATTTATTGTCTTAAGAAGTTAAGGTGGAGAAATGCGTGTGTGTGTGGTAAGAGATTACTTTCACACATAGATTTTGAAGAAGGAGTTCTGGCAGAAATGATGTCGAGAGCTACTGAAGATTGAGTTGTTTTGGGGAAGTTTAGGTCAAATTTGTACATATATCTCAAGTGATTATAGATAGTTCTAGATCTTTATAAAAGTGTGTCATAACCTAGATACTAACTGTCATCTCTCTTTTTCATTTCAGGTATGTACACAATTTGTATGAAGATGTTGAGTAAGTATGTTAAGGTTTAATTGACTCTGGATGGCCCTACTCTACGCGGTGATAATGGGCTTCTTCCACTGAATCTCTTTAGAAGACACGACGCTTGAGTTTGGTTACTTGAGTCTTTACCATATCAGTTGAGACAGTTCTACAATCCTATCTCTGTTCTTATTAACATTTCCTTGTAGGTCGAAATCACCATGACAAATCTTTCTTTCGAAGGCTTTAAGGACACTACCGGCGGGGATTTTCAGCAAGGTCTCCTTAATTTTTCTTCTTTATCGATATGATAATTATTAAAGGTCCAAATACTTACTTAACAGGCTACCGACCCGCGGGGAACTCTATCCGAGACACAGACGCCTCCCATCCCCTTTAATTCCGGGCACGCTCTTTGCATTACCCCAGACCTAGCGCTCTGGCACCCACGGCAGATTTGTCCATAAATCAGGTTAGATAGATGGGTTGGCGAAGGAAGGAGAACCCTCTGGGCCACACTTAGGTCAAAAGAGTATGTGATGCCCATTGGAGGGGATGGTGTCACTTGCTGGCGGAGCAGTCCCTGAAGCACTCTGCCATTGCTCTAGAGTCCTTAGAACGGAGGTTTTGGTCTTCCTCGTCGTCTCGAACCTTGGGGTTGTGATTCAAAGATCACCTCAGCTAGAGCATTATTGTTACAACCTTCATCTTGGAGGATCAGCTCGCACTAATAAATCTGATGTCAGTAACCCCCTTCGGGGATGTGACCGCTGCCGTTGGCTCAAGAAGGACTCATCGACCTGAGCTCCGAATATATCAAAGTTGCCCAGATATGGTGCTTTTTCCTTTCTGAAGGTTTCTACGCCACCCTTGACTCCATGTTTGGAATTCGTCCTTTATAGTGCTATTTTTATAACTTGGTCAGCACTCGCGCTTATGCAAGTTCAACAAGTCGAGTCCGGATGGACTGTAACCAGTATCCGATGGCTACTTTTAGAAGGTAAGCACAATTAATGTATTGTCACAGTTCCAACACTGGGCAACGCACGGTTGACGCCAGTCAATGCCAACACTATTTCTAAAGCATCCAACCATTGATCGTACGAACAGTTTAAAGAAAATAGATTAGAACCGTCGGTCTTCGACTTAAATCCTCAAACACTACCCAACTACTAGCTACCGGGTTAAGTAACTAACAGCTTAGAAATTGCCAATAGGGTCTTAAGTTAGATTACTTGATCCACCACTGCTGCCCGTTTAAATGGAAGATGTCACAGATCCCTCTATGTATTAACCTTCCAAAGAGTTACGTGAAACGATCAAAACGTTCGCCTTTTCAGAATCGACTTGTATTATCTAGATCACCATTAAGCTCTTCTGTAGTCTATTCACATCGTGACAGGCGGAGATACTTACCACTGATCATATCACAATCGGCCTCTTCTTAGAGGACCACTTCTAACTAATTATTCCCTTCGTGCCTCGTTGTAACATCGTCATAATGCCTATGGGAAAATCAAGCGTCAAAAAGAGCGTACCTTGCATTCTGACCTCCCAAAGTATGCTTTGAAAAACATTGGTATGACAAATTTGTCATTTCAAACGAAAATCCTGTCAAAACTCCACTTACTAACAAAAATTTCATTTTATAGCTTTTCCCCACCAAACGAATATTTTTTTTTATTTTATTTATTTTTACACAAAATATTTCCGCTTATTAAATTCCTTCACAGCGAAAAACTCCCTCCGGATGCATTCAAAATTGAATTTCTCTTCAAATTATTATGCCCACAGGAATGCATCCCGGCCATCAACATGCAGCATGCATATACCCCCATAAAAATAGGTTTCCCTCGGCTACATTTGACAAAAAAAATTACTCAGCAGCGTTAATTTCATTCCATTAAAACTCCGACACATATGCATTTGACCTAAAAAAGAAATAAAACTAAAATTTAATAAAATGCTAAACACACACACACGCAGATAGGGGATGTGTGGACAATCTAATTCTATATTGCATTTCAAAGGTAATTTGTCAAAATTCAACTTGTTCCATCTACCCTAACGGTAATTGCCATTAAGCCCGAACAGTCTAATTAAACATATTTAATGTGTGCGCTCAATTTAATTGCAGGACTATGGTACACACGTTCTAAAACCAAATTCATATTCATGTTCACCTTTTGACTCTTTAAAGAGTCGAAGCATGTATGATAGATACACCAATGTTGTGCCAAAAAAAAAAAATGGAATCCCATCTCTACTGCAATTGGGTGGGTAGCAGCAGCTATTGGACTTGAGCCAAGTGGTAGCGCGGTGGGCCCTTATAGTGTGTGCATATAGGTACCGGGGATTTATTTTATAGCTAATCTAAGTCATTAAATTATCAAACACAACCTATGGGGCTGTGTCATAATTTGTTGCAACCATGTGTCTATGTGTGTGTGTGTGTTTAGGGAATATCTTTGGGCCCGGTCTAGTTGATTTATCGTTTTTCGTTGGAATAGATTAAAGGGGGGAACTGGTGGATATTTTAAATTGGGACAAATCGCTTGTGAATTGGGGATTTATTTTGAAAGAAAAATTCCTATAAATCTGTCAGGATTGGACATAGGAAATGGAAAGACATTCCATTTGTATGTGCATTATACTGTATATCCATGTGTTAGTGTGTTTGCATGAAATGCATCATCAGAGAAAAGAGTTGTATGAGTATGATGGTGTGCAGGAAATTTCCACAAAACTTGATTGATTGTTATGTTTTCTCGGTGTTTTTGAGCTTTTCAAAAACACAACGTTTTTATGTCGAATAGTGTTGTTGAGTGGTGTAGGCAGATTAAATCTTAGAACATGTTATTCTGTCATCATAAACAACACCGATGTAGCATTTGTCCAATCTTTTTATAGATCGAGAAATGAGATGTGTCGTTGGATACAGATGGACCTATGAAATGGTGCATCATCACTGTTTTTGAATTTTTAATGTGAAAGGATGTGTGTTTTTAGAAATAGCTTTTGAGTCGATGGCAATAGATAATTTGGGAAAAAAGATGATTTGCTTACACGATTGGCGTGCATATTTAAAGGAAGGCTATGTAGAGCCTACTTAAATTGATTGAAATGTCACTTTTTTCTTTAACTTTACTCTAGATGGCGCTGCAGTTTGTGTTGGATATTGGAAGTCTTCCTAGTGATATCGGAAGTGGGAATTTGTATTAGCACCTCCGTTTTCCCGACGTTGTCTCATCTAATCCGCACTACCACAGTTATAGGAACATGTTCTGTTCTTAATGTTGTATTCCGTTGGACATTTTCCTGTTCCTCTCTGTTCACCTTGGTTCTTTCACAAAACTATAACGTCTGCATGTGGTCTACGATGTCTTCACCTTTCAATTGCTGTGCTAACTTCTCAGACTTATTTGTACTCACGAATCTCGAAGAGTAGACAGCAAATTTATTCTGTATCGTCCTGTTTTTCACTATAAAGATCTGTTTTTCATGTCTAAATCTGTATAGATGTACACGAAGGCACTCAACGCGGTTCATTGGTTAATTCAGGTGGATGTCTACTTCACCATATCGACGGCTCAAGTTAGCAACTGCAGCGGTTTTTTACTTTGTCTTAGGCGGCCTTTCATCATCCTTCATAGGGAAGAATTGCCCACAGTAGGTTTGCTGCAAAAGCTGTGTCAGTGCTCCTTGTTGGGGAACCTTGTATGATGTGAGCCTAGGAATCCCTCTTGTTAACTCTTTCTTTAACTAACAGCTTCATATTTCATCCTCCAAGGGTATGCGCGCTCTATCCCAACTGAAGTGTTCTTTTACTGATAGCTAGACACAACAGTTTTGGCCGAATCTTTCGATCCCTAAAATGAGTAGTTTGCCTGAGATTCAAGCTGTTTTTTGCGATTGTTGAATGTTTCTTAAAGTTCGTAGCATTTGCCTTAGAAAATTCGAGGTGAGGTACCGCCGGGATCTTTTTGTGTTGTCTATAGTACTTTCCCTCACTCTTCTCCTCCTTTTACATCGAAATCATAAAACACATGGCTTATGGTCCATTCCAGGTATCTTTTTAAAGATAAAGATCCCGTGTTCAAGCAACGACCGCATTTTTCGAGCAACTTGTCCCCGTGGTCTCCTCTCCTTCGCTCAGTAGCATTGCGCTGCTGATAACATCTGCTCCTCGTACAAACTGCTAGTGCACTGCTCAAAGACTACTCTCCTTCCAATTCAAAGGCAAATGTAAGCTACATCTCAATGTTGGTCAGTGGTTAGTGCATTGCACTGCTAACCTAGCTAACACAGGTTCAAGTCAGCACCACCTCTCGCCAAGCAATGATACAAAATTTGTCATGAAAAAGCTTCTCGATCCACCGTTTAAAGTCGGTAACTAAACTGTAGATCCTGGCCTAGCCAGATCACCTTCGCTGCAATGAACATCAGTGGCAGCTATCTGATTGCTTAGAGTAAGACCCTAGAATTCTAGAGCCATTTAACGACCTGACATGTCTGTTTAAAAAGATCGTTTTAAAGGAATGTGGATTCTCTTACTGAAATCGGGGTCGATTTCCCGCGTCTCCAGGACCCAATTAACAATAGAATTTGATGGTAATGAAGGCTCTCAAGTCGTTGTCCAAAATTTATCAAGTTGTGGTCCGTAAAAGGTCCAAAGGTGAATGAAAACCTCCACGACCCGTGGCAACAATTCTGTGACGTTGGACCTCCCGGCGATACACAGATGAAGCTGATTTATTTGAAACACCGTGACGAATTTAAACAAACAGTGTCCTAGTTCCATGAGTCTATTACAGAAGTCTTTTGAACGATTTAAGACCAACAGGCTTGCCCACATCAATATATCTCCTAAAGCGCCAAAAAGGTTCACTAAGCTTATTTCAAATCAGAACTTTTCTGCCCGCATCAAAGGTTAAACCACCACCCATATCAACACACCAAAAGTCATTGTTCATTTGCCATCTGTTTTAAAGCCCTTAGGGGTCCCGCAAGTAAAACTTAACACATAACCCTCGTAAATTTTTCTCATATAAAAATTATTTGTTTTTCATTTTCATTTGAAATAGGGTCGAGTGCAAATAAAATAGCAATTCTTGCAAATAAAACCGTTACAAGTCATACATAGCCTATATCAAATCGAATCACACTTGTCACCCTCATAAGTCCAATAAAAAAAAAATTATATAAATAAATAAGACCAAGTGAAAGTTGGCACAACATTTCTACAGCGTTTGCAAAAAAAACATTAAAACCCCCCAAAGCACAGAGGGGAGTGAAATTTCAACCCTCTACCTACACACCATCCCCTGTAATTCAAGTTGAATTGTGAAAGAAATTATTTTATCGAACTTGGAGGAAGGGGGGCTCCCCTGCCCCCACAACAATGAAAAAGAAAAAAAATGTGTAGGTAGGCACATTTCACTTTATCCTCTTACGCAGGAATGTGTCTATACACACCCAAACTTCTTAAGTATCATTTTACCCCCGGCTTCCATCCGGCACAAGGCTCCGGTTTTTTTTTTTTATCGACTTTCCTGCCATTTGATAACCATAAGCCCCTTATTTAGCTTCAATAAGACGAAACACGACACGAAGTAGGAGTACTCGTAGGTTAGGTACGACTTGGTCGGTCACACATCTCTAATGCTGTATGTATCAAGATATGGATTTAAGAAACAATTAATGTCAAAACTAAATTTACGACCCTCGACAGAGAGCCTGGGATAAGAATCATCGATGATGATGTTAATGATAATATGGAATGGACCCGCCTGTAAGCCTGTACACGCGTGTGCCTCCAAGGGAAAAACCACTCAAGATGGCCAACAACAACCAGAAGAAACCCAATCGAGAGGGATTATCAAATTCGAAAATGAATTGTTTATGTGACATTGGATGCGCTGTGTATCAAGTGAGTAATAACGGTCATAAAATTAAGTATTTTATTCGAGATTAAAAGGTCACCAAAGACTCTGACAAAAGAGTGGGCACAAAGTATCTCAGATTGCGCATATCGCGCGCACTTTCACTTAAGTTTTTAAGTTTTCCTTAGTTGATAAGGCACAGATGCAATAAACACAAACGAGACGATAAGATGTTTTGATTGACTTTAATGGCTTCACATGGGGAAGAGCGGGGAGGGGAGAGAAAACTCACCATGGACCTAGAAGGAGATTCAATTTTTTTTTTATGGACTGCCTGTGTAGCCCATTCGGGGGGACTTAAAGGATTGTCATCGTCGTCAACAAGCAGTCCCCCTCTGGCTAATGGACGAAGCGCCATTTAAAATCGACGACCATTAAGTTTTCGGTTTTGAATTTTATGATTGCTCTCTGGGTGTCGTCGGGATAGAAGTGAGTGCGTGCAGGGTCACCACCAGTGGATGGCACTTTGCACTTGATATTGAAAATCCAGTTGAAGTACATTAAAGTGAAAGACTTTGAGAGACATGTTGTGTGTTTTTGGGATGCAGATTCCCCGAGCGAGTGTTAGTATCTGTTGATGGGATCATCTTTCTGTCGTTCCTTGTTTATCATAAATAAAAGAAATAAAAAAAAATGTCGGACAGTTGTTTGTTGAAAATCGTTTTTTATTGAAACGAATGACGGGAGAAGGGGCCTTGGTAGGAATTTATGGGTGTGAAATGTCGTCTGGCTTTGATGTTTTGTCCAAAATTTGGGGAAGGGAGGGGGTTTCCTAATGCCGATGTATTTAAACGGAATGGGCTAGACGATGGGTACTTAATTTTTCAACGTTTGATAAGAGAAGTGGAAAGGATTCGACGATACGCATTAAATAAAATATTTTAATGTGCACATTACGGAAATGTGTAGATTGATCGATAAATTTTATTTTTATTATGCAATCTGTCAGTATCGCTATAACAGTCGATGTCTTTTTAAACAGATGCTGCTATATGAAATGTATTGAGGACCGGTTTAGAATTTAATGGGGGTTTAAGGGATCCTTTGACTAACAATGGGTAATGCTTACAATTGTTGTCTTTATCACTGCGTAATATTTATAGGCACCAACCACTGTAAGACGTTTTATGGAATCACATCACAGCAGAGTTGGGAGCCGTCAGAACCAATAAAAAGGTATTTCCTCGGGAGATCTTGACGGTAGTTATGATGACTTAAAACTCAAATAAGCTATGTGAAATAGCAAATTACTGAATTTTAAACAAGGACGTTGAGTTTGACAACATTTCTGCCGAGCTCTTCCAACCCTTATCCTTAGATAAACAAGAAATTGTTCTCTGCGCGCCTTTAGACCCACACCCAGCTAGAGCCTTTGATACCACATCACACTCGTCCAATGCCAAACAATGTAGAATCACATGGACTAGCAGGTTCAGATGAGAACTTCTTTGACCCTTGTAGCTTTGTTCCAGAAATTGCATGGAACTTCCAATTAAAACTTATCACCATTAGCAAGACCATAAGGCTTCACTGAAACTGAACTCCCCAATCTCTTGTCATTTTGACTCTAAGCTTGTCGGAAGCTACCAGTGAACTATAGCTGTTCACAACAAAAACAGCATCTTCTGGAATCCCATCGCTGATAAATCTACCAGAGTTACCTCTATCAGCCGTTAATCTTTATGAGGCTTACCCACCGAACACGTACCTACTTGGGCTTAACTCTTGAGAACCCTTAGGATCAAGCCAAACAAGAAAAACTACGACCGAAACAGAAGTCAAGAACTTGATTGACGAACAAAGGACGCAAATCTTCCCGGAAGAGTGGAAGAAGGCTAATTCGATAGCAATGGAGGTGCGAGGCAAAGAAGCTGCATCTCTGCCAACGTTAGCACGAAACTATGCTAACGTTGCTAACTTGTATGCTTTACCAGTCGACCCATGCCGACTTTTCCATTTACTCAATAAGACTTCAAAAGGAAGACGATGCTTCTTGAGATATTTCAATTGGAATCACTGGATTAATGGTGTGGGGCCGTTTTTTCATGGAAGTAGGAAGAATAGCACTCCCAGTGTGTAAGCTGCTTTATTTTGTAAGAAGAAAGAGCCTTGCAAAAGCTACCGACTGGCCTCGTTTTTTCACGTTTCAATTTACTTCACAACGCAGTCAAGCTACTTAGCAACAAGCCTTGGCTTCTCTAAACCTTGAAAGTATGTGGCTAGATGGACTTGATTTCTCAAACTCACCTTAGTTCCGTACACTCAAATTTTTTAAGGATGGGGGACTACCTAAACGATGTTTCGTTGGACCACGACTTTGAGTTGTCTGTTATTCTAGGATCCCTAGGGCCTAGGGCTCTAACTCTAGATGCTAGCGAGTTCTTCTAAGTCATTAATGAATGATTCGTCTATCGTGCATTGTCTGGTTCTAGCCAGAGCTGGATGGGTGCCATCATTTCTTTCCAATCGTAAGTCCTGACAGCTACGCCAGTGGACGTTCAATTTACATACGTGTTCCTTGATTGGCTCGCTGTGAGTCTTGCTATGTCCGTAGACGTCCTCTTTAATAATTCTGTTGTTCGAATCTGTCGGGATATGAAACATATGGTTAACCTGCTTGACCTCTAATAGGAAGTATGCAGAGATGGCAATCGTAACCACAATTGAAAGACTTCTCAAAAGCCATTTAGCAGGTTATTCCCGAGAACTCCAAAGCTTCCTTAACATAGAGAGAATCATTCATCGGGACCTGAACTTGCATTGGATCTGCCTGGGTTCTACGTAACGGTTTCCATTGAAAGGTGGGATTTTCATGAACTTCCCTAAGTAGTTTGCGGAATTTTTGATGCGTTTTAGCAGCGGAGACTGCATCTTCCTTATTACAGTTCCAAGCTCTTCAATATGCTGAGCAATCTGAGTGATACGGCACGCAAAAGACTGCACCTTGAAACTTCATCCTTAAAGCGATTGCTTGTCTTTTCTCAGACAGACCAGGAATTAGACTTAGCCACTTATGCCATCTTCTTCTAGAAGCAGCACCTACTCATACATCACATAGCTACGCCAAAGCCCTTGATGTATACCTATTTCATTCATAAACAAGCGTGCTTCGTTCCTTTGCTAACCTTTGTGACCGGAACCCTACATCAAATCGTGTTAAACATGTCTTTTGATTGTTGGGTCCTCATTACCTTGCTTCTTCCGGAGAATAACAAGAACGTGACTTATTTAACTCCTCTTACGCATCCAATTCCATCGCATATATCTCAGAATATTGTCCCATCCATCCCACCCAATCTTTTGTTAATGACTTCCATTCGAGGGACAACACCATTCATCTCGAGCCACAGGACTACGCTGCCCACAGGGGATAACTATTGTGTCGGCTCGTTGAGACTGACACTAATCCAACAAAACTGGACTCAATTTATCAGTTGGACCTCAAAAGCATGGGAGTGACAGTATCGCCAACCCCCCCCCCCCATATGATTTGCTTCCCGATTGCATGGACCACCGACATTTGGCACGACATTTCATATCATTTGTGCGGATGAATTGCCGCCCGGAAGATATCCACATGAAGCTCTCGTCGTCCAAAAGCCAAGGGCGACCAAAAATTTCAATTGTCCCGATGAGTATAATGACCGTCATCTCATAACCATAAACGAGGCTCCTTCACTGGGTCTCTTTGTGTGTGCATGTGTTTGGTCCTTTTCTGTTGGATGGGTGCCTCAAGTGTTGCGCCTCGAGACCAACCGAACCACTTATAAATGGGGTGTGATACCAGAGGACGGGACAAAGGAAAATCCGGACGCATGACAACAAATAATGTGACAAGGCTATAACAAACACATCATTCCGGGATCCTTTTCTCTCCCGGGTACACACAGAAAGGAGTGACTTGTGGTCACGTTTTTCCCCTGATGGTCTGTTTGTCAATCTCGTTGGCTATGAATTAGATATGCGCCCGGAGCCCAATTTTGACAATTTTATGGGAATATAACGATGTTCCCCTTGCTCCCTCCAACAGCTCAGTGCTGTTGAGAATTTTATCATTCGCTGGGTGATGCGATGCGACCGAGGGAAGATCATCGTTCTGGTGAACATAGACATGAACAGTGACACGGACAGTATCTGTATCTATGGGTTGTCTGTTGACGATTTTTTTGTCGTGGCTGCTGATCGCGCACGCCGACGATAACCTCGTGCGTGACCCAATCCATAATAAGCTGCCGTTGTCCACTGGATGATTATTATTTACGGCTTCCTCTTCGAGACTGGGCATGACGCGGTGGTGGTGCTAGTGGTGGTGCTGATTGAATGGTTGGGTGTTGGGTTGGCGTGTTTGACGCGCTTTCCAATATCGATTTCAATATTTACACAGTACAATTGAATATTGATGAGGGGAGGAGTGTGTATGCGTGTGTGTGTGTGTGGGATGTTTCGATGGGACGCACTGAATGACAGACACCAGGGGGTGGGGGTGGTATTATTGATCAATCACGCATATCATGGTCGTGGTTAATTGACTTTAAAGTTCGTTTTTTTTTTCTTCGATTGGAATTGGGATTTTTTTTTTTTTACTGTTAATCGTTTCATTTAGTTTTGAAATGGGAAATTATGACTGCTGATGGATGATGGGGCATTTGTTTGATTGATGCATAATCGTTGAATGATTAATCGTGTGCTACGTGATTGTGTTATTGTTCGAGATGAGGTTTTTTTTTAAGTTAATTTTAGTTGGTGATATGAAAATGCGTGTGTATTACATCGATGGAATGCTTAATGGACCGTAAAAGTGAAGCAACAGGGTCTTTGTGCGTACGAGTTTGTTTTTTTTTGTTTAACTTTTGTTTGCTTATGCAAAGGTATGCAAGGTTCGGCAAGCTTTAAGAATAACAATGAAAGTGATTGTTTTGTGGACAGTAACTGGCATTAACAATGTATGGGTTTCGTGGTCGTCGTCCAATTGAGGTGCTAATACTGTCCAAGTGCGTGGGAAAAAAAGATTCAGGCGACTTTGTTTTTGATAGTTTAGCTCGTGATTGTAGGAGATCGTTCAGAAGACTGCATAGCAGAATGTAGATTAACCTGAACTTTACATACGACATCCTGAAATTAACTTTCAACTCCATTATCCTCAAACGCATCGAATTTTACAACGATAGTTGCAAACAGAACTGGCGTGGGCGTCTACAGCTCAAAATTTCAAGTCAGCAGTGTCTCTTGGCTGCTCCACTTCTATGCACCATGAGACCTTCAGGTAGCATTCAAAGCTTGAATGGAGCTCCATAAACACCCATAAATTGCTGGCACAAAGTCATTGAAGCCAACGTCGTTGCCAATGAGCTCACCAGACAGAGAGTCCTTCTGTAGGTTATCCACCAGTGATGTAAAGGTGGATCTCATCTCATGGCAACACCAGGAGAAACGTTCTAAGTGGAGCTCAACCAAAAGACTTCGTCAATCAGAAAAGTTCATTAAACCCCTTAAACAAGTTAAGAAATTCTCGCTCTAAACATGCTAAACTCCTTACGTACGTTCCCAAAGAATATTGTTTCTTAGCACCGTCAGATATGAGCCGCCTTTACTTCGAAGGTCAATCTCCTAAGCACATCTTGTGCAAATGTCTAGACATTGCTCGAAGCCGGCAAATGCAGTTCGGCGGGGGGATTCTTTTCCCCTGAAATAGTGAACCGTTTCATTAAGGCATGATCCTGAAGTTCCTCTGTGACCTCCCATACAAGATGGAAACCAAACGTAGATTACGACCTATAGAATGGTATTCGTATGGTTTCAAAATAGCCAGCGGATCTGGGTCCGTAATATTCAGCGAGCCCCCTGGCACTGATCTCTCAGTTAGTCTAGGTATCTTGGCAAAACCACATTTATCTTCTCTGACAACCAGACGTGGCTAAGTGGTTACTGCGGTGGACTGCTAAGCGAGAGACACATGTTCAATTCTCAAAAACCACCAAACGTTTTTTCGCGGTACCACCTCTTCGCAGGAATGACAAACCTGCAAGAGTATAATCTGTCATGAAAAGCTTTTTAATTCGCCGTTCGGAGTCAGCGTTAAAACTGTATGTCCCTTTCATTCGTGCGAAGAATATAACAACGCACAATATGAATGGTTGTGAGAAGCTAGGCCTTGGCTCTCTATAAGCTACCGTGCCAAATATACATACATACCTACAACCAGACCACAATGAAATCGATGTTAGTTCTGAAGACAGTCTTTTGAATCTGAATAGGGACAATCACCCACATATGGGGGTATAAGACAGCAACCTTGTCTAAAGCTGTCTCAACTGCTTTGAGGTATTGAGAATGCCCCACAAAAGCGAAAGAACGTTGTTTTGTTTGAACTCATAGCTTAGGACTTACATCAGCCTTTTGCCAGCTTCGAACATAAAGCCTACAAAGCGTTAGTGGTTTCTTACGTTTGCACCGGACCAAAGGAGAACCCGAACCATGTCTTAAGGGAAAGTGTAGCTTAGATGCTTGGTAGTCTAGAAGCTCTTCAATTTTGACTAGAGACTAGAGACTTCTTCTCTCAATGTACCCCTTTTCACACTCTCAAGTATCAAGTGTAGGAGTTGCTCTAGCCGGGAAGAACATCTGCTTACTTTTCTACGAAACTTCAACAAGAAAACAGTTATCAAAGTGAAACGAAACGTTCAACCTTCAAATCGACTACTTTATGAAACACGAAGGCAGATGTTTGTGTCTTTGGCTTCATTTTACCAAGAGAGTTTATTGTTTTTCCTCCTAAGAAGCTCCACATTCACATGCTGCTCAAACTTGTGCCAGATATTTCCGGAAATTCTTCGAAATCCAAACATAAACCCTAGACTCGCCAAGGCAAACTCTTTCATTCACAAGAAGCTACAACTAAATATTAACAACAAAAAAAGATCAATCCAGAGTATAGCCCATCTCCTTGCCCTCCTCCCTCCGTTGAATGTCAAAATAAACGAAAAAGAAACATTCAACTGAAAAAAAAAACAACATCTCACAGCGACCCCCTGCCTTCACTGACAAAATATAAACTTCACTACTTAATTGTATCTGACAAGCGCCGCTCCATCCAACACGATGGGTATCTCTGGGCATCTCAAAGAAAGATACATTTTGTATTTCGAACTCAGCTCTTTCTAATGAGTGGAAGAGAGTTTTCTCACTCTCCGCCACCTTTAGGTTCGTAAAATCCTAACCCATCCTCCTTCATCCCCCCCCCCCCACTCACAATCAAACGAAAAAAGATAAAATATGTATCTTTCTGAAGTGAGAAAAAAATCCTAATTGAGTGTTAGATAAAATTTAGGTCGAACGATGAAAAGACGCGCAACACAAAAAGCAACAAAAAAAAAGTGCGTCTATTGGGTGGAGGCGTGTGTTATCTCGTCTAAAGCGCGGCACACCATCCATATCCACTTTGTGGCTGCACTCGTTTTATTTCATTCGTTGTGGATCATCTTGAATATTACGGCGCGGTTTTTTTTTGGGGATTTTTATAGTTGCGTCATCAAAAGACCGATAGTGCACCGAAGATACTTTGCCTTTAAGTTCCGATTCGTGTTGTCAAAGATAAGGGAACTCTCTTCCATTAGACCGGAGAATGACATTCTCAAGAAAACAGTTAATGAGATGACGAATTTCCCTTCTTTAGACACAATCGACGTTGAAAGCTTTTACCGTGAGAGTTCGACTTGCAGATACTATTATGAAGTGCGGTATCAATGGAAGGAATCTAGAAAATTTGCATTTTTATTACCTCGTCTTGTTTTATGGGGGCCTTACTCTTTTGTGGATTGAAATTTCAAATACCATGGCATGCGAAGCTTTATGTAACCTTCTTTTATCGACGATTGTAGCGGCAACTCTATGCATGATTAGTCATCGTTTAGAGTCAATCTGACATGATCACGGCAAAGTCATTCATGTGCAAGCAACACTGATCTACTGTGTGTGCAGTGCATGCATAGGCATACCGCTTCAGGGTCTGAGGTTGGCGCCAGATCAATCTGGGCTTGGAGATTGGATGACTGCATTTTAATTGACCATCCAGTCGGTGGGTTGTTACCAGATCTATGGTGCACTATGAGCTTTTTTACTACAACAAGTGACTGGAGTGACTACACATACGTGTGGGATTATAATTTCATGTATCGGCGGGGGTGGATGTCGGTTTTATTGTCTCTAAAGTGGAATTAACTTATTTTTAATGGAAAAGATAAGTGGCAGCAATGGGTAGTTTGGTCAGCTTACTCAGGAGCTCAATGGAAGTTATGGATAATCTAAAAAGTAGACGATTAAAATTAATTTAAGATGGATTGAAGTTTGAGCTTAAGTGGATACTTAAGACGGTTGTAAAGTTTGGTCATTGATTCTCAGTTGGTTGGTCGTTGAAGAAGTTGATATATTCAATGTCCAGGGGCAGTGTAGCCGACTTAGTCAAAGGAAGCTTAAAAATCGAAAGTCGATCATAAACTGAAGAAGTTTACATAACTCATGTTTCAGGGAAGACGTCAAAGAAGGGAGGAAAAGATAGAGGCCCTAGTACTCAGCCTTTTTTTTCCTTCAGGAGAGGCGGAGAATGCCTTCACCTTCACCTGGTGTGTCAGATTCCTACTGAATAAACTCCCCCTCTACCTATGATGTCTTAGAGAATATCCCTGGGACCGCTGTTTGCATTATTTCAGAATGGGGGTCTTCCTTATACCCAATAGGGTTCCAATATGATTTTTTCCCTGTTCTTATGAGGGTATGTTTCCGTCTTCTCTTCCTTTTTCCTTTGCAACTCTGACTCGATAAAGGAGCCTATTTGGGTCCATCTGTCATTGCTCGAGATAATCAATTCCGCCATATTTTCTGGAGTGGTGTTGCCTATCCCTTGTTCCAACCTGGTTCTTTCTGCTGTCCATGTGCTACAGCTAAAGTGTGGTTTGCGTCATCTACTGCAAGCAGGGCTCCACTTCTCTGTACTGCTGCCATCTGTTTTCTGTATTTCTGTTGCTTGCGTGACACAAGATATCTTTGTCTGCTTGCAGTTGCAGTTTTCAGCTCGCACCGATGAGAGCCTCATCTGCTGGCAAAAAATGAGTTTGGGGTCAAGGGTAAGTCTCAGATACTTCACTGTTATTTTGCTGGTTATTACCTCTGAGCCAACTTCAACCCACCGGGATCTATCTCACAGTCAGTAGGAATACCTCTGTCTCCTCTGCCGCCAGGCTAAGGCCGTGGTCTTCCATACAGGGGTGCAAGAGTCTCATTACTTGGTTTAGGCTTCTTTGTGCATCTTCGGTGTCCCTTGCTGAAAGCACCGCACCGATATAATCTGCGTTCCCCACCCGAAACAATTTCGGGCATTTCCATACGAAGAATACCATCGTAAGAGATGGTCCTAGGATTGAGCCCTGCGCTGCTCTTGTAGTGATTGCCCTTCTTTATAGAAGCTCCCGCTTCCTTTACCGTTCACAGCCCTACGCAGCTCCTAAATTACACTTCAAACTTAGAAAATCTCGTCTCCATCGAAAGTTCCCCTTCAAGCTTATTTTACTACAAGTTCCACCGACCTGGACCCACCCATCACTTGTCTTTCAACCGACACTGCCTCTGGTTCTTTTGACCTCTCAATTAACATGGTTCGGTAAATACTATGCAATTATCTCGTTAAATAGTATCGCAATCTCGTATCGCACCATCTGCTAAACCGCACGGTGTGTTTATAATTGGCATTCGTCCATACCCCGCCCGTCATCGTGTTGTAGCCAATGCCGACAGAAAATTGTTATCGTCGGTGCACGCTGATAGGTAAATGTGCACACGAAGGTCAAAGATCCTAGTTACCACCGTCACCGCTGAGCAGCTATCTAGGTGCGTTGCATATCCTCGGCTCATTTCCTTCAACCGTAGCCCACCTAGAATGAATTTCCTCACTCTGGGCCCATAACGTTCACGAGGACTGCACCTCACGTACAAAACCCAGTGTACATCTCTATTTGTGTGTCTGACGGTAAGAGGGTGAGCTCCCCCCCCACTCGTGTGTCGTTGATTTGGAACCTATCCCGGCTGATTAAGCACTACAGACACGTTCTCTTGGCCTCCGCCATCCAGCAGTAAAAAGGGAAGTTCACAAGTATCTATAGATACAAAACAGAGAATCCTTTTTGACGTCAATTTTATGTGTGTGTGTCGTCTTCGTTGCTTCGCCGTGTCGTTAGAGAGAGCTTAATTAGCATTGCCTTGATTACCGTGTAATTACACCGAAACGTCGGAGAATTTTTAATTAATATTTTCCATCGCCACAGATACTGTTGCGCGATGAGGATCGCAGGTGCCACAGATGGAGCACATAATCAGATAGTGAAGTTGAACTACCCTCTTCGGTGCGCTCAAAATGACCGAATTTATAAGAGTTTCGGGCTTCTTGTAGCGCACGCACTTTTTGACAAATTCCATCGAATTTATGACAGCCGGGCAGATTCATGGATGCGACGTATCTCAAAAGGGATTTCCACAACACACACACTTTTTCTGTACAGCGTGTCATATTTACGAGCATTTTAAGCGTTTTTACAGACGCGAAGCCAGTCTAGCACCACAAAAGAGGGTCTTGCGTCTGAAGAGTGTATCCATAGGCACTTGCAACAGCCAGTCGACATACTGTTTTGCGTGAACGGAATTTTTAATGCGAAAATAATTAAAAATATGTACAGTGTCGTTGCGTTGGGTAAAGGACTTCAGCTTCAACAGCAACTCAAAGCCGTTGTGGACGACAAACCACGACGACAGATTGTGAGAGGCCGAGAGATGTTTATGAGTGGGGTCGTCCGATGGATCGATGCTTTGGAATTTTTCGCGCGTTGGATGAATTTCTGAGTTGTGGGGGCTGGCACGAGAAGCCTACATCGAGCACTTGAATGAATCGGCGATTTTTCTTCCATTCGCAGAAGTTGAGCTGAGAAATCCCAGCTGGAAATTCGTTCGGATAATTGATCGTTTGTGGCCGACTGCTCGTTTGTCATGCCTGCGCCTGGGTGTGAGCGCCAGTGGGTGAGCTAAATAAGCACTCCGAGGGCGCTTGGCGATATCTTCTTTTTTGGATCAAAAATTCACGATTCTGTTGCGCGATATGGTGTGCTATGCCATGCGCCACCAGCCAATTCATTATGGAAGTCGTATTTAGGTACCTGTGTGGGGTTTGAAGGTTCGCGCCTTGTAATCCTAGGATCTGTTGCAGACTCAACGATCCACTTGGCTTGGGAAAATCTTTTGTGTGGGAGATATGGAGGAGGATGCACTTTGTCTATTCATTTTTGTTGCCTTTTTCGGATTCAATTTGGAAGTTTTATTGCACCTTGACGCCTTCGCGTGTGTGTTGGATTGCAATCTGCTAGCCAGAATATGGGAATGCACTTTGGTTTCGATCGCAAGCTTGGACTCTGCATGAGTTTTATTTGAATCAATTAATTTGAGTGACTTTTTCGCCCCTTGGATACCCCTGATTGGTATCTACAAAATCGTAATCGATTCAAAGATAATGGGAAACGAGATCCATGGAGATAATGTCGATGGAGAACCATCGCGTATATGAGTTTTGAAAATTTCATCGGCTTCACCTTTAGATGAGGGAATTTCGAATTATTCATGGGAATCCCGCAGCGAGCAGATGTGTGCCAGAGAAAAGCAATTTAACAAGAACGACGTAGGTACGAGTACCGCAAAGGTGAGAGAACACATGCGGCGCACCAAGTAAATTTGCAATAAGCTCACAAGCAATTTGTAAAAGGAAATAATTGCTTATGAGGATTTTTTTTGTTGTTGAGTGTGTACCTTAAGGAGCCAAGGGACTTGAAGCTTCCTTTTGACATTTTTTTTGGGGGTGGAGACAGGAACTATAAATTTGCGATGAATTTTGGAATATTGTAAGCCTTGTGGTGTTCGGGGAGATGCCTTATTTTTTTGTTCTTTATTTCAAGAGGGACCGAACAATTTGTCCTGTGCTTCGGCTTTTCCTTGGGAGGAACGTTGGCCTAAGCTTCTACATAGTCCCTGTCTCTCAATTCTGTTCTCTGTATATTGGATCTCTGGACTTGGTTTTGGTAATTGCTCGTCAATCTTGTAGTTTTGGTCAAGCATCCAGCAAAATTGAATTCCTTAGAACGGCAATCTTGAGCGGTGAAAGAAGAATGCAAGCATGATGCCAGGGACTCAACTGCTGCTAAGCTGTCCGTGATGATGCAAATATCCTTGAAAGAAATTACATTACGTTTGAGCTTCCTTAAGCAACATTGATCTGGAAGACGGCAGAAGAAGACACCCCAATTCATCCCAGTAACAAATGCGGGACCATGTCTGTAGGAAAGACCTGAACTTTGGTCCTCAGTGGCAGCATTATTCCAATCATCATGGGCGATAAATGTTACCTGGAAGTTGTGATCAAATCTCCGTTTGGGTAGCGTGTAGTCGGTGGCATCGAGTACAAAATAGAATTGATAAAGTGGCACCTTTGCCACTGCACTGAGACCTTGAGGCGAATGGCTGTACTGGCAGCCATCCAATTGTCAAAAATGTCCTTAAATGCTGCGGAGACACTGGTTCTTACTTACGACACTGCTGATGCACATACATGTGGATCTTTCAGTATTTCCAGTATTTTCAAGACCCCTTCACTTGACATTAATATATGGACACCTACAGCCAGAGTTTGGTACCAGCTTGTATACCCCAGCTCCTACCAATTACCATTTTACAGGAGAAGAGAGCTCCACCACTATTCTTAACCACACCATGAAACTAAATTTTGTTTCAGGACGTGCGGTTTCGAAGCCGAAAATATGAAGAAGACCAAGAATCTGTAAGACTTCACTTCAGTAAGGACGCCTTTGTGAACTCCCGGTGAGACTTTTTGATGTGAATAGTCCACAAGTGATCTACTACGATTCATTACAGATTCTGTTTGAACGCTTCTGAAGGCATATCAATGACTTTCTATTGAAACTGTTCACAGTAGTAGACTGCCCTCCCAAACTGGCCATATCTTAGATAAGCAGCTGTGTAAGAAAATGTGCTAGATGCCAAAGTGGCTGTCGAACAAATTGATGGTAAAGTAGTTGATGAGAAGCTGTATAGTCTTCCATATCTTCAAGGACACGTGCATTTTCAAGTGGGGCCCACATTTCAACCTTTTGTAAAAAATTTGACAATTCATCGACGAGCACTCCATGGAAATCCGTGGAATTAAAAAGTTTCCCTACAAACAAATCCCAAATATCCTCTTCCCGTGGTCCTTTGTAGAAAAAATAAATGCAAACAAACAAAAAAAAAAAAACCGCCCCCAAAAAATCCTTCGAAACTTTGGCCGATATTTACTCAAAACCCCTCTAAGTCTTCAAAAAATATTTGAATATCTAATTAGTTCAGCTGGTTCCCTAATGACTTTCGATTTCCAGCATCGGTTAGTCGGTATCCTGCCTCTGCTCCTTTCTGAAGAAGAGGGCGAAAAATATTGAAAAGAAAATTAAAATTTTCCACGGCATTTCCCCGGTACTCAATCACCTCCTGCGTTGCCCTGCTGCGTATTATAAATTCGAAAATAAACCATCTTTACTCTGTGAGTATCTTTGAGGATTGCTTTGTGGCCTACAGACTGTTATTTCATTTCTACCGCGATGCTGTTGAGTGTGGGGGAAGGACTAATTAAATTTTCACTGTAATTGAATAAATTCTGCGTAGCATATCGTTGAAGCCACAATGGCTTATGCCGAAGAAAAAAAATGAAATAAGCTCCATCGCTGAACAGATACTATCAAAGGGAAAGGAGAAGTCGAGGAAAAGATACAGTTCTCCTTACCCAAAGGAAATTAATTTTCCACCAAAGCAAATCGGCGGATCGGAAAAGGCTGGTCGGTGGTACACAGAGCATCCCTGACGTTTGTTATGTGGTATGGAAAAATTCTCTGGTATTAGAACCGAAGGATTTCCTTCGACTTTTTGTGGAATGTCCTTGCTCTCGAAATAAAAGGAAGAAAAAACTGAAAATATTTTTATTTTTTTTGTTCAAATGAAAAACCCCACAGCGCAGTTGTATTTATTTGAAGACACACAAACGAACAAAACACGGATCTCTTGAACACGTGCGTCCTGTCAAAGGCACACTCTGTCATAACACCAAAATAGTCTAGATTCCATTCTAAATGAAATGTACACATGTGTACCGGCCTATGTGCTTAATGGGCGCCTTTTTTTTCCAGGAATTCTACATACGTTCAGATATCTTATGCGAAATTCCTCGAATGGCATCCAACGTCCTTTCTCTGATTTCGATTTGGTTGAGTGTGATTTCTGCTTCAGGACTCATCCGGTATGGGATTCAGTTTTTTTTTTTTTTTCCTGTTGGGGATATTGAAGTTGGATATTTGAGTACTTTTTTCCGAATGGACACTTCGGATAAGATTTAAAGGTTTTTTGTTTCCTTTTTCTCCTTGAAGCAAGGTTATATCCCTTGATCTGTAGGGTATGTAAGCTGTGAGTGGGCTATTATAGGCGCTGAGAAATAATCAAAATTTAACTGATAAGTCGTTTGGGGTTTTTACAAGAATCGATTCCAAAAGTAAGACTCAGTGTATGTTCCAGAATGTAGTCATAATCCCGAAAGAAGAAAGTACTTGTAACAGATCACCACAAGAATCAATACACAAGCTCAACCTTGTAGAACTTCACCATGAATGTCAAATTTCTCGGCTTCCTTTGACCGCTATCAATGGGCTCCATTTAGGACCGTTGAATAATCGTTCAATTGTTGATCCAATCTTTACTGCCAACTTTACCAAACTAAATTCATTTTTCGGCTAGATTTGTGACTACCCTTAAACCAAAGCAAAGGCTTTGGGAAATTAACGGAGAGACAAGGGAGATACCGATGCACATTGGTTTTAAATGTTTGTGGGTCGTCATAATGCGGAAACACAGAGCTGTCTTCCATTCCACATATTCGTGTTGCGGTTTCTGTCAGAACTTACTAGACAGACACTTCTACCTACCTACTTACACCTTTGCTCCCACACTTCGATAGACTTTCATCCCTGTTTTCATGTTGGCGCTCTACAGCAGGGATTTGCGTTCTTGGCCTATGATTTGACCTTAAGCGCATTGGCCGAGATTGGCATAGCATACATAAGTGTGGTTTCGTCTTCTGTTCGGATAGAATCAGACTGGCAAATTCTAGCCCACACTTAACCACTCATACAGCTTATCCAAGAATGGCCACTACAATTGCTATATCGTGCATATAGCCTATAGTCTTCGCTTCTCTATGGATAGGTAGCATCAAGATACCAGTGACGGTTTTGATTTGCAATGCAGCTTAGTCGCCAATATCTCATTTTAAAGTTGACTAAGCGCATCTAGCTTGAGTACGGGTAGCAAGAGGCATATCCAGTTTTTGCCTTCCTGGCTAAAACCTCCATCGAGTTCGTCAATCTTGTCACGTCTTCTCTTGTTAGAAGCTCTTAACAAGATCAGACGTTTATAAGTCAATCTTGGAACTTTGGGGATCATTCTACTACTACTAGACAACCTTCACTTACTCCTCTTAAAAACCATATTGCACACATGCTCTTCTGAATGGACTTCCCGAGTGTCCTTCTCCCCATGGCAAACTTATTTCCAAACCTCAAACCATAGCTATAAACCCTTTTCAAATCGAACAACTCCCAATGTAGTAAGTTAAGTCAACTTCACAACAGTCAATGTCAGGACACAAGTTTGCAAAGTCACGACCTTTCCCCAACCATCATCCATTCATAAATGTCATACAATTTTCTGTCCCGAGACCTGCTCTTTCACATGTGCTTGTGCACTCCTTTCAAAGCTATTTGCCCATAAATTCTCCTTTTAAATGTTAGCATTCTGCTAACACTCATAGCTTCCCCTTTAAATGGAATTCCGTGGGCAAGTCTAAAAAAAAAAACGCGCACACACACACACCCAGCCCATAAATACTTGGGTCTCTGTCGTCCGCTTGCATTAAAGAGCGTGCTACAGCAGTTGTTTGCTTCTCGTGCTGCTTCTCGGCTTGTTGACCTTTTTCTTTGCCATCGTTTTGTGTGTGCTTGAGAAGCACGCGAACTTTTCAAAAATAGTTTCCATTCCCAGGACAGCCGCCGCCGCGGTGCCGCAAAAACATATCAGGCATAGCGAAACGCAATCGAATCCGAAGAAGCCAATTTCCCCGCGTTAACAAAGTTATTTATAGTGCAGCGAGGGGACCTTTTTCCTGCGTTTTCCTCTTTTTTTTTTCCTGTTCCAACATTCGTTTTTTTTTTTAATCCTTTTTGTGTTATAGTTTGGTCGGGAACTACACTCGCCACCACCTACCACTATTGGCCCGCGCGTTGGCTTGTCGTTAAATTCTAATGGGAATTGTCAAACTCCATATGTATACTCACTCGTATAAGCCATAACTTGAACCCTACATTCTCTCCTTGCTTTGTCCTTTCGAAGTCTCATCATGGCGGTCGGTGCACATTGCACAGTCATTGTGTGTGCGCTCGACCATCATAACGTGTGGTAAATATTTTATGATGGCAGTTTGCTTTTAATGTTATCAGGATATATTCTCGTTTATTTTATTTTTTTTTATCCTGCTCCGTCATCATCATATGACATTCTGCAGGAGCAACTACCGACCACACACACACACACACGGTCCTAGTTGGAGAACTATAACTTTTGATGAACAAGGATAATGACTGAAAAGACCAAAGAGCGGGCGACACAACAACAAAAGCGAAACGAGAAACAGAGAAACTAATGAAGTTAATTAAACGAGGGTATTATAGGGTCGTTTGGTTGGCGGCGACGAATTAAGTCCCCTTGCCATAGGCCAACGGCAAGTTTGTGAAGCCTATTTTGTGCCCGCGGTCAGGACACAAGAGTACATTAAGTCAAAAGCACTTTTGTCATATTTCCGGTGGTGAAAAATTGATGACTTTTCATAAGTTGTCCCGCAGTTAATTTACATTTTTGACTTGTGGTTTGAGGCAAAACGGAATGTTGCAGATAGGCATTCTGTTCTAAGTCCGTTTGTGTGTCATCATTGACGTGTGGCTCATTAACTGCACACTTAAAACATTTCGACATTTAGCGTACAAAACTGATGCAGGGTATCTCCGGATCGCATGCCTTGCGACGAAGTAAACTGTTTCAGGGATCTGCCACATCAACCAATAAGACCATCCTTCTTTGGGACCGCTCAAGATTTTTAATTTTCTCGTGAAAGTGCAGTTGAAAAGGGTTGGCTAACGCATAAAGTTGGTACAATGGGTGTGATTACGTCGCAGGACCTCTAAACTGTTATTTAATTGCCTTAAGTCCTTAAGGAAACAAAGACCTAGCTTTAAGGATACATTTGGCCTTTATTTCACAAACTTATATACGAAAAGCTTGGCAGTGAACTATCCACTGTTCAACGGCAATCTAGCTTCATAATCGCGTCTAACCTCACCTAAGCTAAACCAAAAGTAGTCCCGATGTGGTACAACTGAATGTCGGGTTTCTCTGACTCTACCTTCAGAATCGACTGGACCTACTTACAGAGCTCGTGTATTCAAGAACCATACCTTTTAAGCTGAAAACAAGATCGTATCCTCGGTCTCAAAGTTTGGAATCTAACGGAGCCTTATAGCACTCAGAAGAGCTTACACTGCAGTAGCGTAAGGATCAATACAGCTTTTATGGCTGCCTTAGGGCACATTTTCATTGCCATCTACGCATGCCAAACGATGTAGGCGAATCAACTCTTCATGCTTTTTGGTTTGTAGGGTCTTTGACTTTAAATTCCAGACTTAAGCCTTAGAGTTTATAAAAGATGGCACATAAAAATTGCTCCTGTCGCCTGTCCTGTCGTGTGAGTTCCACGTAAACGTTTTGTCAAGGATCACTCCAAGACCAAATGGGAGTTTCCTCAGTTTAATTTGTTTAAGTTCGTGTTTTCTTTTCCTAGAAAAGGGTAGAAGGACCGTTTTTCCCCGGGGTAATGGACAGACCTTTCCTCTTGCACCAACTGAAGATCTAGAATAGCCATGGAAGCCATCTTGCACCGGCAGACGAGGGTTTGAATTTTCTAAAAATGAGCGACATGTTATCCTATGGCGATCGTTTGACAGGCTAAGACACATGGACTATGCCGATTGTATTTGTTTCCTAGCAACGAGATGTACCAGTCACTTCAGTGAATGGCCAAGGGGCTGGTAATGCACACTGGCTCTATACATCAGCACATCTTCTTTAGACAGACGTCTGTAGTAGAGTTCAAGCAGTTTTGTATCATCTGGTGACAGAACCAACCTGGACTAAGATAGCCCGTAATGCTTTCAGTATCCTGTCTACCGGTTAAAACTGTGGGCAAATTTCCTTAAGCAACAAGCTCTAGTCCGTTCTGCTACATGAATGTGAAATCTGGAAAGTTTCTACAAACATCTCGAGAAGGGTGTTAGATTTTGAGTTTAGGCACTAAAAATGGCGATGGATTAGTCATACGCTGAGGCAGTGCTTCGAAATGAATCTCTCTGATGTACGTCGAGTTGGAAGGTCAAGAACAATGTCAATCATGATAGAATCAGCATCTCTGAGCAAAATCATGGTCACTGCTGAAACACCCAACCGCAGAGCGGGAAAAATGGAAGACAATTGCCCACAGCTAAAGATGGAGGACCTTAGAACAAATTCAAGCCGTAATCCATGTAGTTCTTGTCTTTGTTTTCTCGATTGCTCCTTAAAGTTGTTCAAAGCTCTGTAACTATACAATGCCTCTTGTCCTTGTTCCGACAACTCCATTTTTGGGGAAATGAGACAGTCATCAATCAATGCCAAGGCCCAAAGTGTTGCCAGTGGCTTTTCAAAACACAGCCGACATTTATCTCCGAGATACTATTGTACATTTCCGATCCGACTGTGTCACATTAAATCGGGAGTGAGAATAGCAATTTGTATCTGGCTCCTCTCAATTGACAGCTGAAAGATTGAAATACAACGCTGTCGGGTAGAGATACATACATTTGTCGTTGTCTAGGTGAGAATAACTTTTTTGTGGCTAATCCAGCCGTTTGACATTTTGTAGTCATTTGTCGACTTGTGTTGCTGTACTCGAACTTTCTCTACCTTCGATGGAATTTACATTTCATCACGGAATTTCCTCGTTTGGAAATTATTAGAAACGTGAAATTTATTCTTTTTTTTTTTTGTAACGAAGGAAACAATAAAACCAGTTCGTCCTTTCACATTCGGTTGTCAGGATGGAAAAGCAACGAACCTTACCGGTTGAAGATAGACGTGATTTTTATTTCACTTTTTTTTCAAAAGGAATCTGATTTGACTTGAATGCTGCTGTTGCTGTTCGTTGATATCCTTTTCGATGCTTGAGAGCATGATAACTCTTCTCCTCGTTGAGAGGTGAGTGGAGCCCATACATAGACTTGTATTCTACTCATGGCATTATGTTACAAGAAAGTGTTTCGTTTCGATATAATGATATGAAATTTTTATTTTTATGATGAAAATCCTTTTTTTTTTCTCCCTGAAGAAAGATGTAGTTAGGGATTTACTTATTTTTTTTTATGATTTGGTGTATTTTCATTTTGATGATCACTTTTCTTTTTCTCTCCCGATTTGATGGGAAAGTCAAGAAGCTTTAGTTCGATGGAAAGGATATACGAATAATTTAACAGAAATTGTTTTCTAGATAACGAGGGTCTAAATTTGGAAGAAGTACTTAAAGGTTCTTGTGCAAATCAGTTTAGGAACTTCATTTCAAGTTGAAAATTGGCAACGAAATGAAGACTGATAAATGGAAAATGATTGATGACACTTTCGATGGGGAAAGTCAATTTTCTGCTTCAAAAGCTGGAGGAGGTAGGGATTACCTTGTATCGGAAATTGAATGGCAGTTTTAATAGGAGGATTACATGTTTATGGAGCATAAAGTTTCTACAATTTAAGATATTTCTGAAGTTCGATAGAAATTGGATGAAAGAATGTCCAAGGTCTCCTTCAATTGCCGATGTATGTCATTCATCAAGGTTTGGCCATTGGCTATTGTTCTAGGCGTACCCACCAAATTAGCTCTATCTCTTTTTCGACGATCCAAATAGGTATTTTTTTCTGTTGGGGTGTTGGAACACCACACTGGAGCACTCAGACACAAAAACAGGTCCATTATGCTACCAGCTGGTACAATCCTTAAACTATGTTTTCTTCATCTTTCTAAGAAAGTCTAGTAAGAGCTTCAGTAACAAGGAGCTTAGGTAACCAACGCTCATCATATCAGCCCCAAAAATCTGGCACCTGATACAAGCAAAGGAAAGACAATCACATAGGAAATGTCGTCGTCCTCTCCACAAGCATCCCAGACAGTGGTGTCACTTAAACCTACCACGTTGAGATGTTTGGCAAAGGGGAAGTGTCCTGTAATAACGCCAATAAGTTGTCGACAGTCTTTTCTGCTAAGAGACAGCAAGAATCCCGCGGATTTCTTACAGACGTCGGAAGGGATCTGTTTAGTCTGCCCGCATCCCGGAGATCCATGCCACCGACAGCTGTGTTTGCTGGAAAGCCAACCATCGATCGAAGCCCTAATCGGAGATACGGACAAACCTAACATGGGTTCAGGGCCGGAAAACCCAGTAATCCGTATTTCCGAAGCAACAACAGTAGAAAGCCTTTTTGATAGACTACCACAGGCCCCAACCTATCGCTCAAAATATAACCTTTCTCTGATAATCCAATCCAGATGATGTTGCTTAAGTGGTGGAACAAACCCTCTGTAAATGATCTCGAGCTTCGCTGTTTACAAGCATTTTTTGGAAGCTAGTATGTGCCTATGACATCTGGGGTTATAGACCATTCAGACACGACTTTTAATCCGCATTTAATTGCCCAGTAAATCTAGATGTTTGTTTAAGACTGATTGCGAGTGAGTTCTAGAGCATTCGACAATTGCCAGTACGCTACTAGCTTGCATAGCTATAAAAGTTATTCCCTAAACCTAAACGTGGCACAAGCCTTTCGAAACATCTTCTACAAATTGTGTCGTCCTATTCTATTGTTCTCGTCTGCTTTGAAGATCCAAATGGTGGACTTTCAGTCGAATGACTTTGTAGGTTATCTTCTGCTAAAACCTTGACGGAGCTATAGATTTAGGCATCGTTCTTCTTCTTCATAGACGTCTTTGATGAGATCCCCATTATTTTTATTTTTTTTTATAATTCACTAGCGCTAAAGGGGTTATGAATACCCTTATGATGCTATTCACACAGCGCTTGTGTTGGTGTAGTGATTTTGAAACTTAGGTGGTATAAGGTTTCAATCTTTTTGCTCTGAGGTTAGTGTCCAGAATGACAGGTGAGAATTAGTGGTATAGTTGTCATTGCTTATAATTCACAGTATTTCTTTCGAACATCCCGATGTCATTAGTACGATCAACACTTTCAAGCCATATGACCACCTTACTGCCAGTGTTATGTCGCATTGAATATTGTCACCAGTTAACTTCTTGGGGAAGTCATAAACCGTGATTCAGTAGCCAACCATCATCAACAAGTTCATGTATCTTGTTCTATCCCTGATTCATATTTCACCTCAATTTATTCATTGCTTTAAGGACATCACCCCTTTCAAGGGTTAAATGTCACAACCTCTGCTTAGTCAGTAACCCGAATAATTTAATTTTCCCTCGAATTGATTTTCCTGCAAAGGACGACTTGTACCCAATTTAATAGACCAGCCTTGCATAAATTTCGGCAAAAAAAAAGTCTTTAATTAGCCTTGTGATCCGAATGTACTGTCAGACTCACATCCTCTAATGCAGACATAATAACCACCCATCGCCAACTCGATTAGAGTTCCTACATCCTTACATGCTAAATGCAATGTGTTCGTTCCCTACAACCCATGGATACGTGTATACTGTGCATGTGTCGCTTTTATAAATTTCGAGGTGAATCTCATTTCGTATGCGTGCGTGGTCTGTAATTACACTGTGTAGCTATGCTTGTTCCGTACAATGAAGACTGGCTTGAATGTCATGACGTTCTGGTACTCTCTGTCGTCGTTGTCTGGGTCTGAGGCGTTTGGGCTGGCTAATATATTCATATCATCTGCTTAACGCTCACTACATAGAGTTCAATTCTCTCTTGATGGCGAGGAATATGACGCTACTAAAAGGATGTGCGACAAGCGAACTGTGGCGGTACCAAAACCTTTTGCTTTTTGCAAATTTGTCGACAACGCGTTATAGTGGCTGCTGATGTTGCATCAATTGCATCATCGTGGCGACAAGTTAAGAGAAAAGGAAGAGGAAATATGTTCACCTATTTGATTTACATATTTCAAAGTAAAAGGATGTGTATTGGTGTAGGTGTGTGTGAGAGTAAAGTGTAATCATGTATAGCAAATTGACGGAGATATATGTGTAGATACGAGTGTATATATCCTCATCCATCGGCTTTAAATTGAATTTTCTGTTCTTAAGTGAAGTCGGTATTGGGAGGCGGCGGTTAAGTGACAGAATCGAGTGACGGAGCATGGGGCGTATACGTCTTTAAAATTCCTCCTTTCATGCAAAGGCGTACAAAGTAATGAAGGACAACTTGTGGTAGGCTTTAGGAAACAGTGCATTTGGAAATATTCAACATCATCTTGCCTTGTTGTGGTTAATTGTTCTTACAACCCACTGAATCCGACAATGACTTGTAATTGTATTTCTGAGAAGCTGGTGACTGGTTAGTAACTCCGATTTGTAAAATAAGGTTTCGACAGTTTTAAATTCGATCACAATTTTGTTCTTCATTGCTGATGGGTTTACTGGAAACATAACCCGATACTCCACAGTCTCTATCCGCCCTAAAGGAGACGAAAATACCTTCGGTAATTTGCAAGTTAATCCCGCATATACTACCACTTTTCGTCGCCGACAATCTTACGAGAACAGATGCAGATATCTTGTAGCCTATGTCTGCCCTGCACTAATACTTAAGACAGTCTTTAAAACCAAATAGAAATTACTTAGAAAAAACTGAGCTAGAGAAGGTACTCTTAAGTTTATGACTCTCCATAATAACTCTAGAAGGAAATATAAGGCTAGGGAAATCCTTAGGACGGAATAAACCTCTTCAAGGTACTACCAGGTGGCCGAACAGACCAAAAAGTCGCACTGAATATTACTAACCCGACTACAATAACCAAATGATGGTCCATGGTGGCCCTGGGCCTTAACCAGTAAGCATCTTCAGCTATTTCTATCTTCAGTCAGCTGCCTCCAGTTTCACACGTTTTGAGGTCAATTTTCACTTGCGCCTTTCCAACTTAGTCACCGTTTTCCTCTGCTGCGCCGTCTCTTCAAAGTGGATTCAAACAAATTGTCTCGGGTCGGAGCTCTGGTGCCCATCCGATATCGTAGTCGCTTTGGTCATTGTTTTCGGACTCCACTGACTGTCGCTGAATAGCCCGTGAACAGTGCGTCGCTGGCCCGAAGATCACCGAAGGACTTTTTTTTATAACAAACCCATGGCAACCTTAAGCATTCTTGACAAAGTCCATGCCTCAGCAGCGTAAAGCAAGACTGGGAAGGAATCACTTCAGTTGTTCGAGAGATGACTTTGCTACTCTATAGTCTTCAGAGCCCAAAGAAACAGCGCTAAGCTAGAGCTTATCTAATCATTTACTTCGAAGGGACGACAGATCCACAATTTAGTAATCGATGCAATGGAATCGATTAACCCAGGATGGAAGAGAACCTGCCCATCCAAGGCTGAACATTCGAGGAGGAAGAGTTGGAGGAAGGAAAGTATATCGGCGGTAGCCGTACGAAATGGCACTAAGTAGATGCTACAGGATACAGGATTTCAACTAATTGTGCACTTGATCACAACACTGGTATCGTTGCCTGAGGTAAAAGCGGGGCCTAGGTAGACAAAGTTCGTAACTTCCTCAAAGTTAGATCTGTCTAGGTTGACGTTTGGTCCGAGACGTCAATGTTGGATTTTAGGTGTCCTTTATCGTTGATCGTTGACGTGCGCGATACTGACATCATCCAATTATGTCAATGCCGTCGGCGTATGCCAGTAATTGCTCGGACTGCGGTCTTATCAATTTGTTCGTATAACAGCATATCGCCTTGTCTAAGTCCTTTTCTGACATCGAGGGTCTATGTGAGATCTTTACCGACCATCTTCTGTTAAATTGAATTTTGTTTCTTATTTCTATTCTCACCACACACTCAATTGAGTTAAAGGACCATCCATAGCTATCTGTTTATATAGTCCTCCAACCACTTGCTCCAAGTTTTCTTGGCAAAAACCATTGGCAGCCTTTTTACTGCAGCAAATATATTCAGGTCCATACTTCTTCTGTCTAAAATCAGATATCTACCTGAAGTCCTTTTTTTTCTCCGTATTCTCAGTCCCAGTATCGAAATCTTTTATTCCATTTGCACCTACAAAAGGGAGTGACTTATGTTAATTGAAATTGTCGCTGGCTCTTGTGAGTTCTTTTTACGAAAACTTTTCACAACACACTCTAATTTATTTCTTTTTCTTTACCAATTTTAGCTCAGTACCGTTCACCACGTATAACCGAACATCCAAGTGATTTAGTAGTGAAAAAAAGTGATCCGGCCACACTGAATTGCAAAGTTGAGGGCAAACCCGAACCGACAATCGAATGGTTTAAGGTAAATTATTACTATCCCTTTGAATTTAACTCCTTCCACATAACCATCATTCTCCTTCGCCTTATATACCACTATATCCTTTATTCATTTCCAAGAGGCCATCATTGGATGCCCGTAGCAGCACCCTAGCACGTTTGTCTAAGGGTCGTGCTAAAACAACTATCGAACCGAATCGAACGAGAAATGTGTTCAAATAAAAAAAAGGAAAGTACAAAAAAAAAGTGAACAGCAAACCGATGAACCAGAAAATTGTGTTTTCCAGAGCTTTCCATTGAGTGCCCCTAGGTAAGGGGAGGGATAGAAAATTTAAAAATAAAAAAATACTAAAACACAGACTTTGTAAAAACTCAATTTGATACCGTCGTCGTAGTCTCGTAGAAGGGACAACTTTTCCTGTCAAATAAAACCAAACAACCTAACAAAAAAAGGACTCCAATAGAATCTATACCACAAAACCACCAACCCCTACCACCCCCATCCACACCCACTTTCATTGGAGAGAACACAAAAAAAAAGAATGAACTCTAATAAATCTTTTCCTTCACTTCGTTAATTTTAATTTTGTTTTCTGTCGCTTTTTCCAATTTTTTTTTTTTTGTTTTTCCATTTTTGGTTGTGCGCTGCTTCCTTGATGTCTTGCTCCTGATGACGCTTTGTGTATATACAAAATACACACGGTTACCTGGGTGAAACCCTGAAATTATCATCATCATCTGTGGATTTGAAATAAAAACAACAAATAACCAGGATGGCGAACCTGTCAAGACGAACGAAAAAAAATCACATCGTGTCCTTTTGGAAAATGGTGCCTTGTTCTTTTATAGAACGGTACACAGTAAAAAGGAACAGGATGGCGGTGTCTATTGGTGTGTAGCGAAAAATCTTGTTGGCAAAGCCGTTAGTCGTAATGCTACACTGCAGATAGCAGGTGAGTGTAATTTTTTTTTTCCTTTTTTTTATATATCTTTTGGACAAATGAGATATTTTCCTTTTTCGTCTCCAAGGATCTTTGTAAAAAAAAGTATTTTCTCCTTTGCACAGTTAAAATGATATCTTACATAGTGTATCTATGACATATTGTAGCGATAAATTTGGAAAAGAACAATCCATTGGGTGGATGATACAGAAAGTATATTGGTTTTAGCTTAAAAAATTTACTACCCCGTTACAGGAATCAGGTTTCCTATGTACCAAAAAAAAAAACTTTATTTAAGGATTCTCATGTATACGAAGGGTATCACATCTTACCAATTCTTGCCTAAATTCTTCAACTTAGGATGGTTTACTAGTTGTAAGTCCAACTAAGTCTGATAGATGGCGCTTCTGTAAAACGTTCTGTAGAAGCTTGTAATGATTGTTTCGTTTGTTTTAGATTCACCCTGTGGTGTTAAGGATCAGAATTATGTCGCCGACTCTTTTGACCTCGTGTATGTGGTCAAAGAAAGGTTTATCCAGCTCGCGTCCCTAGCTAGTGCTTAATTGGGCTAAAATTGATTGAAGCCTGACATTTTCTGGTTGACAAAACAATTTATTTTATTCCGGCATCTATATCCGAGGCTTGTTGTTGCTTCGTAAATAGCTATGTTTCCCGTGGTCAGACAGTAACCCCGGGGCGGTACAACCTTAAACCTAGAAGGTCCGATCCTAAATATGAACCTTTAAGACGAGGAACCGGATAAACCACTCATTGCAAGTCTGAGCTCCAAATATATCGTCGAAGATGGTAGGAGTAGAGTTTACCTTTCGGAGCGTACAGGAGATTGGTTCGTTCGAGCCATGAGAGTTGGGTCGGTAAGTAGAAAAGACGAGGGGTTCGTAGATAAAGAGGGTTTGTGTTAAAGAAAATAATGTTGTGAAGGGAAGGACTTACAACGTGACCTGAGAGTTGTCGATGAAGGGACAGAATGTCTACTGCATCTCTACGTTCCTCGAGGGTATTCAAAAATGAGGTTGGGGCGGTTTTGATGACGAGACAAGATAAAAGGGTTGTTCCAGACTAGACCACCTCGAAGAGCAAATTGTAGAAAACGGCACTGAATGCTCTCGATTCTCGAAACATAAGCACGATGATGCGGGGACCATACTTGACTGGCGTACTCTAGGAGGGGGCGAACAAATGTAGTATAGAGGGACCTGGTTACGTTTGATACAAAACCAAGGAATGAGTTTGCTATAAGGATTATCTCGTCCATGTGTGACCGGAAATCGAGTTCCCTTCACGAGGTCGCGAAGAGATTGAACAGGGGAGACAGGTTGATTGTGCAAAAGGTAGAGTCGGGGGGAGGGTATTGGTGCCGAAAGGTGATGGATTAGCATTTGGATTTGTTAAGTTCCAAGCAGTTTTAAAGGCACCAGAATGAAGTACTATCGACGCCTTGTTAATGGAGAATGGAGTTTTGGAATGAGGAAATGGTTTTAAACATTTTTGTATCGTCGGCATGACAGGGAGACAGATGATCGTCATTCAAGATGGAACAACAGAGGTGGCTAAAAAAAGAGCAGAGTAAGTGGACCTGAAGCGAACACTGTAAAAACGGTTTTCAATGTGAGGAGATATCCAATTCAACAATATGGGTTCAAGGCCGAACCGGTACAGTTTGAAAAGTATTAATTGATGGGGGATTTAATCAAAAGCCTTGCTAAAATCGGTTGCAATAACGTCGACTTCGTTATCATTCTCGAGGGCTGCCCCGCGGTGACGCTTGAAGGGAAGAGTAGTAGTTGGTAAACCGAATTTGGTTTTGAAAAACGCTAGTATCCTCTACAATGCACATGTGTTTCTTTCCAACACTTAAGTAAGGTTAAAGCAAATCTGGTCAAAACTAGTTTTAAACAAAATTAAGGGACACAGCTTAATCAACATCAAAAACATCAGTTTTACTGTCGGTACCTTAGCAGGATGTACTATTTTGTGGCCTATATCCACCCTGAAGAAGTACGTATGACAAATTTCAAAACTAGATAAGAATCGCTTTAACAGTTCTAGAGTTAATTGCGCACATGTTAACTTTGTTCATCCCCATTCGGTCTACAGGGAATATAACTCGATGTCTTGTAGCCTATATCCGTTCTTATAAATTTAGTAAGATAGTATTCAAAACCAAATAGATATCCCTCAAGTAATTATTGACTAAATCACGCACATGAAGGATAAGGATTGGACTTTGCTTTACAACTTATGTGCTAGATAACGTGCAGTAAGCCATTTTTAAAGACATTTTCTCTTGGTTGAGACCGTGGTGCATTTGGGCCTTAACCAACAAGCTTCTTCAACCAAGTACCTCCAGTTTCACACGCTTTAAGTTTGTTGAGGTCCCTTACCTTATGCGCGTGCCATCTGAGTCGCGGTATTCCCCGGCTGCGCCACCTCTCCTGATTGAATTCGAATACTCTTTGGATCATAGCTCAGGCATCTTAGTCGTTGTATCTGTGGTTTCTCTGTAGTCGATGTCTTGGAACAGGCCACACAGTTCGTACTTATATCTACCGTTAATGCAAATACGACACTAGATCACCCGAAGGATTTTTCTCTCAAAACATCGTCATTTTAGATTGTACTTTACATCGGCTGTAGCCCGTGAACTGAGCTTTCGAATTTGGGTTTTTGAGATTGTGAGTTGATGAAATTTTATGTTCGAAGGATGCAACAGTTCGCTCTATCTACAGCAAAGTTTCGAACCATTACTCAAAATGATTACTTGTGCTTATCCTTGTCTTCGAAGTCAACAAACAGCAAAGCCTGAATCCTTTAACAGTACATTCACTGACATGGTCTTTCCATAATTGGAATTCTTCCGTCAAAGGTATTTGCACATGACATCGCTCATTCAATCCTTCAAGGATTCATCATTCCTTCTTCTTTTTTTTCACTTTAATTCTAAAAACAATGTTAACTTCCGCGAATCATAAATCTCCACCTAAGACAGAACACAATCACCCCCATTCACTATGGCAACCGCCCGGTAAGAGATACCCTGCCTTGCACCATGATATAAACCCTCATTGTGCCAATGGCGAAACATTTCATTTTCAAGCAAAAAGAGGAGTAGATTCACATTTCGTTCCCGATGACTTGTAACATGCCATAGAGAGAGTACAACACCGGCACCGAAACTATTTCCACTCACCGCACTGCATTCTCTCGTCAGATAGCATATCGCTGTTCACAATTCGCTTCACCAAAGCCAAAGGAAACCGAATACAAAGCGAAATACCAACAAAAAATAAAAGAGAAAAAAAAGAAGCAAAACAGGACTCATGTTCCATTCGTGCAACTAACTTGTCAGATTCCAGAGCAACATCACAGACACATTGTACAACCGAGACGAGGAACTTGTAGCACACAGCGCACAAGCACAGTAGTCCCTTAGGGATGAAATTAATGGCATTCGAACAACCTCTAATAAGACAGTTTGAAAGGCTGGAAATCTATGAGGCAGGAGCAGAACCAAGCCGGGCACTGTCTTCTGCTGTGCGGGTGGATGGGTGCATACGATGCGATGAAATACAATCCAACCAATGCTTAGCTGGAATTTATTTATTTTTTTGCATAAAATGAAACTTTGCAGCAGTAAAAGATACAAAGATACAACGATACTCAGTGTGTTGTTCTCCCAACAAAACTCTATGCACGGAGGCTATTTGCAAAATTGCTATGCTCTGACATGCCAGCAAATTGAATGTTCTCGCTATGGCATTAAGGATTTTTCAGATTTAACGCGCTCCAGCCGTGTACACGTCGGCCAGGAGGCATAGATTTTTTTTGAAATGCGAGCACTTCCTGCTGATTAATCTCGCAACGACGACGAACGCTGAGAATGCACACACACACACACACACTCAATCGAAGCGTTTCAACAACTGTCACCTTATGTCACTCGCTGTCAACTTTCCCAAAAATAGATTTCTGACATCTGTCAGTGTATCTGACTGCATTTGATTCAGCATTCAGATTCGAATATTTTTTTGGGGAATGATGGGTTGGAGCCACGTGCGCGTGACAGAATGCCCGACATACGCTTTCGACAAACACTTACGACTAGAACATGGTTGCATTCTGTCAAACTCTTGTAGAAGACTGTCGCCTGCCATATACACTCGATGTTACCCGGCAAATGTGCAGCATTTGCAATTTTGTGCCGTTTCGTCTGTGGCAATCCACAGAAATCCCAGAGATGATATCTACATACACCGCCGCCACTCGGAATGGCATAAAAATAACCATAAGATTGGATTTTCGGGTGATTGCTGCAGTGAATCCATTCCAACAGTATCTTTCTCTGCTCTGTCTCTTTGCGGTGGCTTTTCGATTTCGGACGGTTTGATGGCTCCCAATGGAATTACTTTCCGTCGTTGTCGTTGTCGTTGTCGTCCTCATCGTCATCGCATAGACGTGTGCGAATGACATGTGCTGCCGAACTCACCCTCGATTGGAGTTTATTTTTAAAATCTCAGCCGATTCGGATGGTGGCCATAAAATAATTCCAAGGAAGTGAAGTCTCAAGTTGAACCGAACAGAGAGCAACTCCCGGTCCCGGCAGCTCCTAGTATGGAGATACTTTTAATAGGTGAAAATTAGCCGGCGCATTAGGTCTGGAGTACATTACAAGATGTCGAGTGCGATTCTTTCGCCAAAAACGGCTGCGAGAGTAATTTGTTCCGCATAAGTTGGTCTGCTGACAGCGGTATAGTCGTACACACACCGTGGATTCATAGGGATCGACGAGCTCTCTACTACAACAGCAGAGTTTGGGGGCAATTAGTTGAAGATAAGGAAAAATATAAAACGTAAGTGGTAGTGGCTTCTGCATTTGCATACGCTATGGCGGGTGGATTTACGAGTTCAATTTGTGGCGCAGAATGTTAAGTGAAGGAATTTTAAGACGAAGATACGCAAAGAAGACGTATCTGGTTTTATTGGGTGGTAGACCTGGGTGGTAAGTTGCACAGAATTTTATGTTTTATCAGCAAAACAACAAAAAAAAGCAGGAGAAGGAGCACAGATCATGACACACGTAATGAAAAGACAAAGGGAAATGGTTCTGCCCTGAACTTACATTACGATGGTAGTTAATGTGTAACATAAAGTTTTGAGGTCTCGGAAGTGGGCTTTCAAAGTTCACCGTTTGAAGTTCCTTTATGACATATTTTACAACATGCATTCAAGTTACGAAATTGTGAACACCTTTGCCCCCAAGAAGTACCTACAAATCAGAAGTTAGTGTCGAAGTATTGTCATACAATATTGCTGAGGGAGTATTGGTACTTTGTTACTTTTTTTATGGCCTAAACCTGCCTTAGGTTTTATTTAATGTTGTGCATCTGTGGTTATTTGGCTGATGCTCGTCTTTATTATGCAAGACTGTCAGTTATAACTTAATTTTTACTTTGAAATCAACTTACAGTCTTGTGTGACATTTTAAAGTGAACCTGGACATCAATCAAAATGACTCCTAAGTCAGCTTAATGTCTAAAGTTCCACACGCTAAATTTAATGAAGTCAAGTTCCACTTATGTCCTCGATTTGATACACTGTCCCTATGGGGTGAATTTGAAGACTTTTCAAGGCTTTAAGGCCATGAGGACTTGTCCGCTTAATCATCTATAAAAAAACGAGGAGAGCCGACGATTTCTAGCTCGAAGCCGATCGGTAGTAGATGTGATCTTCTGCGCAGTGTTACGTGCGGAAACGAATGTCTACCTTAGGCTTACAGCTGAAGTCTGCAAGTGAACATTTTCAAACTCGAAACAGTACTTCTCATTAGGGGAAAAGCAGTTCTTGTATTCAAGCCTTCAGGCAATGCAGGGGTTCCTCTAAAGATCTCGAGTGTTGCATCACAGACGCCTAACTCGAAGGTCCAAAATCATGCTCTACAAACCCCTGATCTTCCCAGTCCTGCTTTATGGAGCTGAATGCTTGACGATAAGTAAGACAGTGGAGCAGATCTTGGGATCCTTCGAAAGAAAAATTTTACGTCGAATATTTAGTCCTGTCTGCGAGGAGGGCGAATGGAGGAGAAGATATAACCGCAAACTCTACGAGCTGTACAAAGATGTGAATGTAGTCCGGAAAGCAAAAATCCGTCGACTGCACTGGCTCGGCCACAACGAGGGATGGATGAGAATGCTCCAGCTAAGAGAAGCTTTGAATCTCAGTCACCTGGTTCACGAAAAAGAGGAAGACCGAACTTCTTCGGTATAAAGATCAGGTAATCGCAGATGCCAAAAACCTTGGTCTAGTAAACTGGAAGCAGCCAGCCGGTGACCGTGAAGGATTGAAAGGGGCATTAGTTCAGGCTCAAACCTTCCAAGGGTCACTGGCCTGGACATTTGGACATGATTTTGGGTTCCAAGCTGAGCTTCAAATTCAAACTCAAGGATCGCAACAGAAAGGTCTTTCTGGCTTTAAATACGTGGAAACGATTGTCAGTTGTCAACCTGATCTTTGGTTAAGTAGGAGCTCTCTAGAGAATTTGTATCTAGCCTAGTTCGATTCAAACTTCTACGTAGTTATCCTCTCTTTTTGGCTAGAAATTTTGTCCATCAAGGTCATCATCATCATCATCATCAGCTCCATTCAGAAGTCTGTGGAGACTCGCTTTTCAGAATCTCAGCACCAAGTGTGACTCTACTACGAAGTATTTTCACCCAACAGGCTACTGGCTTTATAGAAGTTTGTCTTCTTCGTGTTTGAATCGATTATCTCGGTAGAATTGCGTCCCATCAACTCCATTGACATCTTCGAAGGCGTCTTTCTGAAAGACTTCACTATTCTATAATAGCTTCTGCTAGATGCTTTGAATCTTTTTCATAAAAGTAGACAGTATAGGGGGACAAAATATGTCAAAACAGGACGATTAAGTTGACTTTTGCAACTATCAAGTCCCCACAACTTGTCATTACCAGAAGTCACCTTTCACTTACACTCTGTTATTTGATACCCCCCATTGCCATACATTATCTACGTCTAACTATAGCCTTGTTGCAAAATTACACTCATTGAATACGTACCCTGTTAAATCGCCAATCCCATTTCTTATGAAACCTTGAATTTTCATTGAAAAAGCAACCCCCATACATCAGCACGAACAATCCTCGTGCTGGTGTTACTCATAAAACCCAAACCAAACCCCTTAACTCATGACTCAGCAACGTTGTCGTCTGAGATACCGGCTTCCCGGCTCATAAATCACCGCGCAGCGCCATTGAACTTCGTTGAACAGGCGAATATTCATTAAGCAAATGACATCCACCACCAACCCACATATGTGCGACACTTCGTCTTTCACTTTCCACACGCCTAATTAATTAACGCTCGACGAGATGAGGAACACCACCCCGGAGGACATACAAATTAGTAGCAATCAGCGGTCCAAAAAAAAAACAAGCCGTACAATCTGCGGTTCAAAAATTAAAATTAATTATTTTTTTTTGTACAAATTTTAAGCGCTCTTCGAGGAACCCAACTCGTTGCTCTTCCTTCGTCGTCGAGGAAAGGAACTTCAAGACAAACAAAATCCAAAAAGGGAGAATGGTGTGAGCTAATGAAATCAAAACCCACAGCATCCACAATTCCACATCATCATCAGCGTCAGTGTCAGTTCTTCGTCAGCCAACAGAACACAAAAATGAGATCTCGGGACGACTGACACAATCGGGCGTATTAAATGTGTGGAGACCGCCCGCGGTGGCATCAATCAACAGCAATTTAATTCAACGAAACGCTGAGCCAGTGTAGTCGTCAGATACATCCAGTCGGTATCCGTTCCGCGTTTTACTGCATCCGATATTGAGATACTTTTGTTTTATAGTTATGGGATGCTGAGATATGTTCTGTCGAACTGTCCGACTTCTCATGTTCTTCGGGTTCACGGATCCTCTTCCCGTCTTCCTGCTAATGGCAACAACTTGGCCGGTGGGTTGAATCTGTCAGATGGTTTTTTTTCTGCAGTTCTTCTCTTTCGTTTCGACACAGTTGGCAGCAATTTATTTCAATTTGTGAAAATCTGAGGATGATTCTCGTTCATTATTGTGCTGCAGATACAGGTCAACTGAATACAAAAAACATCCGTCGAGATGAGGACGACGACGATATGCAAGAATCGTGGCCAAAGCCAAATGGCAACAAAAAAAAAACAACCTCCTCTCCGGTGTTCCATTTGGAAGATGTTAGGTTTGCAAAAAAAATATTAAAAAAAATGAATTTAGGGCACAACTCAACGGAAAGTATTCTCTAACGGTGACGGAGGAGGAGAACAACCAGATATCCACCATGCAGATGCAAGTTACTGATAGTAAAGTGCATATAGCTGGAAGCTTTTAGCTGATAGATGGGGGTGTTGCCAGGTTGTCTGGACTATATTCACTATGACTCTGAACTGCATGCAGCAATTGTTTGCTTCTAAAGATGTTTCCTTAGATAACAGTTTTGTTGTTTCTTCTCCGTCTTCCCAGGCAGATGTAATAACATGCACATCTGGATTGAGATGGATTATTATTATTTTTTGCGGTTTACTTCTTTCGAAGACGGCTGGCAGAAGGAATACTTAGCAAATGCATATTTGATGGACTTTTTGTACCTATGCGGTGGGAAAACGTTAGTCGAACTTGGAAATATTCCACTGGGTTGCATGTCGTATTCGAGTAGGGACAACAAGTTCCAAATTGATTTTGCCTGCAATTCCATTAAAACGAATGAAACAAGAATGGTGGGACAACCTGTAATCAGATAGCTTCAAGGGGTTTTTTTTCAAACTTTGTTCCACGTATTGTCAAGTCCAAGATTTCAATTTCTCAAAAGACAATTTGTGAGACTTCAAGGGATAAACTTTGACTGTCCTAAATGCTTCAAAGGTTGTTCTTTGTTTTTCTATCAGTTCCCACCTGCAAACGTTCAAGGAAGGCAAGTTGAAACGTCTTAAAATTGGTCACTAGTTGATAGTTGGCTAGAGACGCTTGTTGGTTGAGGCCCAGGACCACCCCGAACTATAGCGCCACCTTTAGTAAGTAGGTCACAGAGTAATTTTTCTGACTTCTCACAGGAACCCCAACGAGAGCTTAGGCTATGTTTGCCAGATTCAGAAACCCCACTAAGTTCGAGGCAACCTGCCACTCTATGCCCCAGAGATATAGAGCTAATTTATGAAACAATAGAAGAACCCTGCAGAAAGATAGTTACCGCTGGCGCGACGCAAGGCTCAATCCTAAGAATCCTAGAATCCTCCGAATGGAGATGCCACAGCATACATACTTGATTGGCTACGCCGATGATAATGCGGCAATGATTACCTCGCGGGACACTGAAGATGCCGAAAGGCGCCTTAATCAAGTCATAAGACGCATCCAATTCTGGATGCAAAATCATGGACTGAGCTTAGCAATAAAAAAGACAAAGATAGCGCTGCTTACTAGGAGGCATATTCCTACTATTTTAGAGATCCGGGTTGGCCTGGAGACACCAGACCACCACCAAAGATGTTGTAAATGCTTGAGAGTGAGACTGGATGTAAAACTCACGTATTGGAAGCAGATCAAGTATGCATCCGAAAAGTTGCAAAGCAGACTAATGGCAAATTTAGGAGGTCCCACGGCAAACGAACGGAAACTATTGATGACAGTTGCAAGCTCTACTCTTCTATAAGGATGAGAGATCTGAGCTGATGCGCTTCTGCTCGAAAAGTGTAGAAGACAAATGTGCAGGGGTACAGCAAAGTAGAGCTCTTCAGGTGGCGAGTTCCTATCAACGAAAGCAGATGTTGGAGTTGCGTGTAGATTTATAGTACGACTTTGATTAAAGAAGGGATTAAACTAGGGGCACAACAAAGAAGCATTTACAGCATGTTGTCTTCTGTTGCGTTGAAGTCACTCCTAACTTGTCCACACTATTGACGATGGGCTCGTCCTCTTCTGGGTATTTTACTAGTAAGGCTCTGCGACAGACGCATATGGCACTGCGACCTAAAAGATCTATTGTGCCTCTTCTGGGTTATCCCTCACAGCAGCTGCAATACTCATCAGCTCGTTCTACACGTTAACCCATTTGGTGGCTTTGTATAGCTCGTATAGTTCGTGGTTAATTCTTCCACTCCATATACCTACAATCAATGCAGACAAGACAATAAATCGATCGTAGAACTTTACTCTCGAAGATTCAAATTCAATTTCGAAGTTGGATGTCAAAGCAAGTGCGACTTTTTCATACTAAGTTTCGAATCCGATCAACCTTGGACCCTCACTTTATCAATCAACAACGTCTTGATTCCTGATTTACTGTGAAAATTACACTGCCATCGGCCGCTTTATAAATCTTCAACCGGTTGATGGACACATGCACGTTTTGTGACATTCCATTACGTACGCAGCTAAGATACTTTATATCTCAGTGGCTTAGTGCATTGAGAGATAAAATATCTGAGACAATGTAAGCCCTTTTTTGATTCATTTTCATCGGCACAGTGCACAGTTTTCATAAACATCAATCTGCTTTAAGCAATTGCATAGCAATCTTTCTGTCAACTCAGGTTGTTTCCTTGAAAAAGATCATCGGTTTTCACTTTTAAACTCGATAAATTATGCAAACCGTGCACCTGGGGCGATGAATATACTCGTATCTGCTTTCAATTTTCCCATATTCCTCCACATGCGACCAACACTCAACAGTTTCAACTTAATAACAGACAATTCCACGCACCGAATGATGCATCTCAGTATGGCCTGGCTTGCCATATCCGCCGCCAGGCATTAACCCTTTCGTCGTTTTGGTGTTATTAACGCCTTCTCGTTCTTCGAACGTCGTCGTTGCCGGCGGTAAACATAAATAATTCCTCCTTAGCGGTAAAACGACAACGCTTACGATCGAAATAATCACATGTTTAACAATTAGCCGGTGTTAATCCACACTTTTGCGCGACCCTAAGAACGGAGGAGACCTTCCCCGTCCGCGGGTAATGGAAAATTTCCGGTCTGTTGCGTTTCGAAGAAACTTCAAATCCAACTGTGGCCAGACTGTAGGTGTGTGTGTACAATTGCGGCATCGAATTTGAAACCGTCGCGATGCCGGTAATAACGATTCTTAGCACGTACCACGTGTCGTTTAACATAATATAAGTGCATGAGCGCACGCGCATGCATCTGATGAGCTTCATAAACGAACCATTGTCGCAATATATCTTCATTTCGTTGCAGAGCTGAAGATGAGGCCTGTTTTAGAACTTTTATGTCCCGAAAAACTAAGTCACGTTACCTACTTTCAATTGAGAGTGTACCATGACATGAAAACCTGCATAAATACTTAACTACGACCTTCAATCGTTGTTGGCACGATTTTTATGGTAAACGAATGAAGAAGAAGACCCACCAATGTATCTGTTGATTCATCTGGCAAATGTATCTGTTTAAATTGATTTTTTTTTTTTCGTTTGTTTGCCTCTTAATGTGTATTCTGGAGCTAATGGTGCTGTCGAAGTGCACACAGTATCTTTGGATTGCCTGGCAGGCAATTGCCAATGTGGCGCTAATTAATTTATGACTTTTTAATTGGATTGAAGGCGAGGCAGGCGCAGACTTATACGAATGAAAGAAAGCAAACAGCGGAGGAGGATACACAATAGAAGAATCCATGAGATGTGCAATTTAGATTTTAGTGCACTTTATGGCCTAATAAAATGAAATCTTTTAATGATGGGAATGATTTTTTTTCTTTAGTTTGTTTGAGAAGAGATCAGGGGGAGTAGCCAGCTATGAGTGCACTTTAGAAGATGACTTGCCAGAGAGTTTGTAATGGTGAGACATTCGGCGGAACTAGCAGAAACACTTTGTACATCCAAGTAATCCATGATCAATAAATGTTTTTCGGGTCGACAGTTGTAAGTCCTGCTACGCTAATCATGAAAAGGATTAAGTCCTTAATTCTTTTGAGGAATGCAGACTTTTACTTTCATTTTATGCGACAACTAAGATTGGATATGAACTCCACAAATAACAGCCTAGTCGAGATTCGACGAAGGATAACCTTAGGCAACCACTGCTACTTCGGTTTGTCCAAGCGACTTGGGCCCCAAACTCCTAATTCGAAGGTCCAAAATCATGATCTACAAAACCCAGATCTTGCGAGTCTTGCTTTATGGAGCTGAATGCTGGACGATAAGTAAGACAGGGGAGCAGATCTTGAGATCCTTCGAAAGAAAAATTCTACGTCGAATATTTAGTCCTGTCTGCGAGGAGGGCGAATGGAGGAGAAGATATAACCGCGAACTCTAAGAGCTGTACAAAGATGTGGATGTAGTCCGGAAGACTAAAAGCCGTCGACTGCACCGGCTCGGCCACATAGAGGGGTGGACGAGAGTGTCCCAGCTAAGATCCCAGTCACCTGGTTCACAAAGAAAAGGAAGACCGAACCTCTTCGGTATAAAAATGAGGCAATCGCAGATGCCAGAAACCTTGGTCTAGTAAACTGGAAGCAGTGTGCCCGGAACCGTGAAGGAGAAGGAGAAGGAGAAGATGGAAAGCGGCGTTGGTTCAGGCTCAGGCCCTCCAAGGGTCGCTGGCCTGATAAGTAAGTGAGTACAATTGGGTGGTTTTATACATTTTGATCCTGAACATGCTTTACCATAATTTTGTTCATTGCCAATGAGAGATTGCACACAAATGGGAAAACCTATCCTGGTGATGTCTAAGCAATTATAGGCCGTTCTAAGACTTGTCTAACAGATCTATATACCCAGGGTCCCACTTAGACCCTTTCAACAAGAAATAATAAATCAGCCAAAGCACTAGTAACAAACCCAACAGAATAGTTGAGGTTTAAAGTTGAGAGCTGCTGCAATGGGAGGTTCAAATACACATTGGTTTTGAATGTTTGTAGACTGTCTTTCAATACTAAGTGTGATAAACCAATCTACGTACATGTTATACTGTTGAAAAGTTAGTCTAAGTACGATAACAGATAGATTTAAGAATAAGCTAATGAGCCTTCTTTACGTGACGAAATAAACACATAAAGTCATACATCTTATTGAAGCCAGCTTAGGGACCGCAATTCAATTCAATTGTAACAGAAGACATTGACAATATGATGGACAGTGCTAAAATATGCAGAAGTATGCCTGTCAAATACCCAGTGCTCATTAATAACGTTTTTTGAGTTCGCAGATGTAAGCCCTTTGGTGTCGTAGAAGTCACATGTGAAGATCTTACGAAAATGTTTATTGAAAAATGATGGCTATTGTCGCCACTTAGCATCGAACTGTTTCCCCTGGTTGTGAGATTTATGCTCAAATTCACATCGTACCTAGACATTTACCACTCTACTCACTGTTGTGTCTTTTAATCCGAAGTCGCAGCTATAAATCAGGCCGCTCCAAGATTTACTTCAACAGCCAAGTTGCGATCAAATCGCTTGTATTGAACACAATATAATCCAAAGTAGTGAAGGACGAAAGTTGCCGTGGCTAAGTGACAAGTGCGTTTGACTGCTAAGCGAGAGGACAGAGGTTTGATCCTCAAAACCATCAAACGTTTTTTCGCGGCACCACCTCTTTGCAGGCATGACAAACCTGCAAGAGTATGATCTATCATGGAAATGCTTTTGAATCCACCGTTTGAAGTCGGCAAAAAAAACTGTAGGTCACTTCCATTCTTGCAAAAAATTTAACACGCACAACATGAATAGTTGTAAGGCTTTGCTCTCCATGAGCTGTCGCGCCAAATATTTATTTTGTAATGAAGGATTGGCACGTGTCTCTGAATGAGTTCGCTATCCAGTCAAATCAGTCATGTTAACTATCAGGCAGAGGATGTGGCGACGAAGAAGTAGATGAGGACACTCCAGAACTTCCTTTGCCACTTTCCAGCGCTGTGCCAAATAAGATTCAAAACCCTAGGAAGACACTTCTTTCGACATACACAGATTTATCGGCGCCTCGAACTGGCTCAATAGAACATAGGCTTATGGTTCTTAGGGGGTTGAATGCCCTAGAGTACCACAATGGTTCTACATTGACCTAAGTGTGACGGAGATAGGAGTTCCTTTCCCATCAACCCTATTACCTTACCAAACCTACCCAGTCAAACGCCACTTTCTTTTGAGTTTCAGGTCATTGCGACCCTGATTTCTACAACGATTTCTACAAGAACTGTTGAGATGAAGAACCTATCACAACACTTCCTTTTCATCAGAACAACCACGCCCTCAACGATCTAAATCTGGACACTGCTAGTAGATACGGTCTTAACATTAGGAAAACTAGATGGTTTCAGGCGTAATTTAGCGTATCAGAACGGATCTGCAATACTTTGGTCAAAGGGTACCTTGGATGCACATGTTCTGCATTGTCATCAACTGTCAGAATCCCGATAACACAAGCCATCATTTGCAAATATGATGTCCCTTTCCAATTAAATGATACTTACAATCTGCTGACATTCCGAGTCCGTCCTAAATTAAAGCTTGTTCCTTCTACTTTGTGTAATTGACAGTCTTGTAGAACTACATATGTTCGTCCTCAAAAAAAAGCCATTAACACCAATTCAATCAATTCAGTTGTTTCACGCACAATGTCCTCGCTCAACAGATTCACACTGATTACTGAAAAGGATTCCATCATTAATCTTCGTTTATTTATAACGCATCCACGCTTATATTTTCTCAAATATTTCTGCGAATCAATTCAAAGTGTAAATAATATTTTTACCAAGCCGTAGCAATACGGTTGACAGCAATATTCACAGAAAAAATTGTGTTAAACAAACAAAAAAAAAAAAAAAGTATCTTCAACTCTTGCGACAACTTCACATGAAGCAGACAGAAAGTGCCATAAGTATCTCAGGGACAGGGACACATATGGATGTGTGTACGTTCATTTGTTTGTTCTCGTCTCCTTTTTCACTGCCGTCATCGGTTCTGGCAAAAAAATATACAACAAAAGAACTTCATATCCATGAAAGTTATGGATATGGAGACCTCGACAAGGGACAGAGGACCGACACTGGCGAATGTGACACATTTGTTGCGCTTTTTGACCTCTTTGCTGTCATAAAAGACTTGCATTCCAATGGTATTCCTGGAAATTGTCAATTTGAATATAATTCCATACACCAGATTGCACAGATACACATCAAAAGGAAAAATTCAATTTAAAAAAAAAAGCAGATACTCAGATTCAGATACTTAAAGCCACTTGCTAATAGCAATGTGTGATATTGTTTATTTGCCGCTGCACACACTCTTGTCAGAACTCAAATGTTTGTGTTTAATTTTCACATTCGGATGCATTTGCCCTCCAAGGGGGGAGGAACAGGCACAGATGGCTTTTAATAGATTTGTGTGGCCCGTTTTATGTACACACATTCTCTCAGGGGTGAATGGGCGGCAGGTGCGACGACGTTAGTTAGGTGAGGTTGTTTGTCTTTTTTTTTGTTTTTTTCTTGTTTGTCTTCTTCCAAAGAACTAAGAATGATTTCCTTTCGCTTAGAATGGATAAATAAACTGAAAGATACACACCCACCCATAGTGTGAGTGTAAGATGTGCAGCAGCAGCAGCATTGATCTCAAGATGACGTTGAGTCAAGAAACGTTTTCATGATTAGATTGGATGATGACAATGTGTGTGTGTGCATATCTCACCACTTAATCTCAACAACAACGGTGAAGTGATGTTTATTTAAAGTTTCGGTCGTCATAAAGGGTGGGCTGGGGGCAGGAAAATGGAATGAAGTTCGCGCAATAAAACTTCAAGTAAAGATATCTACTCATTCCATCTGTCGCTACTTATTCGACCATTAAATTGAAGTCCAACAATGTCAGGGAAAACAGACCGATTTGCTTCTTTTTTTTATGACAGGAACAGGATGGTTGCCTTCATCATTTAAAGGAAGTTCTAGTCCACTTAATAGACTTCCAACTTTTGACATCGGAAGGGAGTCTCATAAAAAAAAGACCCCCTTCAGGGGGTCGTTGTCAACTGATTGATTAGGTATTCTGGTGACAAAAACTTAAATTCAAACTTAAATATTCGAAAGGATCTTAAATCTTAAATCTTAAATCCTTTACGAGGGTGTTTTCACAAAGGACGACCCCATCTGACATGATTTCCGTTGGCCCTTAGGATAGTTTCGTTTTCATGATGAAAACATACTTTATGTTTGTTTTGCTTGATTATACTTGTGTCGGTGTTGTGTCTGTTTGACTTAAGGATAATGAGTGCGCACAAAGGTGGTGGTGGTAGGGGTAAATAGATTTTTTTGGGAAATCAGCTGTAGGAACATGAATTTTTGTGGACTTAAGTTATGTTTTACTTTGTTGAGTAAATATTTGTGCTATTTGTGAGAACAAGGGAATGGGAACACTAATAATTGGAAAAGTTTTTAGACTTTTAGGGGGTTAGAGTGGCAAAGATTGACATACCACGTGCTAGATAATAAATCAATGAGAAGGGGATGTATTTTTTGAGGCGGTAGGCGTTGAATTTTAGGAAGAATTTTCTAAGAAATCTTCACTACAATCGACTGAGAGAAGAATTGTGTAAACAATTTCAACGAGGAGTCAGTACATACATATTAGCAAGTCGTGTGCACGTCCTTTTGTTTGGATTTGTTGGAAATGACTTAGTTTTAGCACTTAAGGGTATTCAGTGATCATCCGTTTTAGTCGTGGGAGCATCTGAGTATTTTACAAACAGAAAATGTCTTAATCAATAGGACGATGATTTTGTTCGGACTAGGAGTTGAACGTTTAAATACTAGGAATACTGAACGTTTAAAATGACTGCCGCCAGCAGTGCGTTGAATTTCAACGATCGCTTGTGGTCCTTGTCAGATTTTACTGTACTCTAAAGCCTGGTTCGTTAAATTTTGTTCGTAGACCTCGGTGATGTATAGCTCCTTCGAAAACGTCGTGCAATTTTTGTTTTCATTTCATAGAAATATATAAAGTTGGATGACCTACTTAGCCTAACTAGCACACGACCTGTAATCTCTTTCTGTTTGAAGCAAGAGCGCCTTCCATCATCCTTCTAGTTGGATGGACCAGATTTCCGGACATTCACGATGGAATAATTGTACCAAGGAATTGAGAAATCGAGTGGTCGCCGTGGTTAAGTGGTCAGTGCGTTGGACTGCTAAGCGACAGCACGTTTTATCGCGGCACCACCTCTTCGTAAGCATGACAAGAAACCTGTCATGAAAAAGTTTCTCAATTCGCCGTTCGGAGTAGGCATTTAAACTGTAGGCCCCTTCCGTTCTTGCAAAGAATATAACACGCGCAACATGAATGATTGTGAGAAGCTAGGGCTTAGCTCTCTAAGAGCTGTCGAGAATTTTAATGGCAGCTTACTTATGGAGAGTCATTTACCGAGACACCATCTTTCATGGTCATCAATCCCAGATGCTCTGCTTCACCCACAGCAAACCAAGCTTCGTGGCATCGATGTTCATTGAAAGTCGATCTTTCTTGTCATCTCAAAATTGGAAAGAGAAATTCGATGTTGGCCGCTTGCACTGGGTGTTTCACATAATGTAGTCTATAGGTTCTTGTCTAGTCCAGTTGAACAAGTGTCTTTATTCATCTATATAGCATCGATCTCGTTCTTTAATTTAGGAATACAGGCTTCACAATGAAATACATTGTTTTTGAAAGCAAGTCAAACGACCAAGTCGCTCTATACTTAGATCATATTGCATTACGATGGCTTCTGAGATCTTTTAAAACATCTTTCCTCTGTGAGTGACACCAACCTCCAATGGAGAGGGTTAACCAACTGTGCCATATCAAGAAAGATATGGCCGACCTACGATAAGAAAAGAACAAAAGACCTACTAAACATAACCCGCCCAGATAACCCCAAAATCACGGCGATAATCACGGGGCACTGGCCAATTGAAGACCATAAGCCAAACTAGATATCTCGTACAACCCCCACTGCCGCAGTTGCGGGAAAGAAAATGAGAAGGAAACTCTCCCATTTCCACTACAAATGTCCGGCACTAGCAAGAGCCAGACTGTGTACACTAAACCAACCATCCTTCGTCGTCCGTAACGATATCTCGGGTAAAGGGATACGAGATCTAACCCGTTTTCTTAACTCCAAAGACCCTGACCTATGATCAATTAGGTAAGTTCGGCAGCATTGCTTTTTGTCTTTCTTCGATTCTAGTTGGTAGGGATAAGGGATACGCAACATAGGTGACCACTGTGTAGTGGTTGCATCATCACTTGTCACGCTGGAGGTTCCAGGTTCAAATCCCGAAGTCAAAAAAAAAAAAGTCGATCAACTGTGAAAAAGCTGACGTCAACTCTACTGCATAGGCACAACACTGGCAGTAGAGTGGTCATATGGCTTGAAAGTGTTGATGGTACTAATGACATCGGGATGTTCGAAAGAAATACTGTGAATTATAAACAATGGCAACAGTACCAATAATTCTCCCCAGTTATTCTGGACGCCACCCTCGGAACAAAAGACTGAAACCTGATACCACCTGAGTTTCAAATATTACTACTCCAACACTGGCGCTGTGCATTATAAGGATATTCATAACCCTTTTAGCGCTACTGAATTATTAAAAAAAAACAGCATTGTGTCTCTTTCTCTCGCCTTCCTACATTCCAGGGGTTCTCTTTTCCCCTCTCTCTTTCTCACTTTTTCTCTTTCGGTTGTTGCATCTACTAATTTTCAAAAGGAAGCATAAGTATAGATGATATCTTTGCTTCAAATTTTGAAAGAATTTTGAGCCCAAGTTCAATGTCACCTTTTCAACTTTCCTAAGGTTAGGTTGAGCTTGATTCACACTGTCCATATGCCATATTTTCAATTCTCCCACTCAAACGAAGCCTCACATGAAGCAAGTCTTAAACCATGTGAAATCCAACCTTTTTAGTAAAGGAAATACAAGTAATAAAATAAAATTACAATGCAACAACTGTTCCTAATGATACAACACATTAACATATTTTGTTATGTCTCAGTTTAGTGAATCCTTTGGCGATTCTTATTCTTAAAGTCGTCTCTGTACAGGCATACACACACATAAAATAACGATTCTATAACCATTCACGCACATCAATTTGCGGATATTCTCGTGCACGATTCGATTCCAAATTGAGCGCGCCAAGTTTTGTTGCAAGACCATTGACTGTCAACCGAACATTTCCGCAATGGATGTCACCCGCCCAAATGTCCATGTCCATGTCTATGTCCATATTACCCATTGCGTTCGACTTCGACTTCGAATAAATGCAGACGCACGTTTCGCGCGTGCCAAAAATGTCAAATTAACAGTGCGCGTCGTCGGCCGCACCAAAAAGGTCTTCAACGAGACAATGTTGTTAGCGTTGGAGGTGCAAGTACACACTCTTAGATAAAACTCAGTCTTGATCCTTATTTTAAACGATTCTTTCAATATTTTTTCTTCTCTCTCTTTTGCAGTGCTTCGTGATGACTTTCGAGTGCAACCAAAGGATACACGCGTTGCTAAAGGCGAGACAGCACTCTTAGAATGTGGACCACCAAAAGGAATACCAGAGCCCTCACTCATCTGGATGAAGGTAAGCCGTCGGCAGTCATTCCCGAATTCTCCATCTATTCATTATTCTTTGGTCCTTCTTACAAAGGGAATATAGTAAACTTATCTTCCCCGGGTGGTGTTTAACTGTTTTTACCTGCACAAACAACCTCTAGGACAAAAGTCATCGCCAAGGAATAGGATCTTGGCCTCCAATCTAAAGCTCACTTATCCACATGCATAAGTGTTTGTGTGTGTGTATGTATGTGCCTGCTGGCAGTATTTGGCTTAAGAGTCTCTCTTTCTCTCGGTGTGTATCTGATGGATACCTTTTGAGACTTACTATGACTTAAGTGCATTCCACTTTATATGAGCGCTGCTCGTTGGCTTCGTCATGAATTATTTATGCTGGCAGTGTAGACTTGTTGGACGGTTGGTTACTTGGTGGGGATTCCTACAGGTATGGTGGCCCTAAAGAAGCTTTTATGAGGCCCCTGTGCTGTGCTGTGTGTGTTCGGTTTGTTTGACTTTACGTTTTGTTTACTTGAATTGTTTTGTGTATTCGGTTGTTGTTTGCTTTTTGCAGTGTGTGGAGGAGATGTGAAGCGTTGTTTTGAAATGGTAATTCCCAACAATTACGGTCTTGATGGTGTGGTTTCTTTTAGTGAAGCTGCTGCTGTTGGTTGTGGTGGGAGTTTTCTTTCACTTTTCGAGAATAATATCATCATCACCGAGACGGTGTCAGATTTTTTTTTTTTTTCTTGGTTCCGGCGTCTGATTTTCTTGTTTTCTCTGAGTGGACTGTGCTCAATGAGGGTCTTTGTCTATACTGGTAATGATTGTAAGCAATGAATCAAGATTAGCTGGGGTGATGGAGACCGCACAGGCTCTGTGGTTTGGGTCAGGGACACACTCTTAAGATGTAGACCGATAAATGTGTCACAATTTATATTGAATTTTATGTTTTACATGAACTTGTGAATGGAGTGCTTTGTCAGTTCCTAGAATGTGTGGCAATATTGAATGACCGGAGGTTGTACATCAGCTTGTTATCGTTCAGTTGTTTGTCTGTGAAACATTAACCAAATCAGTTCCGATTGTCAATGTCATACAAGTTTTTGCAGGCGGGAAGATCATTGGCCAGTCAATCCTTTAAGTCAAACCCTAGGCGAACCTAGGGTTCATCGACCTTGACCATTAGATACGAATCTTCCTTACAAAGTCCGTTTTGTTTTACAAAAACACCCAAATGGAGACATCAAGACTAGGCTGACAAGTTTTAGTTTTTCCTGAAACGTGGCGATCACATTGCATCTGCAAGGAGATTCTCTACTGAGCATTATAGTCGCCTCAGTTTATAGACTCTAAAGAGCACAAATGGGGTCAATGCATCTCAATACTAAGCTTGTGCTGTTTTTGAAAGATTTGCACTCGATGTGTTAGACCGTAAGTGTTGCTTAACCTTTTTAAGAGCAACGTGGAAGCACATACCGATTGCCTTTATTGGTTCGGGCACTTGTAGCCAATGGATAACAGCTTATCCGCTGAAAGGGTTTTCAAATTCCAGCTCAGCTCGTCGTTACCCTTATAGGTATTACTGGAATCAGTTGATAGACACTCAAAATGACGTCTACCTAGCCTTCGCCTGCTCTTTATAACAAACAGTTCAACCCTCAAACCATTAGCATCCAGTAAGACGAATGATAGTCTGACGTAAGAATTTAGGCTTTCGTCTCCTGATGTGTCCAGCGAGATATCGATGCAAACTACCTTTTCCCCTTTTTGTCTCCCTTATTAGGGTAGAGCTGCTGAGATTCAAACCTAAATCAGTTCAATTAGAGGTCCAATCCTCATATCACTAAATCACGGCGACTACTAGGCTTTGCAAGAATGGCAGTGGCAGTCAACTGTGCGATTCTAACCTTCCCTTTCAGACACCATTCTTACCATGTTAGCTCTGAACTTCTCAGACCTTGTATTGCTTGAGCTTCTTTTGATTCTTTTTGTACGTTTATTATTCACCTCGTCTTCTCTATCGTGTCAATGTGTGACTTGACCTGATGTCAAATATTTTACAAAATTAGCTTTGACGAAGCCACTAGCTAGAAGCATCAGGGTCCTTACTACTCTGATGCCTCTTGATGCTTCATCGGTCAATATGCGCAAACGTTCCTGCAATTCTATCAAGGTAAAATCCAGTTCGATGTGAACACATTGGACAGTTTCAACGTCTCTTAAAGTCTGGCTGTATCGCCGATATCAAGATCACCACTCTGGTAGATGGTTTATGTTGTGCACGTGCATAGAGAGATGTCGAAAGAGTTGACAACTTTTGGATCCCTTGTCGTCACTTTCCACGGTGGTGCTCTGAAAACCTTTGTTTTCTTTCAAACCTTTACCACTGAGACACGGCAACCGCAAATTCGATTAGTCTAAGTCCAGTTTCAGCGACGCTGTAGTAAAGTCTATATTTCCAAGACTTTTACCAAGGATATCTCCTCCAAAATTAAATTCCAACGTAGTGTCCCGAAACCGATTGTAAATCTTCTCAAGAAACTTGGTAACCATGAGCATGAGTGCAAGTAAAGCCAATATCCTGGACCCTGATGTAAAATGTGGCCACGTGTCTCCCTCATCTGCCCCAAGTAGTCCAAGGTCATCCACAAGTTAAACGGTGTTTCATATGCCAAATTTGTAAGTTTTGTTTTCTTTGACCTTCATTTTCAGAAAACAGATTCGTTCAGCAACATCAATTCGGAATGGTCCCGTCCTACTTGATTAAATATTTAGAAAGCCTGTCATTTCTTCCAACAAGTAGTTAAAGAAACTAAGACCATGGTACATGAGGCGCAGGGTCATAAGTCAACAGCCCACCTAGGTGGGTTATAATGCCACAAATAAATTGTGGACTTATGACCCTGCGCCGGTACATGAATGTCATGGCGTTAAAATGGATCAGTCTGTGTAGACTAACTTATCTTCATGGGGATGGGACCCAGAATCGATCGCAGACAGCCTGTCATGTGTACAGATTTCACCAAGAGGTTGTACACTTTCCAGCTTTCAAACAAAAGTGACTTCAAAAGCTAGACTAAGCCAAGGTGTACACTCCGAATAGGCTTTCTGGTTCATAAGCCCCAATTTTTCAAGCGTCTTCCTAAGGTATACAGACGAGTTATAATAAAGTTCGACCGAAAAGTGGGAAGATGGCCAAGTAGAGGTATTAGGACCCACAACAGTTAACAGACCCTATGTACGTAAACAAGTGAAAGTTCGCAAAGTAATTCTCTGAATCTCCTCTGTCAAGTACCAGGCATCGGTGTCTTTATTTCAACACAAAAGCTGTTTGGCAAACTTGTTTGACAATCAAAATCTCAGCATTTTCTTGCTAAAAATTCAGATAACGAAACTAAATCTAAATGCGTGCCAAACACTCCCAATAGCTTCTAATTAAAACAAAGAACTCGTAGCCATCTGTTGGAATAGTTTCTAAGAATTCAGCTTGTGTCACCACATTCACACCACATATTGACCAACTACCACGAACTGGTGTCGATTTTTGAATACCCATCCAATCCATTTGGATTCGATCCGAAGTGGAATTACTTCGTAGAATTCTATGTGATCAGCATCTGGTGAAGAATCTACCCCACCCTGGGCATATCCGAACACGCACACAGTAGGACTTCATTTTAGTAATCACCGCACAATAATCGGTACGGTTCCAGGAATCATAAATACAGTGCTCTGTCGGTTCCCCCCTTTTTTTTCGTTTGCTGTTTTCAAGCATCAAATAGACAGAAGCCTCAGATTATAGATATTCTTCTTATTAATAAATGTTCTTTTTTTCTTTTTTCTATTTTCTATTTCCACTCATCATCATGGTCTCTGGCTGGGTTGGCACGTCCTCTTAACACCTATTACTGGAAACACAAAAACGCCTTGCTGCCGCTTTGGATCATCACATCACCCAACATCATCATCATCATCATCATCGTAATAATAATAATAATAATCGATAACTTGGGAACGTCTTGGGAACCCAATAAATAGGATGGAGTACCACTGGATGACTTGAGGGGAAAGTCTTATGGAACCACATCACGTATTCGCATAGTCGATGGTGGCAATTTATTGATAAGCAATGTCGAACCAATTGACGAGGGTAACTACAAGTGCATAGCCCAGAATTTAGTTGGAACCAAGGAGTCCAACTACGCCAAATTAATCGTACAGGGTAAGTCTTTGGAATATTAATTTATTTTACCTTATCTACTACATACGCGTCCCGTACTTCCATAATTTCTTCGGAAGTAGATTTGTTTTTTTTTTTTTTTTTGTTTACGTTGAGAATTCTGATTGAAAAGCTTAAGAGAGGTTATTAGTAAAAGTGACACTCTAAGCATGGAAGATGGTTAAGGACGTGATTTCTTAGAAAGTTCGGAAGTAATTTCGATGTTAGTAATGTCCTTCAAGATCTGAAATGATTTGGAAGTCTATTAAAGCGAAACAGAACAACATGCGTCTCAGGAGTGAAGATACATTAAGACGTACGGTACATGCCGATTCCAGGCCCCATTAAGCCGAAGATCATGCACTGGCTGTACACTGTAGTCGTTAGACAGATCCTTACTTATGGCATAATGGTTCGGTGGATGCTTTTGTATGGACACGTTCTCGATAAAGTCCAGCAAGTGACTTGGCTCAGCATCACAGTTGCGCTGAGGACTTCGCCGACAGCTGCGCTTCAAACCACGCTACACTAACCATCAATAGACATTTATGGTTGCCAGCAAGTAACGCGGCGCTGAAGCTGAGAGACACTTATCGTGGAGGACACACCAAAACTCTATTGCTTCACTGTAGCCTTCCAAAAGCAACTGATATCCTGCACGGCATGTTTGCACGAATGGAAGGGGCTCACAGTTTCATTGTCGACTCCGATCCCCGGATTGAGAATCTCGTTGATGACAGATTATACCGTCGTCGGTGGTTTATCATTGCCTACCAAGAGATGGTGCCACGAAAAATTTTTGATTGTTTTGCTATGGCACGGTGACTATTGTCAAGCTTCCATTTGTATGAAAATTAAGATTGACGTTGGTTCTACGGAATAAATTTTCAGCTTGATCTGACTTTCTTACTTACTTATCAGGCCGGCGAGCCTTAGAGGGTCTGAGCTTGAACTAATTCCGCTTTCCATCCTTCACGCTGTTTCCAGTTTACTAGACCAAGGTTTTTGCCATCTGCGATTACCTGATCTTTAAATCGGAGGTTCGGTCTTCCTCTTCTTCGTGAACCAGGTGGCTGGAATTCACAGATCCTCTCATCCATTCGCTCGATGTGACCAAGCCAGTACAGTCGAGGGATTTTTGTCTTACGGACTACATCCACATCTTTGTACAGCTCGTAGAGTTCGTGATTACATCTTCTCCTCCATTCGCCCTCCTCGCAGACAGGGCTAAAAATTCGACGTCAGATTTTTCTTTTGAAGGATCTCAAGATCTGCTCCGCTGTCTTACTTTTCGTCCAGTATTCAGCTCCATAAAGCGAGACTGGCAAGATTGTGGACCTTCGAGTTAGGAGTTTGGACCCTAGTTGTTGGGACAAACCGATGAAGCAGCAGTTGCCTAAGGTTATCCTTCGTCAAATCTTTACTAGGGTGTCATTTGTGGAGTTTATATTTGCCCCGAGGTAGTTGTCAATTGTTATGTTTTGACCTAGACGGATCGGTTTTTGGTAGACAGCATGTATTTTGTTTTATCCTCGTTCATCGTGATTCAGCTTGTTCTGACTACCATATAATATTAGGCTGTGCAGCCAGTAAAGCATCTTTGGTACAATATTCTAGTTTTAACAGCAGATTCGACGGCAAGTTCATCGGGACTCGATAATAACTTGACTGCAACCTCTCTCTGGATCCGAATTTTAAAGAATGCTGCGTGGACATCTGAAAGAAATCAGTCCCTAAGTAGAAAAGACTGCAGACAACTTATGAGCGTCCTAACGTGAGACTTAGCTCTTGCCAAGCATTTCAATGTGATAAGCTAAGTCGACACATAAGTCGGTGATGCTTATAGGAGAAGTAACGACACTGTGAAGCTTTCCATTTGCGAGTGTCCTGCCTTTGCTTGTGTCAGGTGGCAGATCTTAAGTGCTAATGTGGAGAGTTCTACTCGAATTTTTATGAGTCGAAAAAATTCAAGTAAAATTGGCAATAAAGGGGTTGATTCCTTGTCTGAGTGCTCTAGTGATGTGTCTCTCATCCCGATGAAAAAAAAAAAAAATAAAATCGCACAACTTTTGCACCAACCCACAACCTTTAGCTTGTTCTTGCTCCCATCTCGTGGCTAACTCTGGAAAAAATCTCACATCTGATGTTGAGTTTCCCTTAAATCCTTTCCGCGATTGGCAATAGGATATGTTTGCTGAAAGAACGATCAACGCAACGAGTTCCAAATGAATGTCAAAAGTTTAAAAAATACCAGCTTCTGGAACCCCTGCCATCTGTGTATGTCGCTACCTCAATCTCTTCTTTAAAAAAATTGGTTTAGAGTCGTCGGTACCTCTTAAAGCAAATAGGGGCCAAAATCCTCTTTTATCGTCGTCTTACATTCAATTCAATAGTGAGTCGATAGGGTGTCGAGTAACCTATTTGCCGCTACATCAAACGCTTTTTTCCCCTTTAAGACTCCTGTCTTACCCATAAAAGAAGATGTTATCCTTGACAGCCTTCATACAAAGGCTTAGTTCATCCAAATTCCACACGACTACAACCTCATTGGCGCCTAGTTCTATATCAACTAAACACTCCACACATCAGTCTCACTATGCGGTCTCTCAACTTTGATTCATCAAAAATGCATCACAGGAATCCCATATAACCTAACCTAAATAAACAATTCTCTTTGGCAACATTCAAAGCAAAAAAAAAAGAAGAAAAAACTGTTTATTAGTCCATCTCACCTCAATTACAACCAGAGTTCGCCTCACCTTAACGCTTAACCATTCGACATCAAATAAACACACTCCCACTGGCTCTGGCAAGCTCTGAGAACTAATCAACGTTAATTAACGACTCGAGAAGGATCCCCTTTTACAAAACGCAGAAGCATCCCGGCCCAAATGAAATATATCCCGTGTCGCTTTCAATCATCAAACGGCGCCTACCACTCCCTCAAAAGCGTAAAAAAAAAAAAAAACACTACTCCGCTGACACGGTAATTTATCTAAACAAACATGAATGCCCTCGGGGGTGAACTGATCCAGAAACTTATTCAGGATCCGACCGCGTAATGCAAAAGGCATTCGAAAATGAAATTTTAATTGGGGATCCTTTATGTCGCCACTGTCGACATCCATGGATGCATCGCACTCACGCTCGGAGTGACGGGTCTGAAGATCATGTACACAGACCCCATGGGTGACTGGTTCCGGCTGTGCACACACTTTTTACCAATTTTCGCTAAACCAAACATAAAACGCAAAGTGCTCCACCAGGTCGAGTGTAAATAGGTGGCTGAGTCGGTTTTTTTTTTTGTGTATCTTTTGTGTGTATCTGTCCCGTCTGTCCATCGTGTATCTGATTGAGTGACGGGACAGGCAAACACACACACACACATAGAACAGCCACCGCATAGTCGAACAAATCGAATTCTCGGTGGGAAAAGTAATTAAATCATCTCTCCCGGAATGCGAGATACGTTCAATTTGCGTCTTGTGGCAGGGCTCATGGCGGTAAGTACCTCGGAAGGGGGAATATCAATTCAATTATAGTTCCTAAGCGCACTCACGAGGATGCGTCTCATGCAGTGAATGTGGAGCGCGCGCTTATCAAGATATTTGACAACCCCCCCGACAACTCGTCGTCATCGTCGTCGTCGTCGGTTTGTGGTGGGATGGAAACTTTCGAAGACGACCTAGAGGAGATGCGCCACATGATACTGGGTACTGGGTACACAAGTTTGCTGCAAGGCTTTAGTGGTTACGAGTATTTTATGCAGATTAGAATGCCGGTCCCCGGAACGAAATACAAATGGCATCGTGTCGTTGAGGACTTTCCATTTGCGAAGTGCGGTTTTCTATCTATGTATCTATCGGTGGTATGATGGTTGCCGATAGAACTTGGAATTAATTCGAATGGAATTTTGGTGTCTCTGGGAATTAGAAGGCACCTTTTGGGTGAATTTTCTGTTATCGTCGTCAAATTGTGGTGCTGTGGAGAGTACTTAAGCTACAAGTTGTGTGGGAAAAGTTTGAATGGAGATACGAGGAAGTTCGTTAGACATTTTTACTTCGCTCGTAGAATGGAATTTAGAGGACAGTGATAATGACTAAGGAGTCGGTACAGAATGGTTTGATTTAAATAAATGACGAGACTTAGAAGGATCAAGCCATTCATCTTATAGGGTGTGCCAAGCAGATTTGCCTGAGATATGGACGACTTGCCAAGTCTAGCCTGAGGTATTTCGCAGAATGAAGCAATAACTGAGGGACCTCATAATCTGAAAGTTAAATCTTAAAAGGATCAAAAGACTACGAAACAAGGTGAGACATAGGTTCGGTTAAAGAAGGTGTTCATCGCTTCCTCGATCGTAGATTTGTTGTCACATTGTGGTTGGATACAACACTTGCCTCGCTAAGGAATCACATGGCGATGTCACAGAGTTGCAAGAGTAGAAGAAAAGAAGTCCCAGATCGACCAATACATAACTAAGGCCTGCAACGTGCTAATACTTAATTTGGTCGACTGCTTGTCGCTGGATCTGCATAATTGTAGACAGTTCCAGACACAGCACATCAGACGAATACAAGTCTGCAGCTTATAGGCCATTCTTTTCATATTTTCATGCTTATTTACCTAGGTGTCGCTACAATTATAAGCGAACTTGGGCCTTAAGGAAGAAGCCTCCGCATTTAGTCCGGTTGTTAGCCAACTGTTTCTAATGACACACGCCCAGATGGTATCCTTCTACTTCTGTCGAGGTCTTCCTCTACTGCGTTGGCCCTACGGATAAGATTCCACGACTTTGCGGGCCGAAAGGTTGATGTCCATTCACTCTACAATTATAAGCGAACTTGGGCCTTAAGGAAGAAGCCTCCGCATTTAGTCCGGTTGTTAGCCAACTGTTTCTAATGACACACGCCCAGATGGTATCCTTCTACTTCTGTCGAGGTCTTCCTCTACTGCGTTGGCCCTACGGATAAGATTCCACGACTTTGCGGGCCGAAATGTTGATGTACATTCACTCTACATACTCTAGAGCAGCGAATATCTTACGAAGAATTTTTCTATCGAAACGTGGGACTGAGGTGATTAGGGTCTTTTACAGAGTTTTACTCGTTACAACAGCGGTTGGCAAGAGTTACTCTTTATTTGTTGTTCTGATGAGGCAGTATCAAAGTAGAGATCACTCTCCTTAAAATTCAAGATGATACTCTGAATTTGCTTTATAAAGGCTCTTCCGATAGGGACTTCCGAACTTTGACAGTTGATAGCGGTCATATTGTTGAAGCTACATCTGTCAAATTAGCTGTCATTTATTCAGTCTGTTTTGCCAAATCACCATGGACGGATGTTGCGTTCAACAACACGTGCAAATAATAAAATTGTTTTATCAAAGTGGGTATTCTGGTCGGGCAACGTTCCGTTCGAAAAATCATCTTCAGCGATGAGGCCCATTTGTGGTGGTGGGTACGTCAACAAACAAAATTGTCGAATTTGGGACGATACCAATCCACATGAGATCCAAGAGCGTCCAATGCATCCCGAAAAAGTCATTGTTTGGTGTGCATTTTGGGCTGGTGGCGTCATCGGTCCATATTTCTTTGAGAACGATGTTGGCCAGGCCTATAGGTCGATGATTACCAACTTCTTTTGGCCTGAATTGGATGATATGGACACCAACGACATGTGGTTTCAACAGAATGGCGCGGCGCTACGTGCCACACAGCTCACGCCACATTGGAAATTCTGCACGAGCGATTCGAAGTCATGGTCGTCTCACGTGGAGTAGGCCATCGAGATCGTGCGATTTGACCCCGTTAGACTTTTTCTTATATGGTTTTCTGAAGTCACAGGTCTATGCGAATAAGCCAGAAATCACAGCGCCACAACATAACCCATGCCATCGGTCAAATTCAGCCTGATTTATGCGCCAGAGTCATGGAAAATTGGACATTTCGGATGCGCGCCACCCAGAAAAGCCATGGCAGACATTTGTACGATGTTATATTCCATACATAATGGCATCGATAGGACTTTCAAACGAATAAAAAATTTCGATGATATCTCACACACACTTTGTTTTATTTAAATTTAAAGAAACAACCCTTTATAAACCAAGCATTCCCTCACTTTCAATAAAAAGTGGTGAAATGACTTTTGCCATTTAAAGGCTAACTATCGATTCGACCCCGTTCTCTCTTGTGGAACCCATTAAACTAATTGTATTGGTACGTTCCAATTACTTACCATACATTCTCAGTGCCTTCGCTCATTAAAAAAAAACCCTGTTTGGGACACACACAACAGTCCTTGTTCGCAATTCAGCAAAGATGCTAGAGACTCAAATAAAAATTAGTTTTTGTCATCACTTGAAAGTCCTTCTAAGGGCATGCCAGTACCTTGGATTCGCTCATTTCACCTATAATCCTTCGACAGGAAAATTTGAAAAATCCAAAATTTTACTATGGATTTCACGAATCCTGCTTCATCTTGGTCGAGATATTCCCGGAATGATATTGTCACTTGTAATAGGCATAACAATTGTTCTGTATCTTGAAATCGGATGATGTGGATAATGTGGTACCCGCTTTAGCTATTGGTCAATTCTATTGGTCGTTGTTGGCTACGTTCCTCTTAAGTCGAACCTGCTTGAAGTACGAACATGACGTTATTCCAACTCTTAATAAGATGCTTGACATTTTTCGTAAACTCAAAGTGATGACGAATGGAGAAATGTTCTTTCCCAGGAGCTTTCAGAGGCTGTTTGTCCTTAAAGTTGTATTGTTTGTAGTGCGTATCTACACGGATTATTTTCCAAAATGGTATCTGGCAGTGTTTTTGTGTGACATAACTAATGTGATTGGGACTTTTCTAATAGAGCTCATCTATTGGAGTCATCTCTATGCAAACTTGACTTTGGTTTGTTTCTACCTCAAGATGAATGAATCACTTGAGAAGAAAAAACGTGATGTCTCGAAAGATATCCATAAACTGGTGTTGATATCTCTTCGGATTCATAAGCTGAAGCAAACGATAAATAAGTTTTACAGTGCCCTTCATTTTTGTAACTATTTGTTTCTGTTTAATGACATCAAATATTTGTATACATTTATGCTGTGTCTACTGAGTATAAGGCGATCTGCAGAACCGACATCCTGGTTTATAGTGCTCCTTGGAGTTGTCCGGTAGCCTTACTTGCCACATATGACATATATTTGGTTGGGTATGTTGCCCAAATGGTCACTAAAGCGGGCAACTTATTCCAGGAGAAGGTGCTGTTGCTATTTTATAAAGATCGAGCTCTGAGAGACAAAGCAAATGTATGTGTGTTGATTGATTGATCTATTTGCAGATTAATTCATTGCCTATTCAGCCCTTCATTCGGGACCTCTCCACAAGGGCATTTGATGTGTTTCTAATCGATGCGACTTTTTTCTACACGTATATCAATGAAGTTACCATTGCGTACTTAATTATTTGCTTGCAAACCTTTGCGCCTGATGCTCTCGATGTGGCAGAGTCGGCAAGACTCAACTGTGGATTCATTAAATAAAGTTATCATTCAGTTTTTTTCGTGACACCCTGTGTTTGTATTTATTGCAGCTGCGGTGGCGACCATTTTGATTGAAATAATTGCGTGTCGTCTGTCATTTGACATTTGTAGCGACATTTTGTTTTGCCAGGGGATGTGTTCAATAAGTGAGTAGGTAATTATGGCATTGCACGGCGTTGAGGAAATATTTCAAACAATTTCTTTCCTTTCTTTCACCTCGGTGGCAAGTATCAAGGATCACCGATAGCCTGTACTTCGAGGACATTAACCAGAAATCATAGCCATGAGTTCCAAGCCTCCTGATGTCCACTGTGACATTCTGTCGAAATCTTTGATGTTGGATGTCCATTCTTGATGACAGCATGGTACTTGCTGCGCCCCCGTTCAATGCTGGACCCATTTTCGCAATTTCTGCTTCAGCTCGCTGAATTCTGCCAATGATGTCAATCATCGGCGTAGGTTCTCACTATCCGTTCAAGTATGATGGCCAAGAAGTCCTAGATGTCACATAACAGCACGTCACCTTGTCTAAATGATCTTTTGACATCAAAGACTCAGTAAGCTCGCTATCGACTTTGATGGAGCAGCGGGCATTCCCCATGGTCATACTGCACAGACGGACGAGTTTTAACAGGGATACCATAAATAGACATGGCTCTGTATAGCTGGTCTTTATAATGCTGTCGTAAGCTGCCTTAAAATCAATAAAATCAATACCTAGATTTGGACTCCTTGGTGTGGTAATTTGATCGATTATGGACCTAAAACTCCCACTGGAAGGGTCCAATCAGGTTGTTAATGAAAGGTTTTGTAGGCGTTCACACAAGAAAAGATCTTGTTAACTTTGCTGAGAAGACTGATGCCTTGGTTGAGAGATCTTTCGAAGCGGATTGGGCATACGATGATGAGACTCAATTCATTAGGCATAATCTCATCTGACCAAATCTTAAAAACACGATGGACAGGACGATGGACATTCTCTCTACCGAGTCACCTTTAGTTCCTCAGCCATCAGGTCCAGCAGCCTTATTATATTTTCTTTCATCACCTTCCTTCATTTTGCTCATGAAAACTACGCATGCACTTGGAAAGGGACCTCAACCAACTTGCAATGCGAAACTAGAGGCAACGATCGAGTTGGCTGGAGACTCTTATTGGTTGTGGCCCAGGTCCACCTAAGACTGTTTTGTTTTGACTATCGCCGTCTAAGTTGCCTTTCAATCGAATTTTGACCTTCGTCGCCGTCATACAGTCTGCAGAAGTCATTTTGTCTGCACCGACTGCGATCCTTTTACAAGGTTTCCTTCTTCGTCTCTACTGGTTTCTGTACGGACTTTGTGGCCGTGAAAGTCCTTCAAAAGTTCCGGTACACGTTTTCGAAGGTACATTGTTCCTGGAGTAGGATCATTCAATATCTTCGATCGCGTGCTTGTCGAGCTCTTCCTTACCGTTCCTTCTGCTCGTTGCAGCTCCGCGTTTTGCTACAAATGCTTACTCGGTGGGGTAAAACCCAGCACATTAGTTGCAGTGCTTCTTATGACATGTTGCCACTGGTCTTTGGCACTTGATAGTTGTTAAGAAATTTTAAGACACCCGTTGAGCAAAGTTCCTCGCAATCTTTTGTGACTGCGCCTGTCAACGTTGTATCTTCTCAAAGTAAGTCTTCAAACCAAAGACAATTAACCTTAGTCCGTTTCCAGGCGTATTGTCGGTCGTATAGGCTATGCTTTGACATTGGTTAGGCCTTCAATCATTCGATGCAAACCTCCCTCTTCTTCTCTCATTCTTCTTCAATCATTTAACCATCTTCCTTTCTCTTTTCTTTTTCTTTATAGTCAAACCATACTTCAAGAAAGAACCCCAAGACAGCACCATGCTATCTGGTCAAACAGTTCGATTCCATTGTCTCGTAGGTGGTGATCCACAACCGAAAATTCTTTGGAAAAAGGATGATGGCAATATCCCCACGGCAAGGTAAACACCATTATGTTCACGCAATAAATTAGAATTTCCACAACACTCTCTCTCTCTCTCTTCCGTTAAAAAAAAAAAAAAAAACAGAGCCCGCATCCTCCAAGAGGACCTCAGTTTAGAAATAACAAATTTAACAATCGGTGACGAAGGTATTTACATTTGTGAGGCACAAAACAGCGTCGGACAAATCAGTGCTAGAGCAGAGCTCATCGTTCATGGTAAGTAGTGTGTGTTTGTGTGAAGAACAAGAAAAAAAAATGTATCTATTCATATTGTAGCCGCTCCGAACTTCGTGTTAAAACCGCAGGACAAGAAAATCGGTCTCAATGGTGTGGCACGTTTTCAATGTGTCGCCGATGGTAATCCGCCGCCATCCGTTTTCTGGACAAAGGAGGGCTCATCCATGCTAATGTTTCCGAATAATTCGTATGGCCACTTGCATGTCTCCAACGAGGGTACCCTGCAAATAAATGGCGTACAAAAGGACGATGCCGGCTATTATGTGTGCTCAGCGTTTAGTGTTGTCGATTCTACGACAATTCGTGCGTTCTTACAGGTAAAAGTTCCGCAAACAATGCAGATGTGCCGGTGGGGGAGGAGGAGGGGATGTCTCTTTGAAATGAATTCATTTCCACCGATGAATACGTGTATGTGTGTGAGTGTGAGTATGTTTACTCATGACATGGAAATGAATTCATTTATCCGACACAGAACGATAGAGAGATCACCGGCTCGACTCTATGAATGTGAAAAGGATATCCTTTGGTCCTCCCCGCACTGGGATATGAAAATTCATTTATGCTAATGAATGTGAATAAAATTTCCATATAACCACCAGGTGACGTCCGTGGATGATACCCCGCCGCCTATTATTCAAATAGGCCCAACCAACCAGACACTGCCAAAGGGTAGTGTTGCTATATTGCCATGTCGAGCGACTGGAAATCCAATGCCACGTGTCAAGTGGTACAAGGATGGTGTACCATTGCAGAGTGGACAACGTTTCATGATTGTACAGGGAGGATCGCTGAGAATTGACGGTAAGTGTGATACTGCTCTGGGAGTTGTGTACATATGTCCTCTAGTGACATCCTTTTGTGATGTCCTTTGTAATTGATACAATGTCAATTAAATCTGTTTTTTTTTCCTGTACTTTTCCAGACTTGCAACAGACAGATACAGGATTGTACACATGTACCGCATCGTCTGAGAGTGGAGAGACATCCTGGTCGGCTACTTTAACGGTAAGTTTGTAGTCTCATATGTAAAAAAATCGTGATTAAAGGTAGATTAAAGGAAGTTCTTAGTTACTTAACACATAAAACTGTTGCTGTAGATACTTTGTTAAGTTTTTTGATGACTTACACTCCCTGTCGTGTACGTGTTTAGCTCCCCGTCATTTTATTAATAGCTAAGCGCCTCATCGCGTGATCCATTCGAATCACCTCGTAAAACCATCCTTGTACGTTTATTAATTCTGTTTAGGGAGTCTTAACCCCTTTGTGTAGTCTATTCTTCGGCTCCTGTTCAACGACATATTGCAGTTTTCATTAACATTCCCGCTCTGGAATAACTTTTGTCTCGACAGGCAGATTCGCATGCTATCTCTAGTCATTTGAAAGTTTTTTTTTATTACGATACGAACGGATCCGAAATTTATTGTTCAGTGCACAGCAGTTTTATTGCCATGTTAAGAGCTTAATAAACACTTGAAGGCAAAACGTATACCCTAGGCTTGTTGTCCTTTTTTTGTTTTTTTGAATTTTGAATTTTGCCAATGGAATCACAAACGAAATGTACTTACAGTGCGAGTTTATTGCGACGGCTATGAATTCATTTCCGGATTATAACATTGTAAGGAATATTAAAAGGGACGGAGGGCTTTGGGAGAGTTTAAAATATGAAAAGTTATAGTTGAGACTAAAGTGCCTATGTGGACGATGGTGGTGAGTTCCAGACGTTTCATGGCAAAGAACTTTGTCTGGAGCGCGTCGAATTTGAAGAAATTGCAAAAGAAGTGGCAATCAAAGACAAGATTGTATGCGATTACTTGGAGTTACCATCCACCTAATGGAAGCAATGGATGGAGGTTTCCACGGACACTTAAGTGAAGGAATGTTTGAGAAAAATTAGACTAGAATCAGAGGCGCCCTGGTCGAGGGGTCTTCAGAGAAATCTTGTTTGAAGCTCAATTTGAATGAAATGTACCTAATCAGTAGGTACATGCGGGTTGGATTCGAAGACCCGAAGAAGGTTGGTGTCCATTCGCTCTACATATCCTAGCCATCTTAAACGACTAATGCCTAGTTTTTTTGACTAGGTCGATGTCGCTGTACAGCTCGTATAATTCGTCGTTGAACCTCCTCCTCCATAGCCCCTCAACGCACACGGGACCGAATATCTTACGAAGAATTTTTCGCTCGAAGCGACCAAGGGTATCTTCATCCGCCTTTGATAAAGTCCATGCTTTAGCGCCATAGAGCAGGACTGGGATGATTAAGGTCTCGCACAGAGTTTCCTTAGTTTTTCTTGAAAGGGCCTTACTACTCAATTGCCCTATCAGCCCAAAGAAACAGCGATAGGCAAGAGTTATTCTTCGTTTGATTTCTGATGAGATATCATTTTCAGATCGCTAGTCCCGTTTTGGCCGCTTCTGTCCCAATACTCGCGAACGCACCGATGACAGCTCGCTGATTTCTGCCAATTATATCAATATCGTCAGCGTACGCGAGAAGTTGCACAGACTTCTCAAGCCGCTGTTGCTGGCTTGAGCGTTTTGCACAATTCGTTCAAAAATGATGTTGAAGCATGACAGCGCATCACCTTGCCGAAGCACTAATCCTTTAAAAAATTACTGTCAGTTTCCCTGACTAAGCGATTCAAGACTTCGATTTGAAGTCTTCTCTCAGAAGGACTGATGGGACACTGTCTGCTTGGCAGATTTCTTATCGAGCGTTGATGGTTTACTATTCTCCATGTTTCCACTTTTCTGACAAAGACGTGCAGAGAAATATGTCCAATAAGTCTCTCTAGATCCACCATATAGCAAGATCGCTTAGCCCCAGTAATGCCGAGACATTTTAACCTTTGCAGTCGTTGCATCTTTGAGATTGACGTTTTCTCTTTGACTTCAGTCCACCATATTGCAGAATTATAGGTGATGATAGGTCTAACTTTCATAGTGAACTTTAAGTGCCTTAAATTCCAGGCTTTCCCGTACCCTCCATGACATATAAAAGCAGCATATATTTAGCACAACACCTCACAAAAAGCTAAAGTAGAGCTTCCTTCTCGTAACCATTCAAGTTGTTCGCAAGAAGGGAAGAGACCTATAGTTTCATTGCCGACTCAGGAGCAGCGGATTGAGAAGCTTTTTCATGACAGAAGAGTATGCCCTTGAAGGTTTGTCATTGCCTGGCAAGAGGTTTTGCTGAGGCTCGAATCTGTGTCTACTCCCTTAACAGTCTAACGCAGCGTTTATTGGTAGACCTTCTTCGGTATACAAGCCACAGAAGGGAAACATCAACCTAGTCAATGACGTTGAATGGTTTCTGAGTTTAAAGAATAAGTCATCAATGCCAAAAGACCATAATAGTGGAGAGAAGACGCCACCTTTCGGGCATCTCTTTGCCACCGATACAGTCACTGAAACCTCTCCAGAGAAGGCTGTTATTCTACGACTTTCAAACAGTTTCCATGTGGACTTGCACATTGGTAATTGCAACATAGCCGGTATTGTTAAAAGCACCTTCAATGGCTATCTCCTCCGAGCTATAAACTGCGGGACTAGATGACGAACCCTCAGTAGATAAGGCCTTTGTTATAAGCATCATAATCGTAACCCAACATTTCTAATTAAACTTAAGACGGTTTCGTAGATTTGCAGAATCTTCAAGTCATTAACCTCAAAAAGTCCACTTTCAAGTTGAAAAAAATTTCATAAGGATTCAGAGTATGGCAATAAACTTTACTGTCTAAGTGCCTTTCACTGAACGACCACCTCGAGGAGCTGCCAATAAGCATTAAACATATTTCTTCTTTTTTTTTTTTTTTACTTCAAAAGTAATTTAGAAGAGTCACCGAGGAATCTCATCTTCAGCATGCAACCATGCCGTTAGAGAGTGTAGAAAAATAACTGCGTGGCAAATTAACCATAAAAACAAGCAACCAAAAATGCATAGCCGTCTGCGGACTTCATTACCGTATCAAATTAGATTCCAGCACCGTGGAGAGACCCACAAGCTCTTTCTCTCTCTCCACCATCATGGTCTCCGTCTAGGTCTCTTGTTGTCGGGGAATTTTTACGACTTTTGACGCGTTACGTCCAAAAATAGTAGTTGACAGTTGTCGTTTTGTTGCCGACTAAATGTCATTCTATGCTCTTTGTGTTGACAATTTTATGACAGATGTCACTGTACCCCGAATGCATCGTGCTAATTATACGAGTGTACACTGAATGATGTGTTAACAGCGCGACATCTTGCATCTTTGTTTGTCGTAAAAAGAAAAAATTTATCTGCGCATCGAAACGCATTCACTTCACTTAGGACGGTGTGGGTTATCTGTGTAAAGGCCCATGTATCCGTGTCGATAAACAAGCCCATCCAAGTGGTCACTCATAAAAACCACTCGTAGGCAATCGGTTTAATTTGTATCTTTGATTTTGGTTGCGAAAAATACAAATGTTGCATGGGCGCCATTAAAATATTCGACTCTATGGCGGCGGCCATCAAAGTCTGAGATCGCTGCAGGTTTGACAGGCATGGGTCCTTTAACATTTGACACCTACGCACGCCTGATGGTGTAGCGCATGTAGGTGCTCCAAGTGCCAATTTGTGCGGTTTTGTCATAAAGCACATGTTCGCGTAAAAACGCACCAATCTGTGCGGTACGCGAAAGAAACGCATATGGTGCCAAAGCCACTTGGCGGCTTACAATAACTTCGAATGCAAATTAAATCGCAATAAACTATGGGTAGGTGTAATCATAGTTTATATTCCCCCGGGGGCGTTAAGATATGTCTAGAGGCGCTTGATGGTGATCATGTCGAGATTCCTGTTGTGATGCCAGTGGACGGTAATTGACGGTGTGTACGTTTATAAGTTGATAATGCATTTGCTGAGAGATGCAATAAAAATGCAAATACAAATGTTGTTAGCTTTTTCGGAGAAGATATGCAATGAGTTGGGCAGAATGAATGCTACAAAGATTTATTGCGATAAATTGAGTAGGGGGGCGTTAGGAATGCGGTACTGTGTCAATGTAAAGGGTTTTCAGTTGGATAAAGGAAGGGCTGGAGTTGAAAATATTGATTTAATTTGACGTTCAAGATAGGCGTCTTACAATCTAATTGGTGCGGTCTTAGACTAGAAGAAGTGTCTTCCAAACTGCGATACAAAAAAGGTGTTACTTTCGCACAAATGGAAGGGGCCTACAGTTTTATTGCCGACTCCAAACGGCGGATTGAAAAGCTTTTTCATGACAGATTATACTCCTGCAGGTTTTTCATGTCTGTGAATCTAACCTGAGATAGTGGCAAGAAAAAGAACCCATTCGTGGCTGAGATGCACTGTGAGATCTACACGGTAGTCAAGCCGCGATTTAGTCCCTGCAATCTGCCACTTTCAACTCGAGAACCGCTCTGAATTGCCACTTGTCTCTTAACAAGATGACTGGTCAATTCAAAATTCACCTAAAGTGGATGCCGGATCATAGGGACGTTCCGACACACTCTATCGATTCTACCGGAAAATGGGCATCTAAATATGCCTCTCGCTGCTTATAGGTTGCTAATTAAAAGACACGACATCGACATTACCAACTGCAGGTGCTGGAAGGATGGTTCCACCTCCCTCATCACCAAACAGATTTCCTAGGCAAAATGGCTGGATCACAAACACACTCACTGTTTTATCAGAAAAAAAGGCATGGCTGCCAATAAGCTGGGCCTCTTCTATAATGACTATAGAAACTACAGGCAAAATCGTTTACAACGACATCTCGGTTATAACGACCAAATTCTAAGGTCCCGCCTGAGCTCCATTAGTTAAAATTATCGGTTACAGCGACCTATCGCTTATAACGACCAAATTCATCTGACCCATGAAGGTTGTTATAACCGATTTTGACTGTATATAGACGAGGAGGAGAAAGAGACCTTTATCCGCTGAACGTATCCAGCTGTCTCAGCTCGAAGAAGAGCCAACTAAGCAGCCAGCTTCTTCCACAATCTCAACAAACTGGCTGACACCAGCATAGGCAGTCTCAAGTGCTTCAGAGTAAACTTCGGCTGGTACTGTGGGACTACTCTTACCTAACCTTACCTAGACTAGAAAAGTCCATCTATATCGATGAACTAGACTGACCAGGACTTGGTGGCATCACCAAGGACTCCCTTCTCTCCAGTGATCTGTAAAGATGTCTTGAAGAGTGTAGGTCACTTAGAACCACACAATTTGCCCTGTTTATGTTGTTTTCTTTTACACCCCAAACGTATTGGGCTTTAGTGAAGCTTTTAGCTGTTTGGCTGCTCCTGTCCCCACCTTCATCATAGAACCATTGGTGTAGTAAGCTACAAGTCCTTTTTTACTTGTTTCTAGATTATTTTTTTCATTTTTGCAACGAATGGCTTTAAGTACCCAGTTAGTCTTTCAGTTTATAACCACTCTTCACATAAATTACCATAGAAACTGAAAATATCCTCTTATACCCTATTACCCAGCCAATGAATCACACATCCTTCATATCCGTGTCTCATCAGAGACCAAAAGAAATTTAAAATTCAAATTTTTGCATATAAATTCTCGCTAATTGGTCACGGTTGTGAAGTCTGCAAAGAGGTTGTACACGAAAGTACCCACCTCCTTCGGGTCCGTCCCACATGTGATGTACGAAATGGCTATAATTACCCCTTTTAAACGTGGTAACGTACGTTTCCAGAGCAATTTTCTCCCCCTGAGCGATGAGCTCGTATCCTTTTTTTTTTGCTGGTTCTGTGCCGGCAGAGATTTTTGATCGAGAGTAAATTGGTCTTTAATGCTGCGCGCCGTCATTATGTTCGTCGTCCTCTGGTCGTTGCGATTGTCACTCAATCCTCGTTCCCTTTTTATTATTTCCTTTGCATCCACATGTCAATTTATGTCAATTTTGCCTGAGTAATTTATAACTTTGTGGGTCCTTCAAAGTGATGTGCTGGGTTCTGAAATATTGTTGATGCGCGCATCCCTATAGTGTATAAGTTGAATGGCGACATTAATCAATGGACTAACATATGTCGTTTCAGGTTGAGAAAATCAGCTCATCAATCCTTCATCGATCGTCGGATCCAAGTACGTATCCCGCACCGCCTGGTACACCGAAAGTACTTAACGTTACGCAAAAGAGCATTTCGTTGCGATGGACAAGGAGTCAAGAGAAGCCTGGAGCCACCAGTCCTATAATCGGGTAAGTTGTTGGAATTTATTTATTTATTTATTTTTTTTTTTATAAAAGGATGTGCCATTGGAACGTCCATGTTCAATTAACAATTCTTCTCTACCGCCAAGAGAGGTTTTTTTTAAGTGGTTACAAGGTGATAGCTGCTAGGTACGTGGTGAAGGTATTCGCTGGATTTTTCATTCAGAGTTATTGTAAACAACAGATGGTCAATCGAATAAGGACTTCTTACATTCTGTGTACGGACTAAGAGTCAGTTCGTAAATGAGTTGTTAAGGAATGCTTGCGGAGGCTTTGTAAGCGCAACAACGACAACGACTGCGTGGTAACTTAATTCGCATTTGAAATTCCTCTGAGAGAAGTCAATAGATTCGTGGGAAACAGTGTGTTTGGCAAGACATTTTATTTCTAATGCCAACGAACAATGAGTTTACGAAAGCTGTTTCTAACATACACACAGACGAAAACACTGTAATTTGCATGGTTACATTGACGTTTATGTCGCATCTTCATTTCTGGAAGCCCAAACAAGGCTCTTTGCTGCTGAAAAGTCAAACCATTTGCAGTTGAAAAATCACCAAAATCGGCTTCGATTCGACAGATAATCCTTTAAAATCCAACGAAGGCGATGGCTTACAAGCAAAACGAGCTTAAGTCTCCTTAAAAAAGGTTGTGTTGGATTACATTCCCAATTCTTAGAAATAAGCCGCATTTCCTCAAAAGACTGCAGACCGTGTTGTTTGTCTTCTGCGAATACAGCTTTACCTTCAGTTGGTTTCTTGATGATCATACAGCTCTCAGGGGAGTTCCAAATTCCTAGAGAGCCTTTGAAGAAGATTTGTATGGACCTTTTTCTCGCTGAATGACATGCTCAACTTACGTTTGGTAACCTCTTTCTCTTCAAAGGATTCATTAGGGTGCAGCTGGCTCTTGCTTCAGTTTCAGTAAATAGATTCAAACACGAAGCTTGAAACATAAATTTGACAAGTTTCTGCGATTTTTCTTGGTCCTTACTTAAGGCATGCGGCATTGCACTGGTGGAATTGAAGGTTTCGAGTGATCCAAGAAGGCATGAAGGCTGCCAGAATGTCATATATAACTTGAAATGGTAGTAGCACGCACGGTATGTCAAGTGGTAGGTAGCTGAGTATGGTGACTCAAGCGTGCATTCCAACAAACCCACTTAACAGATTTCTACGGTACCAACCCTTCGAGAGTGTAATTTGTCATAAGAAGCTTCCCATGTTGCTTTTCGGATTCGACGCCAAAGAGTGTTAGCCAAATCTACACGAATCTTTGTAGAAGCTCTTCGACTTCTTCGACTTCCTATCTGCACTGATCTATAGCTTCAAAGAAAGGTTGAAATCTTTTGTCCATCATAAGCTTGATAAGCTTGAGTTTTGACTCGTCCTTTGTATTGAAAGTCTTCAGAATGACTTCCTTCCCCGAGACTCAAACGAATATTATTCTTCAGAGATTTCAGAAAACTCACACATGTTTTTACGATCCGGACTGACTCCTGACTTGGGGTAAGGCTGCAAAGCCTGTACGAACCTTCTAAAGATCTAATTGGAACTCTGCTTTAGGTGGTGTATACTATTTTTCATTGATCTTTGGATCCCTGTCGGAAATGGAACAGTCGAATCTAGGTGTCAGTCTTCAACGAAGAGGATGGTATGAGGCCTTTACAGGCTAGGCTTTAATCAATTGTATTGATCACCTTGGTTCACTTCAAAGCAGTGTAGACTATAATCATCGATCGTTAAACCCATCGTGTCTCTGAAAAATACTTGAGGGCTTGATTGAATAATTTTGACTCACAGGGCGGAATAGAAGTTTATCTGGAAGGTCAGCTACAAAAGCTACAAAAAAATTTAAGCAGTTTCTCTTGCAAAGCCTCCGCTCTATGCCCATCTTGATCATGAACACGTGTTCACACCTAGCTTTCATATCAACTTCGTCTAGTATATTGCGTTAGAAAGATTTGTGTAAAGGAAGCCCTGAGCTAAATATGCGTGCTTCTACCTTTTGTCCTTTTAGAAATCTGTTGCAAAATGATTGACGAAATTGCCCGATTATTCGACGAGTGCTTGTAGTCTTCGATTCAGGCTCAGCAAAGAAAAAGTGTCACGTAACGCGCTTTTACCTACTTTAAGTCCAAACAGACGCAACGCATTGAAACACCCAAGGTGTTAAAGTCAAAAATTACCTAAAACCCTGTCAAGCTACCATCCTTGGGTCTTCTTCTCAAACTTTTAAAAATTCTTCACCATATTTGACTTGTATTTCTTGACATCACCATTTGCCGTCACCTAAGTCTCAACCTCAGTCTCTTGACAAACCACTCCATCTTACTTACTCCCATCACCTGTCAGCCACACTGTACTGTGTCCAACTGAAGCATCCTAATCAATTCGTCGACTTACGTTCATTATGCAAATTCCTTTGGCACACATGGGACCATGACCAAAGACCGCTTAGGTTTGACCATCTCCCAAACTCAGTCCCAGATTCAATCCCACAGGCCTATACGCGGCAATAATGCAGCAGCCTCTTAATCAAAGACCGCTGTAATAGAATCTCTAAAGCCCCTTCTTCCAGTTGCAGTTACATTTGGCTTTAGGGTGATTCCATTCGGAATGTTCACTGGACCATGGACCATGTATTGTTGTATCTATAGGTAGTTGCAGCTTCTGCTATAGACCATGCATCTTTCGCTCCCTCTATCGAGGTGTGTAGGCACTCTTAGCATTGTGTTTATGGTCATTATACTTTATCATTTATACATATATAGGTTATTGAATGCGAAATGTATCTGAGAATAAGATTTTTCTTCCTTTTTTATTCTCTTTCCTACTCCTTCCGTGTACAGCTATACTGTGGAGTATTTTAGTTCGGATCTTCAAACGGGCTGGGTTGTTGCCGCTCATCGTATTCCTGATCAAACAATAACGGTAAGTTGTGTTATTTTATTTTTTTCGCCATAACATTATTCTATCTAGCAAAAAACATTTGTGTATTTTTTCATCGGTCAGCAGATATATCCAGAGATTCGTTAAAAGTGCACATAGATACGAGTAAATAGATACTTTTTGTATCTTTTACTAAGAGAATACAACTTACTTTCCGCATCGGCTGGCAATGTCCAGGGGCACATTTTAATACAAAAAAAATATTTAGATATGCACATAACAAATTTTTTTTTTTTGCATCTATTAGATACGAATACTACCTACCAATGTTTTATGCAATTTTTTTTTTTAACTTCTTTTTGTATATAGATATCGGGATTGAAGCCGGGCACTTCGTATGTGTTTCTAGTTCGTGCTGAAAATTCACACGGTCTATCAGTGCCATCTGGTCTGTCGAATGTGGCAAAAACTTTGGGTACCGATTCGGGTGTGGTGCCACCAGGAGAATTGTCAGCTGCTAGAGATGTATTGAGTGGAAAGGTGAGTACAATAGAGTGTTGAGTTATATACTAGATACTTGTTTTTTTTTTGTCTCGTAAAAACAATATTTCATTGCGATTAGGCAATTTAAAGTATTTTTCGTCGTAAATAGGTAGATCGTGACGCAGGAAAAAACATTGTTAGATGGAGAGAAACGGTTTTTTTTTTAAACAAGACGCTGTTGATTTATGAATATAACTTCTGTTTAAATGGCTTCAAGTGAGCAAACAATGTAAGACGTGGTGTTACTTAATGTCGGCGTTAACATTAATCAAACATAGCCTGTAGTTGTAAGGCTTGTGTTGCGAAGTGTAGGGTATGGATAGTTGGAAGGTTTACCCACATTTTTTGAAGTCTCGCTAAGTTGGATCGTCGACATACTTACATGCGTCAAAATCGAATGATCGATTGTGGTTTTTGTATTCTGGCGCTAAATTCTCAAACGAAAGAGAGTCTGTTTCATCAACTTTACTTCTACAAGTCCAACACTTTCATTTAAGTAGACATTAACTTTTAAATTTACATTTGATCGCTCGATAGTTCGGAGCGAACCAGGACCTCAACCAACAAGTCTCTCAAATCAGCAATCAGAAGAGGAGGTCGACCTCTTTAGGTCTTTCACCAGTGGATTCAAAAACTCTTCGGGCTTGAGCATCGATGTATAGGGATCAGATATGGCAGCGACGTGTACTCACCGCTTTGCTCTAAGATGATCCACAAGGTGTTTATATGGTCGATATAGAGATACTGGTCTCATTTTAGAATCTGCAAAGGTCTTCTTCTGTTGTATCTGTTAGGAAACGTAAGTTATTTGGACTGATACATTCTCTGAATCTTTTCTAGTTACAGTTTCTTAAGTTCCAGTTCCATACCAAGTCATGTTCTCATCTCAACTTTCCTGAATCCTACGTTTAAAGAGTGCTCCGTTATTCCATTGAATAGCGCAGGTCTTATTGAAGGTTCTGCTGCTCCTTGTCTTCCTAGACTCTTTGTTGATTCTTTCTTTTCTTTCCAACGTTGGCTATGCATGTAAGGTAATTCAGTTCAGAACCACGGAAAATCCTATTTTCATTTAAACTGATCATCATGCTAGGTAGGTGGAAGTGGTTGAAACTGGTGAACCTGCCAGGGACACAAGTCGTTTTGATACCACAACTCACGTGATCCGGATATTGATGGGCGTAGCTTGGAGTGTAGTTTTCAATCCTATGGCCGGCAATCCAGAGGAGAGTGATGTTCAACCGAGCGTTTGTCTGCGTTATAGTTTCCTTACACTGCTCAACTAGTTTAGAGGACGAAGTAAGTGAGTGGACCCCTTTGATGGCAGCCTGGCTGTCAATAAAGATTCCTATGCTGTTTGAGGTAGTAGGGCTGAGGCTAAGTATCTTGCAGGCCTTTCTAACCGCTAGTACCTCCGCCTGGAAGACACTCGAAGAGTCTAGGAGGCGGTACGATTTGGATACGTTCAGTTCCGCTGAGAAGACACCTGCTCCAGATCATCATGTTAAGTCAGGAAGAAACCCGTCAGATTCTTGTTCGGAGCTTTGATCTCCTATCAGCTGCTTGGTTGGTTAATGCAGTTAGGTTTGTCATGCTTTGTACTACGATATCTTTTGACTGCTAAGGCTGCTGCAATACAAGCTGTGAGTAAATTTCAAACTTTGACCTACACTCATGAGTCTGTCTTAAGATACTCATAGGCCTTGGTGTCTCTTGTTTTATACCGACTAACCTTGTGCTTCATATTCAAAACAATGAGCTGTTGTTTGTTACGCCTTCTTCAACTTAAAAGATGTACTAGAGGGTTCCTGTCTTAGCGACGGGTATGAAAAAAGCTTCGAATGTTCTCTAACGACTTCTGCAGGATCTGCAAAGAAAAGAGAGGAGGAGACAACTCTAGCCGGGGTAGTCACACTGTAGAAACCTCTAACGTTGCATTAAAGTAGATTTTGGATATTGGGTGAACCTAAGTTAGGTAAGGTTGAAGTGGCTGGCAGCTGTTGCCAACACACTTAGACTAGTGATAGCTCCATTGCGATACCACATGGACCTGGAGAGATCTCCTTGCCTACTCATTGAACCAATTGTCTTTTCTTATGAAGCGAAGGAGGTTTCTGATATCTGTATTTACCAGATCGCATAAGTCGTCAAAGTAGAATTCTCTTAAATGGAGTCTTCTTTTGCAGGAGAGAGCTGGGCAGCAACAAAGAAAGTGGGGAATGGGTGAACCTATTCCGGTCTAAAGTGTGTCGAAGCGTAGGTAACTGGTCGTAGTTAACTCTAATTGGCATTGCATCTGGGTGAATGTAGCAGATAAGAAGACTAAGGAGTGTTATCGTAAGACCATTTCAACGCCGGCTCGACGCTTGTTGGAGACATTCGAAAGACAACTTTTTAAAGGTCGTCGTCTGTAAACTCATTGGTTGAATATTCGTTGTTTAAAGGTTGAGACTCAAGCTCCACAATCAGTAGGTAAACCTCCAATGAGAGTGAAAAATCCACAAACTATTAGGAATATCGGCCTCTGAGACCGTGCTTTTCCATATCTTATCCTAGAACGATGTTGTCATTGCCTATCTTGGCATCAAAGTCTCCCTTTCACATCTTAAAGGCAGTTGAATATAAAAGTCCTTCATTCTCAGTCTAAAAAGGCCGCCAATACCTGGCCACTGAATAGATTCAACAACATAAGACTTTGGCATGCGAAAGGTATACAGAGAAATGTGTTGTGTGTCACCGAATGGAACTCTTCCCTTTACTCAAGCCAGTAGCTCTTCCTTTGACTTCATCTTCTCCTAAAGCCTAAAGGAGTGGAATGAGTGCGTTCTTGATATTTTTCAAGTTAAGTGGTCCTTAAATGCGTACATAAAATTCGGTGTTCTCTCTTACCAAGTTCTACTTTAACTGACACCTCATTCCGAGTCTGTGAACATCCCACAATAGGACGAATTACAATTTGCTTGGTTCCACCTCCTAGCTCGAGGCACGGTGATAACTCATCCACATAAATCAAAAAAGACAGCTCATACATTAGCAAATTTTTTTTTTTCATTGGACCGTCCAAAGCATTTCATTATTAAAATCAAATTGCACCTTAAGGGGCCTCATATCGCAGACAATATTCGTTCTTTTGGTACCACCATATCAGCACCATTATCGCTGAATCACCTCATTTCCATAACAATCTCATCAACATAATGGGGTAATAAAAATCGCCCCCAAAACTAGCGATATCATGTAACAGACACTCAAACCCATACACACATTTGCTTCAAGGATTTCTCAAACGATTCCTTCGTCCTTCGAAGAATGAAGTGTAATTCATGCAAAACTTCTCATAAAAGGAAGTCGAAGGGAATTCTGTTTTTTTTTTTTTGGTCGCGTGAAGCGTCTACTTGTCTCGGTACATCACACACGAACAGACATATGTACATATCCTGGTCATGCTACTCCTTTGGTGTTATAAATAATGGCTTGGTGCATACGACACATCAAGGGGCAATAAATTTGTGTATAGAGAGATCGCTTTGCATATGCGATGATTGAATACTGCATGCATGGCTGGCCAGCTGACTGGGCATTGGAAATCGTCTGGAATAAATCACGATAGGAAGCTCGATGCTGTCACCACATGTGTTCGGGTGGTTTGCTGCTTCTTGTTTCCACCACTGACTTGGAAGCAACCAGACAACAGCACTTAGCGCCGGTGTTTGTTTCCAGCTAATTCAGAGCCGCCATCTGATTTCCACCATCTAACGCAAAAGATACACATTAGACTTGTAGATACTTTGAGGCGCTCTGAACAGATCCATCGTGTCGTTATCGAACGATCTGCATGGCATATAATTTGCGATGCAATATGAGCAGCTTCCACACCGATCTGTGCGGGTCTCCTTTTTTTTTATGGCCGAGGTTGCATTGACATTGTCAGACTCACAGCTTGGTCCCTCGGTGGTACTGAAGCCTCTCGTTTACAACTCTGCGGTGAATTAATTTAAATAAATGAAGGTGCGATGCCTGCCAACGATATGCGACGAATATGTATCTTTTTAAGCTCCGAGGGTGCTGTTACACGTACACTCTCCGCTGGCATCGAATGGTGTCAAAAACATGACGTGTAATGTGGGTAAGTGTGGTTTTTACGATACACGATACATGAGAGTCAGTTGGCGGCTACGCTACCATCGTGGGCTGTGCAGCAGCATTCTCTTATACTGTGTGGCTCGGTGAGTTGCAATAAGTTCGTGGCAACGATGAATGATGATGATGATGGTCTGACGGTGGGCAGGAAGTTAGTGCGAATGCATAAGTGTGGGTTTGTGGTAATGAGAACTTCATATTTTATACGCGAGAGGTGTTTAAATGAATTTATGACAGAGCAGCAGCTATAGATATTTATGGGTTGGTTGACAAGTTATTACAGTGTGTGCATATGAAAGTTTTGATGATCCATGTCTTATGTAAGGTTAATGGACGATTCTTAGTGGGAAGGTATATTCATCTTCTTGAGAGGTGTATGTTTGTCGAAGCGTGACGGTTTCATTGACGGAAGATGTCAGTAGGCTGGACCAGTGTGGTTGCAAATATTTTATGTCAGTCTAAGTAAGAGTCTAAAACTGACAAGATACGAAGAAGTAGTTTTTCTGCATTTTACTTCCGGGTAAAGGTTATGAACGTTACTGTCTTGGAGGGGCTTTAAATTGCTTGCTTGCATTTTGCCACACTTTCCCATCTAAGATGTGCATTCGTTGCCAACTTATCAATTGTGTCCTTCACCATTCCTCTACGGGCGGCGAAGCACTCAGGACCCAGAAACTTCAAGGATGACTACTGCTTCGTCAGATTGTCCGCCTTTACATTTCTTTCGCTGTTCGCGTGTTCTTCAAACCCAAGCAAATGTCAAGTGATGTTGAATTGCCTGGTTTTTGAACACATTCCATTGCCAGTGATGGGTTGACTCTAGTCCGCTCCAAACGCCTGATCACTGCTTGATTGTCTAATGCTATGAAGACATGCAAATGTCAACTCAGCAAATGACACCCTAGTGGAGAATCGTCGAAGGATAACCTTAAGCAACCGCTGCTACTTCGGTTTGTCCAAACAACTAGGGTCCAAACTAATGCTCTACAAAACCCTGATCTTGCCAGTCTTGCTTTATGGAGCTGAATGCTGGACTTTAAATAAGACAGCGGATCAAATCTTTGGATCCTTCGAAAGAAAAATTCTACGTCGAATATTTGGTCCTGTCTGCGAGGAAGGCGAATGGAGGAGAAGACATAACCGCGAACTCTACGAGCTATACAAAGATGTGGATGCAGTCTGGAAGGCAAAAATCCGTCGACTGCACTGACTCGCCCACAACAAGCGAATGGACGAGAATGCTCCAGCTAAGAGGAGGCCTGATAAGTAAATAAGTAAGTATGCGGACATGTTTCCCTATTGACTCTCTTCCTACCGTCCATAGACATAGGAACCTAGTTTTAGTCTGACTACTTAGAATAAATATCTATTGTTTAAAGCTTGTTTCTAGACCTTCTAATCTCTAGATCTCCACCTTAACCTCGTATGACACACAATGTAAGGCATCAAACATTTCCCAATGCTTCTTGAAGGTTGTAGTTAATTGGATTGAACTTCCTAAAGTTGCCACTTCAAGTTCGAACATTGGCCTCATCAATTGTCGTCAAAAAAAACTAAGGCAACTTTGTTCGAAACTTACCTTTCAAGGTAAGAACAGCGCGATGGTTTTGGGAATTTACTCCACAAATCATATCCTTACACCCGTCTTCGTTGACAAAGTTTTTATAGTTTATCCCTACAGCAACGGCCTGAACACCTTTACTCTCATTTTAACGAAACAACAGCATTTTCACAACCTAACCTCGAACAAAATTTAATTGAAACAATTAAAGTCGAAACATGTTTCCACTTTTCGCTGAACTCAATAAAAAAGAGAAATTCAAATAAAACATTTTCACTTTCGTCAGAATCTTTGTGCAAACAAAGCGCGCCTTCAGGGGAAATTACAAAAGAAAATAAAAGCACATAAAACAACCCTCCGAGCGGTAGTAAGTACATATACACAGATATTTCCTCCCCAATTCCGGAGGCGGCTAAAAGCACAAAAACACCATCGATCGATATTTTTTCCATCAGGATAAAAACTTCCATATATCCTGCGTGGAATTCATTCCTCGAATTGCCTAAAAATAGACAACAATTCGCAACTTGTGACTACTCAAACCAAACTGCCATCCCTGTGCCTAAAGACGATGACGACCACACGATGACAACGATGACGACGACAACGACGAAGACGGGCGTCGACAACAACGACAGTCTGCAATCATGAAAAAGGAAAATTGTTATGACTTCTTGACAGTTCGTGTATATTTGTGCTTCCTGACAAGTCAAAAGGTTGCAAATGAATGAGACTTTGAGGGCGAAAAAAAAAAGTGAGAAAAAAACTGCCAAGGAGAAGAAAACAACGATGGGGGGGTAATAAAAGAAACGGGAAACAGGAATTCCAACCCAGCTTTCTCGCCGCTCGACATGCATAATTCGACATGCTGTTCTCTTGCCCCCCCCCCATCCCGAACTCACCTCCTCGGCACGGAGTGGGGGGGGAGCGTTATCAACAATCGAAGAAAGGAAGAGCAAAGCGCAACCGGTTTACGACGATGAAGGCTTGTTGACTCGACTGGCTGGTGAGCTTACTCACCATTCAGGTTGGTTTCATGTAAAGCATGAGGAACGCGCCGCGTCCCCTATCCCTCTCATTTTCATAAAATAAGGATTTTACTATGTCCCTTCGGTTTTATATTTCATCCTGCTTCTCCCTATTTTTTGCACTCTCTCCTTATATTATATTTTCCTAGATAAATTTCCATTTCGTGCAATAATAATGCGAACCGGTGTGCTTGTCGCAACAAACGGTGGGGCCGGGGGGAGGATACACGGTGGAACGAGTGTAAGTTATTAAAAATGAAATTTCTCTTACAAAAAAAAAGGAAACGACGTTTAAATAGATAGCGGTAGTACACTAGAGGACAAAAGTTTTCAACCACTTCAAAGTTAAAGGAATTATTGTTAGGGGTCACTTCTGTCATATTAAGTCAGCTTTTTAGAGCGTCCCTATTGGCTGATACTTGGACCTAACAATCTTTTGTATCAAAAGGTATAATTTGCCCAAGAGACAACTTACGCTTTTGATGAACGTGAGCGTGTCCTTGTCCATAGCCGTTTCTGACGTACTCAGGGTAGAGAATATCCTGCGCCATTTGACTCAAAAAAGACCTAGACCTCTTCTCATGTACATAATGTGCTCAGCAGTTTTGGCTGGTTGGTGGATTTCCTGAGTATCCTTGCTTTGACTACGTTAGTGGTTTGGAGTGGTCTTATACTGGGTTACTTACTTATTTATGATGACAATGCAGTTCGAAGTGTACCCAGACCTGTACTAACAAGCGCCTTCAGCAAGCTCCATCATTAGCTAGCTGTTTCCAGTTAAGCACTTGTGTTCTTCCACATGTGCACGCTATCTGAAACGCGGTCTTTCCCTAGAAAAAGCTCTCCGGACTGTATAGAACTGCTAAGCATTCGCTCTATTTGCTGTATGTATTCGGACTCTACTTACAATACCAATGCCACTGAACTGCACATACAGTTTATCGTTATGTATCCTCCTCCATTGACCGTCGACGAAGACTTAACCGAAGATCAGTCCAATAGTCTACGCAGGACTGAGTTGATTCAGGTCTCATACTGACCTCACTTTACTTGGTCGAAAAAGGTCTTTGCTACTCAATAGACTTCTTCACCCAAAGAGACAGCAAGTGGCAAGAGTTATTCTGCGTTAGAGCTCATCGCTGGTGTCGTTGTTGGAGCTAAGATAGATAAAGTCCCAAAATACTGCAAGACGTCGATGTTGTGTGTCTTTCTTTTGTTGACAACATGTACTTTGTGGGCCAACATTGACCGCTTTTTCCATTTTTGATGAATCCTTCCCTCGATTGTCTCAAGAATCGACAGTATGTAGCGGTGAAGCTCTAACTTACCTCGATAAAGCAACGCACATCCTTGCACAATTGGATGAGTTTAGCAAGGATGCCAAAACTAGATACTGCTCTGCATAACTCGTCGTTATAAATGTTTTCATGCGAGGCCTTAAAGTCGATTTAAAAGTGGTGGGTATCGATTCCTAAACTTTGCTGTCTTAAAGCCGGACAAATATGGACCAATCAAGTTGTTGACAAAAGGTTTTAGGCTTTCACACAATAAAACACAAGCAGATAAAAATCTTGTAATCGATGCTGATTATCATTTCTAAACTTGACGCAGTTTAGAGGGTCTCCTTTCTTAAGAGTCGCACCAAACAAGATCGGGACCAATGTCAAATATTATACAAATGTCAGCTATCTATAGGAACGACATTTATATACTTGGCTCTAAAGTTCGGCAACACAAGCGACAAATACAGCAAGTTAATCCCTACACTTACTCGTACATCAATCCTTTTATTCTCTTGCATTCTTATCTCTTTACAACTTCTTGTCACAAGACTTTTCACCCCCACTGTTTATGTTGATAGATTTGGTTTTTTAAGTGTGTGCCTTATACTTTTAGAAAATTGAAGAAAACTTCTCAACAGACATGGAAAAAACTTGCATTTTAAAATTTAAATCATCCAAATGGTATCCTTGCAGAATTCCAGATTGAATTCTCCTCTCCCAGTGTGTCTATTCCCTTGGGATAGATGTTAAGAAATCCCTTGAGGTTTTAGTCTGAAGAAAATTCTCTAGAAAAATAATCCCTTAGCTCTTGCAAATATTCGAATGTTCTCAATGAAGTTTACTCACCGTTGTTGATTCCTCTTTACTTTTTGGGAACGCAAAAACAAAAAAAGGACAAAATTCAATATTCGAAGTCTCAATCTCACTCAAAGTCTTATTTTTGGAATGAAGCGGGTAGTGATCACCAAATGATGCACAAAATTCCAAATTTGTAACCGTTCAAGTGGAACAAAAGGGATATAGAATATTGAAACACACCAAGTGGTGGCAGGGAGAAATCAGTTATCTGTTTGTTGTTTAGAGTTTTAGTTCAACGGAGAATTGATGCTCCGATGCTGTGTATGTAAAAGGACATGCAGTGGATGCAGTTTAAGTCGTTTAGCTGAGGAAGTGAATTGATTTCGTTTCACTTTGGATAGTTAACAAAGACAAACCAGTGAAGCGAGGATAAGTTGGCTTTTGCAAAGGATTACACCAAAGGAAAGGAGACGAGGATGACTACTTCTTTGAAGATGTTGTTTGGGATTGAAAAATGGATTTTCCGAATGAAGAATATGTGTGTGTGTGTGTGTGTGTGTGTGTGTGTGTATTGGAAAAGCGATTATGGTAACGAGGAGTCTAAGAAAATATTTTAAAAGAATAAAAGTTGGTCGTGTAAAACCAAATCTTATGAGGTAGTTCAGGGAGTCCTGCTTTAAACCCTTAAAGCGCTAAAGTTTCGGTACATTGACATTACATCTCGTATGATTAAAGCGTGTAGATCTCAAGTCTCTTGAGAAGATGCTTTGGATAATTTTAAGTTCTTTAGACCAAACCTGTGGTATTCCAAAATTTGTGGAGCCTTAACCTAGGGTTAAGCTGTCGTAACGGGCTAATAGTATCCTGGCCAATGTGACAGCTTTCATTTTCTTATACGACATCTAGAACTCAGCGCGCTTCATTGAACTGACCATGAGCTTACTTAAACTATTCTTACTACTTTCTACGACTAAGCTATGTGTAAGGGTACCCTTGCAGCTCAGAGCAGAAAAAGGTTATGGGTAACTTCAGACTTATTTCGCTCCTCTAAGAGTCTATAAACTTTTCATGTAGCCCCAGAGTATGATATGAAAAACGAATGCTTGATGAACCTTTAGGGACCATTTTCCTCCGGGATGTCGGACTCTTACCCTCTCCATCTTAAAGCAATCCAATCCCGTACCTGCTTTTTGTATAACCACTCTTCCTAGCCACTCGTTCCTATTCCCTTAACGATGTTATCCGGTGTGATTCCGTCTATTTCTCTTTCAAGTCTTCGCCGTTTGGCAAGCCATCTGATGCACTCGAAAAACGTATGTTTGGGATGCTGGGGACTTAATTTTAGAAAATCATTGAAGCACCCGTGTCCAGAAAGGAATTGTGTGCAGTAGAAGTTCACTTCCCCATACCTCCGCTCTACAGTCTATCTTCCACTGGTTTGCCTGCTCCAGCGTTCTTGCCAGTGTTGCATGTTAATCTCTTTGCCTTCCGCTCTTGCCGTTTCCGCTTCGTTAGGAGATCGATGAGGATTCCTCTTGCAACTACGAGAACGACTGGTTTTGACACTGTTCGATAGAAACTTGCCACTCTCCGCTACACCACTGCCGTTTGTTTTCCATATTTTTCTTGGTTTAGCGCAGCGGTCCAGATCTCACAGCCATACACCAGTCAATAGAGCATCGGTGTAGATCAGGTACACACGACATAGGCGCTTAGACATGGTCGGATTTCCTACTGTTTGTCCATTAAGAGTCTTGTCTAGGTAATTCGTCAGCCACGCAGTTCACTGGAAAGTTGTCTTTACAGCATTTTCGGAAGCAAATTAAAATCCCCCAGGTATATACTTCTTTAGAGGGAAACCTCGAGGATAGTGGGAATCTACAGCAACTCCGTATCCGCCTTCTCCGTTGCTAGATTTTGTCCATGTTCTTACATCGGGAATGTTCGCGTCTTTGGTATTGCGCTAATCACTGCTGCGATTTCATCTGTGATTGGCGTTGGTTTCTGTGGCTTATGAGTCCCTTTTCAGATCAAATCAACAAGATACGTGCCTCATCTGATTCCTAATATGCGTGCCAAGCCAAGAACTCTGTTTCACATCCATAATACGACTCAACATACCCTCGTCGTCAAATCACGATGAAAAATGTAGCTTTCCATCCAGCGCCACGAGGAGGTGACGATGTCCTCTTGCAGCCGAAAAAAGGTGAAACGATCAAGTTTACAATTAGTTGAGCTTAGCTTGTGTAGACTTTTGTATGCTTTCACTTCGTCAATCTGGGTTTGAAGTTTGAGAATATGCCAAGACGTCTTTTGGTGGTCTATAATGAGATCCTGGCTTTGTCGATGATCTATTTCTTTAACTTTTTTCATCCAAGCTTAAACCCAAGAATTCAACTTCCTTTTAGAATCCTATTGCTTCACGAAGGAGTGTGGACTTCCTGAGTTTATATCGTTTCCTTATCTCGATTCTTTTATTGAGGTTGACGTTCGGGTCTACGTTTTTGCTCCAGTTCTCAAGTAGATTCATTGCCGATAATTCAAATCCGAATCCCAATATCATGGTCTACATGTCTTTGGACCTGAAATTGAATACTGTAAGCACAGTAGGGACTATCAAACTTCTCTTTAAGAGCATACTTTCACTGATTTGACCGCTTTTCTCCATCTCAATGGCTGCACATTCCACAGCCGACTTCTTTTTAGCCGTGGAAACTTTCAAAACAAACCAATTACCGAAATTTTTAATTCTTGTCCTCATCTACTTTCATTTCTTTTTTTTTTTTTTTTATTCGCATCCTTTATTGTATTCATCCAATATTCCTTGCTTCACTGCACAAATAAAACATTATTAAAAAAAAAAGAAGGAAACTGTTTAAATTATAATACTTCTAGGACACAACAGAAACAAAAAAACAAAAACCTAGTGTCCTTTTAAACGGGTACTCCCGGCTGAAAGCCGTGAAAGGGGCGACGATTCCTGATATACACCAACCAGAATTCCGTCCCACAGTATTATGTAAATTTACTCTAGCATCGATTCGGAGATAGGACATTCGAGATAAGGGAAAAGTTAAAATTGAATATCCTTTCTGAATAGCAAATGTGAAGTTTTTATTTTTTTGTTTTTGCAAGTCACTTTCCTCCTCGATGGGGGCTGTGATGGTAAAGTTTCCTTTTTTATTTGGAAAAACATAAAAATGCAAACGAGATGAGTACGGAGTCGGGTGGAATTAAATGTTCGAAATATTAATGAGAGAAACAACACACCAAGAGTGGAAAGGATATTGTTTTGAAGGACCCACATCCACAAGTAAAAGGAATATTGATTTTTTACTACCGAAAGGCGATTGAATTAAATATAGAACAACAAAAAAAAGTTTGTCTGTTAAATAATGAAAGCGATTCGGTTATATAGTCGTTAGACCAACGCCATCTGTTGGTTTTTAAGACATAAAAAGTCTTAAGGAAGCTGTTGAGTTTGATGTAAAATGGACACTGCATCAGTGTTGTGAAAATTGAGTCCGTTTAATCGAGAAATAATATTTAAGTCAACAATTCCACGGAATGAGAGCCTTTGGTTTGGTGGGGCCCATCAATAAGGCACGAAAAAATGGTGCTTACTCTTGTAGAACTGCTTTCTTCTCCGACAATTGACGGAAGGCACTTATCTGCGGTGTATGCAGGAATCCATTATAGAAAAAACCGACTCACTACCAAAAGATGGTGCTTCAACAAGAACTATTGAACCTGAATCCTTTTGTGGGGTAAACAAGTCATTTTTCATAAGACATACCGAAGGTCTTTGCCTGAAAGAATCTAGACAAGCATGCTCGAAGCTGCTTTTCCAAAATCACCTCAAAGAAAATCTAGTTTCATTGTGAATCTTGATAGAGACAACCTTACGGTCCCAATTGGAGCTTTGAGCGGACACTGTCGCCTGTACAAACATCTACATTGCGTGAATCTTGCAACAGATACAAGCTGTAGACTCCTACTTGAGAGTAAAGAGGCCCTCTCTACGCATCAGGAAGAGAATCCTTGGTCTTGAAGTTTTCGCAATGAAACAACTTGCTGCGATCCACCTAAAGAAGTTCTTGAACTTCTTGACATCCTCTGGAGTAAAACAACTCATCTTCTGAAGCGCAGTGCCAAGGGTTGCCAACAACGCTCGTGAACACTCTCAACATACCATAACATTGCTTTAGCTATAAAGAAAGGCAAAGACTGTGGTCTTTCATTGAAACGTCCTTCAAGAGTATTTAGATCCAACGTTGGATTAAAGCCGTGCATTAGCCTTAGAATCGTTCTTACAGAACAGAGCTTGACCAATTCTTGAAAAGTAAAACCCGTGACATCTGCTGCTAGTCACGAGCCGACGAAAAGAGATAGAAATCATGGTCTGTCTTATCCTCATGGCCACGAACTCCGCAGATGCAGCTTTCCTTGTTCATCGTCTTCTCATGCTCCTGCGTTTTCTTTCTAAGAACTCAAGGCTAGTGAAATTCTACAAGCGATACCTGAATGAAAAATCAAGCACGATGACCCTACGTTGGATATTGTAATATGATAGGCAACGAAAGAGCTAAAGAACTTGCGAGGAAAGGGCCAGAACTAGATCCATCCTTCGTCTTTCCCTTTATACGACGAATCCTAACTTCTATGGGCAGTTTTGGAAACATAGCGAAAGCACTTTGACCTGTCCTTGGTATGAAGCAACACTTTTCTCAGATTTGACTGAATCGTTGAGTTGCACGAGCTTTTTTTTGGCGTCTTTACAGAAGGACTGGATGTCAGTGACTAGGTGTACTGCAGTGACGATGACTCTTAAAGAAACTACAGGGACGAGAGAGACTAAAAATCTGTTGGGCACACGCTTTATGAGCGTTCTACCCTAACTAATAGAATGAGGACTCTTGGCAGTCACTTCTTCAGCGGATCGGCTATGAACACCTCACAACAACTTTTGTAGGATTTGCAGGGACGAAGAAGACTAAAAATCTGTTGGGCACATGTTTTCCGAAGGTTGGGAACTCTTGGCAGTCACTTCTGCCACGAGTTGGAAGGCTTACGTAATATTGAGCTCGGGTATCTGCTGGGATTTCAATCACTATGCGGTTGATTTTAACGTCACATTGAATCCAAATATTGGTCTCCGTCAGCAGCAACCTCAGTCGCTAGGCACAGACTTCCTTAAGCTTACCTCACCTTCTGAGAAGTCGTTGCAACTGTCTTCGTTGATGATCACACGATGACCAAGAAAACCATCATGCTTACATCTTTGATGGCTTTTTGGCAATGTTGCCACAAGTTTCTTGCACTTGATCTAGGTAACATAGACCCCCTTCCAAGATAAAGAGGCCTTCGTTCAACGCAGACTCTGGGGATCTCTTGTGATTATACTCAGTAGACGTCATTCTTCATCAAAATATTGTTCTAGCTTGGTAGCTGTTCAGCTTGTCCACATCCATATCTTGACTGCTAATAGGTTGAGAATCAATGTTTGCTAATGTTGACACTTTGAAATGTTCAGACATTTAATGAAGTGGTTGAGTGTCTGACGTTGATCAAATCACCAGTAAAGATGTCCTTCTGACAGTGTAAATGTCATTACTAGAGACACTCTTTGACGCAGACTTTTGTAGTTTTGTATTTCCCATCGGTACTCCATGAGCTCATTTTAAGCTAAGGTATGCGACTTTCGCCTTGAGGCTAAATTTCACAAAGCACCGGTTCATGAAAGTGAAGACTTCTTGCCTAAGTCTGTGGTATCTGTTGATCGTAGCTATCGTCTTAGTAGATACCATTCTTTTGCTCCACCTTTTCCATCGTTGATCTTCAATGGTGGTAACTTTAGCAGCACCTTCGTAGATGATCTGCAACCGAGCTGTGTAGGAATCTACCATCCGTAGGTCATTGTCCTCGTTCCATTTGCCAATGGCAACTCGAGTGCATAGGAAAAGCTGTCATCGAATTCAACCACCTTTTTAGCAATCGTGCTGCCATCTATTGAACATTTTATAGTTTCCACTCAATGTCTTCCTTCTTCAAACGTTTACTGTCTTTCAAAAACTCAAGTCCTAAAAGTAACGGTTTAATTTGCTTCGTAGACAAATTAAAACGTTTCTTTCTCTCCATTACTCGACGAGGAAAAGCACAATTATAAATCATCGTCACGACATCCTTGTGTGTGTGTGTGCCACTTAAATGCCCCCAAAGACAGGAGCAAACTTTTCACTTTGAATAAATTACAGAATTAGATGCATTCGCCGGGTGGTGCAGTGCAGCGCGGCGGGCGAGCGAGCGAATATTGAATAATTAGTCGCTGAAAACAATTTACTACTTCGTTGCCTTTGAAAAGTTTTTTTTCTTTTTTTGCAAATCTTCCTCCTCTAGCTACCACTTTGACTCCGACTTGCCGAGTTCCTATGAATTATTCATTGGTATTCCGCTCCGGGCGGTGGTGGCGACTCCGAACCCCCCTCCAATCAATTTGTAATTGCACTCTCCACATACATGTGTGTGTGGTTATACACTAATTTGCTGGTCATACACAAACAAACAAACGCCCGTGTGTGCTTTATTAACCCACATTCGGCGGGATATCCTGGTGGCGAAATGCTGCACGCCGTTGTTTAGTCTAGCCAACCGCCAGTATTTGTGTATTTACATGCTCTTCTGTGGCCTAATGGTTTTTTTCTTCTATCATTGCAGGTGGTAGAGCTCATCGATGCAGCAGCGATTAATTCAACAGCGGTCCGCCTTGACTGGGTGATGCACGTCAGTGTGACGGAGAAATATGTTGAGGTATGTATAAAGTGCCTGTTGGTTGGGTGGCTCATCAAAATGTTCCCTTCCGGCAAATTGGGCGGAAAATCGAGACCACCATCGACACAGGAATGAAAATTAATTAACGTTTTGTTATTATGCCACAGGGGCTGTATGTACGGTTTCGTGACATTAGTGGCAGTTCGCAGAAGTACAACATCATGACGGTGCTGAATCCATCGATTGAATCGCATGTGGTCGGTAACCTGAAGAAGTACACCAAGTATGAGTTCTTCCTGGCGCCGTTCTATCAGAGTCTGGAGGGACAACCGAGTAATTCCAAATTGGTGCAAACATATGAAGATGGTGAGTATTGGCTTGATGTGTGTTAAGATATATGCTTGATCATGTAACTTGTAGCGTTAGATATCTAGCTTCATAAAATTACATTATTTGCCATAATAAGGCTATTAACGGCCTAATGTTCTGAATTCTCAGTCGTGACTTCAAGGCAGTGTTTCTCACTCACAATAGGTACCTATAGATCTATTGTCGTTCTTTCTTCAGATGAAGATGTCCAGGAACTTGCATTGGTTTTGTTCAGATTAGAAGCCATGAATTCCCTGCAGGAAAGGTGTCTTTTTACAGAATTCACGATCAAACGTTAGCCTAGGGCCCTTCTTTAATCGTTTTATTTATCTGTTGCGATCTATTGGACTCTTCTCGTCCGAAATTCCAGAATTTCCTTGTGCGTCTTAATAGATTATTTGGCGTTAGGGCTTTAGTCAGGACTTTCCCTAGACGAAATGCCTTAATAGTTGATTTGATTGCCACCAATGATTTTTTGATTAAGCTTCTTCGCGATTTTACGTTCTTTCTTGAGAAGACGATTCCATAGAGCCCTTGAAGTTAAAATTCACTCTGAAGCTGATAATGGGTCTTCTTAGCCTACAACACTCTAAAGTTTTGAGTGTATTGCTGACAGTTGCCGTTTAGCTGATCCTCTGCAAGGCAATGTCTCAGTTTCACAAGGAATCTCTTCCACTTAGCTCTCCATAGCTTTAGAAAACTCTTCTTACCCTCAGTGGTAAGCCGCAAATTGTACAGTATGACCATCCAACAATGGTCAGATTGGGAATTCTTGTCAAATGTCTTTCGGTTGACAATTTCGTTTATATGGGACACATCCTATGTTATGTTCGAGATGGTTGTTCACAGCCCTTGGCTCTGTGGCTTTTCTTCAGAATCCTAAAAAAAAGTCCGAAGTCTACTAACCTTATTCGATCGCTGCTATGAGCGTTTTGAATCCTTCGAGTGCCATCCTTGAATTGTCTACACTCATTGCTCTAACTTTGCCTTAGTACTTACATTGGTGGCGCAATAGTTCAAGGTGAACTTGGGACTCAACCAGAAACCTCTAACCTTACCTTGTTGCCTTTAGTGAAGCCACCAAAAGTTTCTCTTTAAATTCAAGTGGTTTGCCACGTGCGTTAGTGTTAGATACTCTTTCTCACTGAGGAACAACGGCCTATGGCCTCGATCAAAGTCCATTTTGTTTCATTTAAAATTAATATTTGTTTCACAAAAGGACATAATGTTCAAAGCCTTTTGAAATTGGCTTCTAAAACTATGTTTAGCGTTACCTAAACGAAACTAGACTCCCCTCACTAACTCAATTCTCAAATAAAATTCCACATTTTCATTTTATCCAAGTCCAATCCACTCCCAGCTTTAGCCTGAAACCCTTTCATGAATATTTCCACACAATACAACACCACAAAACATCGAAATTCAATGAAATAGGTTAGGTTAGCGGCCCCCAAAACACTACGCCACACAAATGATGTTGCTAACCAGACCCATTTCGATGGGTTACACTTCACACCCCCTGTGCTGTTACAATTTTGAAAACAATTTCGCTTCACAAAATATTTAAAAAAAAAAAAAAATACGGTAAAACAATTTCAACGATTTAATGATGTGTTTCCACTTGTTTCCTCTTTACACAGTACCATCCGCTCCACCGGATTCGGTCCTCACCGGGATGTTGAACCTAACAGCTGGCTGGGTACGTTGGTCGCCGCCACCACCGCAACATCACAATGGAATTTTACTAGGCTATAAAATTCAGGTAGGTACTACAACTTTTTTTAACTGTTAACATTTTCCAAAAAGCCACACCACTGTGTTTAAGGGTCAATTCGCATTTGCACCCTCCCTCCACCGTCGCTCATTAAGAAGAAAAAAATTTCAAAATTTAAAATTCAATTCAACCCTAGGTAACGGCAGGAAATACGGCAAAAGTGCTTGCCAATATGACACTGAACGCCACCACCACATCAGTCATGTTGAACAGCCTCACAACCGGTGCCACTTATAACGTCCGCGTGGTTGCATATACAAAAGCCGGCGAGGGACCATACTCGCAGCCGGTAAGTGTTGCCTCCGCACCCACGCACTCGAGGGGAAAATAATGCAAAAAATTCGTTTGATTCACAGAAATCCTTGGTGATGGACCCAGCCCATCTAATCTCACCACCCCGTGCTCATCCGAGTGGCTCAATGAACGGTATCACTGGTGCCAGTGGTAGTGGTACAGATGGCCATGGCATGGATCCACTTGACGATACAGCAGCCACAACCCATCGGAAGTCGACGAATGTCGTCCACGAGACCTGGTTCATGGCACTTGTGATTACAATGCTGGTGGCCATACTCATCTCGGCAGCAGCAGCAATGCTCTTCTTCAAGCGTCGTCATCAGTTGACAAAGGAATTGGGCCACTTGAGCGGTAAGAATCGGTCGCCGGAAATTCTTTCCTTTTTTTTAGGGGGTTTTGAGAATCGTTGACGATTTTTTTATTTTTTTTTTCAGTTGTGAGTGCCAACGAAATCACCGCCCTGAATATCAATGGGAAGGACAGTCTGTGGATTGATAGGGGATGGCGCAGTGCCGACACCGATAAGGATTCTGGTTTGAGTGAAACCAAACTGCTATCGAATCCGAACAGCCAGTCGAACTACACATCGGACGGGGGAACGGACTATGCCGAAGTAGATACGCGCAACATGAGTACATTCTACAATTGTCGCAAGGTTAGTTGAGCGGAAGAGACGCAGCAGTGCTGGATTTGATGTGGTTGCTCCACTGAATATCTGTGTTTGTCTCAGTGTGTTCACTTTGGTGGAAATAATTTGTGGTTTTCTATTCTTCTTTTGTCAGAGTCCTGAGAATCCAACACCATACGCGACGACAATGATCATTGGAACATCGTCGACGGAGACATGCTTAAAGACCTCATCATCGAGCAATGACCAGGACTCGGGAACACATAGTCCGCATTCGGATGCGGCTCCACCGCAATGTTATGCGGCACAGAACAAGCATAACTATCATCAGTATCCACCAGGTAGGTGGGAGGGTTTTGTACAAGATACCGAAACATCTGCGGCAATCCTTTTGTCCTCTCATTGCCTTTGTATCGTTTCTTCTGGTTTCTATTGTCGACGTCGACAGACAAGTCTGTAAATCGGAGTATTTTCTGTGGTTTTGTTTTTCTTTTCGGGGATTTGCCAGAGTCCTTAAGTCCTTTTTTGTTTTGCGGCATTAGATGGAAATGGATTAAGCCAATGGCTTTCGGAGCGCTTCTGTTTATTGATTCTAAGCCACGAAATGGATAGCCAGCAGGATAATTTTTGGTTTTTTTTTTAGAATTTTCCCTACCCCCACCGGATCATCCACCGCCGGTACCGCAAAACATTTGCTATCAACCAGGCAGTCCGCAATCGAGTAGAAAGAGTTCTAAATCCGGTGGATCTGGCATGTCCACACATCAGAGGTAAGTCGTGGTGTTTTTTTTTTTTTTTGTGTTTTGTGTTCACAACTTTTCGTTCGTTAAGCAGTGCTCTCAATTCGTCAATTCACAGTAGTTCCTCGGGTGGATTCTCCACATGGGGTGTGGCACCGCAGAGTCAACATTGTGGTGCTGGAGCTGGTGCTGGAAGTGCCGGTCGACAAGAGAACTACTACAACAATCCCTTGCCATGCGGAGCAGTTGTTCATCCAAGTGGGCAAAGTCGATATCAGATTACACCCACGGGACAACATCCTCCGCCATTGCCACCGTATTACCCACCGGGACCGGTGCCAGCGGCAATGCCGACGAGAAATATACATATCCACTATCCGCCACCGCGGCATGCTGTCTCCGATTATCAACCAACGGGGACACAGAACTCAAGGTGTTCGAATGGAAGGTAGGTACTTGGGTTATGCTCATTCTGATCATCTTCTTGAAGTTTTTCACAAAATTTACTCATACTCCCTCCCTTTGCCAGATCCTGCAACAGCTGTGATGCTCTCACATCGCCAGGGCAACCACTACCACCTCCATCGTCCACCGAATGGTATCAGCCCCTGCACAACACCAACTCGAATCCCCATCAACCACCCATCTATACATGTTCCTCGGAGTGTTCCGATCATTCGACCCGAAACGACCGACACTCCCACCACAATGGCAATCATCTGATGCACTCATCACATCACTCTCAGCATCAACCGATGACGCACAGCCACAGCAGCCATCACAGTCACCATTCGTCGAATCATCGTGACCTGCAGAACGACACCCTGCGCTCGGACAGCAGTCAAGAGAACAATCCCGGCAAGGCATACATCATGAACCGATGTCAGGCCGCCTTTCCTGAGACCGACGAAAACGAACGTGATCGCATGCTCAAGCAGTGCGCCTACGACGCCACCGATGTAGAACACCGGAACTGCAGCGATTGCTGCAGCAGCTCCCGAGAAGGTGATACCTGCTCATGCAGTGAAGGCTCCTGCTTGTACGCAGAGGCCGGTGAACCAGGACCTCCACCCCAACAGCTAGCAATAGCTAAGTAGGCACTGGCAACCATCCCCCTCCCCCAAATGAGACTTAATGTGTAGGTAAGCATTTAGACCTAAGGTTCAATCAGAGAGAGAAGGACAAAGCAAATGACGACACACACACACACAAACATAATCAGAGACAAATAATTTCTTCATTTCCGCTTTCAAAATGACAAATGACCGCCATTCAACGGTTGGCAGCACAATCACAGGGCAAACGCTTTGGCGAACAAAACCACCGACTCCATTCATAATTCATTCGTGCAAAAACCCCTTTATCCTTCCCCCCATTGTTCATTAAGTGAATTTGAAATGAGCTCCACCAACGACAACAATGACGACGACAACGACAACGACGACGGATCCTTAATATTCGCGTGACAAATTTCCATTTGGCTGTGTTGCACCGCCCAGTCCAAGGATTATCGTGAAACTTTTAGTAGCTTTGTAAACAATTTAAAGTTGATAATGACTATGGATAAGCGGGCTTACTATCGTGGAACACAGGGCTCGTGTACGGCAAGGGGGTCAAGTCGTCAAAGAAAACAACAGGTGACATGATAAATATTTTTATGCAAATCAAAAACGAAAAAGAAAATTTTGAAAAATTCATGTGATTTTGGAAAATTGTTACTTGGAAAGGACCTTCCTCCCACATTAAGGCAAAGCCTGAGTAAATTCCTTTAAATATTTTAGGTCAAATAAAATGCCTTTTAAATTGACATAATTTGGAAAGTTGGCATAAGGATGATTTATTGCTTGGGAGGTTGTATGCTTTTGTTTCTTAAGTCATGTACATAGTTCGGTGACCTGGAAGTTCAACATCGTTAAGGGAAATTAAGGATAATCAAGTTGAATAAGGACAGAGAGCGATGAGCTATTTATATCGAAACAAATCAGACGTTTGTGTCAAAGAGTAAAGATCTGATTATGAGGGAATCGAAAAATTGGTACGTTCTTAATGAAGTTTTGTTATAAGTGAAGTAAGTCGAAGACTTGACTAGTTATCTGAAGGTCCTAAGGCTTGTTTTCAAATTTTAAGAACTTAATGTGTAAAGTTCTTTCGGGAAGTCTTCATCAGTATGACGCACTCGTGTGAATTAGAAATGGAAGATAGAATTGATGTGAGAGTTTGAGGTCCCTACTTCAAAGCTGCTGCCATTTTTAACCGTTAAACGTCGGTCTTCTAAAATCAGATTTATGAATTTGAGTTATGTTCTGGAGAAGGCATTTGACGCCAAATTGGAAGTTGACATACTAAGCTTTCATTAACCCGCCAAGCAACTCCAGGCTCCAGGCCCGTTTAATTTCTAGTCTATGCTCGACGTCAAACCTTTTAAGCTCTAGTATGCACAGTTTTGAAACGACAGTATGTTACTTGGTTGTTTGCGAGTGTTGATAGATGCATTCAGATCTTTTGTAGTCGAAGGCTGGTCATGGTAGCCTAAATCTTGGAGTGCTGTTAATGAATAAAGACATGGTGAACATCAATACACTGAACTTGGAAGACTTTACAAAAATTCGAAAGGTCCATCTAAAGAGCTATTCGTTGTGTGCCGTTTTATATTCCTCTAGTCCAGAGTTAAAATCTCGTGCAGAAGACATAAGGTACAAGGATGATTTTACATGTTTCTGACACACACTTCTGGAACCTAGATGTTAATCTTGAAATCTTACGGCTTAGGTAACTCTCCCTTCTAAGGTATGCTAGGTAGGTAGATAGTTCCTTGAAAAAGGGTTTTCCGAGTGTGCGCTGCCTAGCTCTGGCTAGCACTGGGCAGTCACAGAGGAAATGAAATATGGTTTCCATTTCGTGTGAATTGCCGCAACTACGGCAGTGGGGGTTGGACGGGATGCCTAACTTGGCAGCGTTTGGACCAATTGGCCAGTGACCCGTGCTAATTGCTGTGATTCTTGCAGTCTCAATGCGGTTCCTATTAATAAGGTCATTCGTTCTTCTTTTATTATAGGTGGGCCATATCTGTCTTGATATGAAGGTATGCTAATCATAGAAATTCTTTCCTCACCAAGACCTGCTTCCCCAGCATATACTGAGTCTCAGTCAGCTAATCAAGAGCCTGGCTTAAAAGTTTTTGATGTGAATGGAATCCTGCTTAAAACTTTGATGTTGCCTTAGAAAAAGTTATGACGATGTTCGATTCAACTTCGCGTTAGAATTCATCATCACACATAAAAAGAGCTTAACTTATGTACGTACTTAAGCCCTGTCATCTCCGATTCGGAGCATAGGCAGTCAACGCCTGCGCGGTTTTATAATTTTACAATCCGTTGTCAGCTCTCTGCATCGTCAAAAATATTGCAATAGGCAAAGTTTAAAGGTCTGGTGTCCACATACACCGCTCGATTTGCTGCTACGGCCTGCAAGGTTTTCTTACTTTCATAAAAGTTTCTTCAGCTCTGTATGGATTGAAACTGGTAAACCTTGTTGATGACGAGTTTTTAACCGATGCCATTCTCTTGCAGTAATGACAGTTAAATGAGCTTCTGTCTGGCATCCAGATTCTGATTTCTAAACAAAAAAGGACCGTCCCTAAACGGTCTCTGTTTGAAAAAAAAACTCCATTAGAGAGGTTATTCCTTGAAGTATCCACCAAAATCCAGTGACTAAGTACCGATCTGAGCAACACAACCTCACTCAATAGTTTCCTGTTTTTCCTTTGCTCGTCGAGTACTTTTTAATGACATTTTTCAACAACAAAAACGAAAAAAGGATAAAGACGGGTCCATTTGACGTGTACGTGCTATTTCCTGTTTTTTTACTTCCAACTCAGGATCCGGACTCGAGTTCCAGTAAAAAGCAGACATGAGGCGGAAAATCCCACTCCTTCGGGCACTGAAAAAAAAAGAACCATTCAATCGGAATCACAAAGAAAAAGATGGCAAATTACAACAGGGACACGTTCTGCCGTTAAATCCAAACAATACAAGGATAATCACTAACAAAACGAAATGAGAGGAAAACTCGGAAAAGGAGTGAACAATTCGTTCACCCTCATCACGCAGTTAAGTGACTATCGATTCACCTCGCGTTCTGTTATGTCTGGCCGGCGTTATGTGCTGTCTATCCGGGCATACACGCGTTTCTGGTAGCCCCGAAGCAATTAGGGGATGGATTGTGAAAGAAAAAAGTGTCAAAAGTACATGCATACACCAACCAAACAACCCCAATCTCCACCCACACAAATTAGTTTGCATGCATTTTGCCGAAAACGAAAAACAAAAAAAAAACCGTATTCACCCTTGAATGGACATTTTTCTGTTTTTCAGTTTTCAAGAACCGGGAGGGCTAGAAAAAAAGCCAACAGCACTCTGACAGCTAATTGGAAAACAATATAAACAAAAAAAAAGCGAACACACACGCATGCAGGGGTGAAATTAAACACCCCAAAGCGCACAGAAGGCACAGGTCAAACTTGAGTAATGAAAAACCCAGGCAACCCCGGACTAATGAGGTGAACAAATGCACGAAACTGTTGCTAAACGAAGGGTGGGCCCTGGGCCCTGTAGAAGGGTTGAAAATGTTTCCACTAATTGCATAGTGAATTTGGTTACCGGCAATTGGGTGTGAGAGCAGGACATTACGTTTCAATGGATGTAATTAGAGTTACTTTTTTGAATTCCATTGACGATGTTTAAAGAGTATTTCCTTTCTTGGGGCTGTTTGTGTTTGTATTGCAACCCTCTGGTTTAATAGGCATCTTGCTCGAGATTTTAAATAATTTTTAATTGTTGCCGAAAATCAAACAGAAGAGAAACATTATTTGCTTTGAAGACGTTGCTGTGAGCTGCACGTGTAAAGTTGATTGGGATACTTCAAAGGGGTTGGAACAATATTTAGCAAAGAGCTTGTGTATGCATTGGATTGATCAAAGCTCGCTGTTAAAGTAAGAAATTACGATATTGAATGTCGGGGAAGTCAAGCATAGCGGGCAACGTCTTAAGTGCTTTGAAACAAATTAAAAGTGGTGGCACCTATTCGTACATCAAATAAGGGTTGATCGGAAGTTTCCAGTTCACACATGACAGCATAAAGGTAGACGAATGACAAATTCTTCGGCTTTTTTCTGTTAATTTCTCATGACCCATCTTCAAAGCAAAGCCATTTGGGTTTTTTAGTCTTCGCCTGTGATTGGCTTCATCAAAAACACGGATGCTGAACAACTGATTCCACAAGGGGCACGCTTAAGGCTGATCCAATTCTGGTTTCCTATCGTCTGAGACTGTATCGAAAAGCTGCCGCCTTAAAAGTGGTCGCTTGGATAGCCCCTTAGAGGTTCAAAGAGGTAGAAGAATTCACTTTCATCAACTTTATCTGAATTATGCAAATTGAATAAGGTTGTTGGCAGGACTTATCTCACACCACAGGCCTTCTCTAACCCATCAACATAGGAGCTTGTGATGGTAGAGACTTTCATGAGTGCTGACAGTTACAGGCAGACGTTTCAATACTTCTTGATTCGGTCTAAGCTTACTTGATTCTTAATTTCAAATCCTTAGCTCGAGACAGACAGTTCAATCATAAAGTTGTCAATTCGATTCGAAGATTTTAGGGTATCGGCGAACACTGAGCTTTAATAACAGGATTTAAGTTGATATAAGCCGGTGGATACCTTTCCTAGAAAAAGCTATGAATTAAAAGCTGCATAGGCTCTCCGAACGTCAACTTGCTGGTAACTGCAATATTCACATCGTAGAGTCTTAAAGCTGACGAGTGGTTCAAACCTACCTGTCCCGAATGATACTCAACATCTTTAGTAGGTATTCAGTACCGCTTGTCTATGGTATACTAAGTAGACTTCAGCATCTTTTGTAGCCAAAAAGCCATAAGTTATTCCTTTTTGAAGAATAATGTCGTTTCTTGTTCCACTACTTGAGCAAAGTTCTTCAAAAGCCCCTTTGGACACTTACCCAAGAGATATGGGATTCTTACTCCCTTTCTTTCTTCTGGGTCAGTCCTTGTATATACATACATATTGCTGGGTATTTTACCCCGGCACATAGTTGTTTCTTATCCTCGTGCACGTATTATTTCTTTTTTTGACTTATGCCTTCATCACTCCATTCCAAAAAACTCCCTCATAAAAGTTACCGAAGATAGCATATGATCTGTGGAATCTACTGGAGTTGGAAACTGACCAGATTTCCCTCGGAGTCTCTCAGCTTTCTCCCAGCTTTTCAGAAGGATGTCCTGTTCACTGCTGCCATTCCAACAATGACGCAAAGGGTACCATGTACAATGAGCTCCCTCTAGACAGTTTCACTGTAAATGACTGAACGACCTTCGCTAAACAGCCTTCCTGACCTTAAGTCAAAAGCTTTTGTATATTCTTTGTACGAAAGCCCCTTGTCTTCAACACTCTTAGGTGCCTGCTGACCAGTCCCGAAACCCAGTCACTCTTTCTGTTTTCTAGCTGCTAATTAGCACTGTTTTGTGTTCTGCCAGGACTAGACTTACGAACCTATGCTAGTTTTTGACAGGCCTTGTAGCTTTGTTGCAAGTCCATTCTACGAATGCCATCTCATCAGCATAACCTATTACTGTGGTCACATGATCGATCAGGACCTTCAAAAGATCGTTGTGTACAACAAAAGTGGACGTAGCTTGTGGAACTCTCCCAGCTATCCGAAAATTTTCCCACTTCGTCAGCGGAGTATACCTCCATACAACTCTAGAATGGAATACACTACCGTTGAACTGTTTTTACGATCAAAAGTCTAGACTACAGTCTATGAATTCTGTACAACTATTCCCTTATTCATTTCCCTCCTGCATTCCTCACAAATTAAATTCTCCACAAAGCGTAAATAATGCCCGCATACGCATACCCCTATGTCCCACAAAAAAAAAAATTGGCTAAAAAGTTTGAGCTACAAAAATTCCTGTTCACTGAATAAAGTCTTCAAAATCCTTGCTATTAATGACGGCCACTCTAATAAGAGATTTTTCCGCTCGATTTTTCGTTGCAAAATTGTTCAAATATTTTCAACTCCCCCTTAAGGTCCGCACCACCTGCAGCTGAACCTCGTCATTCCATATACGAATGCTTCGCTCGTATATTTGCCCTATCTGCTCTATTTCATTTTTATGAGTTTCTCCTCAGTGGTGCTTGTATTAATTTTTATGATCCTTGGACACGGAATCGATAAATCGACACAACGCACCACGAACCAGTGTTGGCCCCCACAGAAATCCTTCCAATTGGCCACTCAACAGGATTGTATCTGACTTTTTCTGTGTTTGGTTCATGCCTGCCAGGACTTGGGAATCATCATCGTTGTTGGCGTTTGTTTGGAACAAATCGCGTTTTTAGTTTTAACTGTCCTGCGACGATCCAAATTGGTTGGGCTCTGTGTTCCAACCCAAAAGCAATCTTCCACTGCCATTCGGGCTCAAATGAAAAATGACTCAGCTCTCGAGGCAATAAAGTGCGAACATAATGGTTATTCTTTTTCATTTTTACGGGGGAAGAATGCAGATAGCATACACATCCTTTCCAGAGAGAGGGTGGCAGTAGTCAGCTTGGGTTGACCAGTGAAGCATGACTATTACTTTGCCACTTCTGGTGGCGATCCATCATCCCTTGGCTGTTGTGCAATATTTCCTTGAAATTGAAATGAAATAAATTTTTATTATTCATGATGGATATATGTAGATGGGGCGGGGAGGCCAATTCCCGGGAATGTCCTGACCTATTTTCATTGTGTTTGTTATGATTGCTTTTATTGCGATGGGAAATATTCACGAACGCAATAATTGCGGAAAATATTCGATTAACATTTGTTTCCCTTTGGCAGATGGGAAGTACATCTGATGAACCGGAAGAATTGCCCGGTAAATTGAGGGTTGATTTTATTAACGTTTGGTTATGGGTAATGGACTTGAAGGGAATGGAAGGAAGACTGTGAAGCCATTAAGACAAGAGAAAGCCGAGGGAAATGCCTATTTTTCATATGTTCTTGACTTTATGTCAATTGCTTTCTTCGACCTTCAGGCCCTTAACCAGTAGATTGACGCTATCTAGTCCAAGTTTCTGAAGAAAGATGCTAGTGTCCTTTTGTTCCACATGCAGAGCATCGCTTTTCATAACGAAAAAAATTGATAGGACGCAACCTTGTCGAGTGCTTATTTCCAATTCAAAGGCCTTTGTCATCCTACCATCGGTAAAGATGTTTCATTTAGTACCTTCATAAGCTGTCTTAGCATAGTTATTAGCCCTTCGGAAATAGCTTTTCCAGGTTACTGTACCAGATCAAATTTCATGTATATCGGTCCAAAGTCTTCGAAAAGACGACAAAGAACAGATGAAGTCGATTGGTAGAGTAGAAGACTCTAGAATCGAAGCTTACTCAAGTCTCTTTCAACACTCTCACAAGTCAAAATTCTTAGGACTTTAAACTTAGATGTTACTACAGTCCAGAGCCAGGAAAAAACAGGGCTTCAACCAACCAGCTCTCTAGCGAACTCTATCTTGCCTCCAGTTTCGCCACCCAATTGGTTGAGAACGTGTTCCAACTGAGCGTTTCACCTGTGATGGGGGCTTTCACTGCTGCCTTGTCATTCCGGGTTGATGTTCATGAACTGCATATTGTCTAGCTATCTAAGGCGCTGGATTCACACTTTCTGGACTAGGTCAGTGTCGTTGTGTAACCTGTCGATACAACCTTAACCAAACATCACAGAAAGAACCTTCATTGCAAAACAAACAAGGACATTTTCATCATTTTTCATTATTGCTTGCGTTTCTAAGCCATTTAGCACGACTGGGATCCCTTTTCTCATTCAATCTAGAAACTTTCCGGATTCGTATGCATTCTAATGAGCGGATACAAAAGGTCTGATATTTCGGGCGCAGTTTGAAGCTCTTCTGGAATATCATCAAGTCCTAGCGTTTAGCTTTTCGCGAGTTCCCTTGGCGTGGTTATGATTTCCTGACATCATCGTTTAAAAGTCTTCTCATACGAAATCAATGGAGAAATATCCAGGCTATGTACAGACTGTTGGTTGGAGCCTTGGACACCTATTGGCTCTTTTGTGATTTGCTTAAGGAGCAAATCCCCTAACATGGGTCTCGCCTGATACAATATTCGCTTTCTATACGTTAAATCCCAACAAATCTTGTGGCAAGCCTTATGCTTAAAACTAGTGCCTACAACAACAAGGCACTTGGTGTTTAAGAAGTCTACGACCCATTTGCTTTTCTCATTTTGGGTTTCGAATTTGAGACTCCCATTCACATGTTTGAACTCGGTATTGTCATCACCTACCTTGGAACTGAGATTTTAAGAGACGCCCCGATTGACTACAAAAATTGTGCGCATCTTCCACAGTCTTGACTTCTATGTAGATTGTAGGATGATGATTGTCAAACTGAATTTCCACGTCGGATTCACTAATCCTTTAGTTCGAAACTAACTACCATGCTCGGTCCCTTTTCGTCTGTTTCCACCGCGGTGCAGCAGGATCAACAGAAATTCCACATAAAATTCACTTTCTTCTTTTGACGACGGTGCCACGAAAAACTTTGTGGTTTTTTCTGAGATCCGAACCAAAGTCTGCTTACTCAGTAGTCTAACACGCTACCGAACACGTAAGTGAGTGATATTCTTCCCCGTCAAAGTGAGCTAGAAGATGCTTTAACAACAGTGGCTATTTTTGTTGCTAATCAGCATGTAAAGAAGGTACTTTTACAAGAACAAGTAGATTCCATCCAACTGATATTCGAATACCTTTACGAACGTTGGTCTTTTTAGAATTTCTAGAACGACATCAAACTCATTTCATCAAAACTGATTCCTTGTCTACTTACCAAAGACAGTGATTTCTTCAAACCATGACCCTCTTGATTGTTTTTCAACTTCGCCCAAAGTTTGCCCTGAGATGAACACCCGCCCTTAATTTTTGACACCTTCTAAAGCTTATTCACTGGTTGTGACTTTGTAATTTCATTTTACGGCAAAAGCTTAAAAAAAACACACATCTAACCAAATAAGGACAACTGCCATTTTTAACGAATACTAAAACTAAATAACTAGGTTTTAGAAAATTCTAAACAGGGTAAAAATAAAAATATTTTTCTTTTTTTTTAATTTAAAATCTAACTTAAGAAACAAAAACGAATTTTCTTCTTTTTTTTTTAGAAATTTTCTAAGGCAAATGAAGTTTTCACAAAAAAACAAAAAAACTAAATACGTACTGAGACAACTCTTAAATAAATTTAAGAAGTAAAAACACAAAACAATAACTACAAAAAAAAATTTAAATAAAAAAATAAAAAAACAACTGTAAAGCATTTAGCAATCACTCTCACTTATACTATACAATACATACGAGTACATATATGGCAAAATGAACTATGTAAAGCAAAACAAAAACAAATGGTTAGTGGTGTAATTTTAGTTTTCTTATATAAAATCTATAAAATATGTATTTAAAAAAAAAACACAAAAACTATTAAGAAAAATATGTAAATTTATAAATCAGAACAGTTGTGAGAAAGGAGGAAGGATCTGAGGAACATTTGTGGGCATTTGCAATGAACTTTAACAAGATTTGAGGAATGGTGATTAGTATAGAAGTGTCCCTTCTTGAGCTCTTCCTTACCTAGGCCTAACACATCACAATCGTAAGGTGAGATCCCTATCGCAGAACGTGGATGCAAAGATATTGTCGTCAAATTTGAGCCGAATAAACTTGCTCACTAGATACAGAATTTTGTGCAAAGTCACTGTGAAAATGCGTCGCTGAAGCCGTCCCCCAAATTACCTACAATCTACAGCCAATGCACCATCTTCGGTTGCAGACTTTACCTAAAGCCGACATGTATTTCCTGGCTCTTTATACGTAATCTCCTTTTCTAGCTTCAAAGTGAGATGGCAAGCGCTGTAAGGTTAAGCCATTAAGTTAAGGTGAATTGATGTTCGGTAGTGATTACTATTTTAACCGGAGTGGCACTCTTCGGAAATCCTCTGTCGGTGGCTAACAAGAAACATGTCAGCCAGTGTTCCATATAACTTTTTAATCTTCTGTGTCAAGGATAAACTTAAATTTTATAAAACACCTGACAATCGAGGTGAAAATAGTCTGAAGAGGCTTGTAAATCTAATCAATTCGCATGGGTTAAGCGATGACTTTCTTTTAACTAAAGCTTGAGGCTTTTCCTGTAGTATAAGGGCCTTTAACTACAATCACGTGAGATCTTCTGCAATCTGTGGGATCTAAAATGATGCATTCTTTAAATTTGTAAGAAGAAACAGCTTAACATGAACTTCAATTCACAAGTCTACTAGTTCAAAATATTCATTTGGGTTAATATGATTGTAGCTAGAGTGAGAGTACCTTTAACATATCTTTGGCTTGCTTAAGATGCTGAACTAGATGCAGTGTTAGGTTAGGTTAGGAAACAGTGGCAGGCTGCAAATGCAACCTCACTTAGACCAGATAAGGTCATTTGTGTTACCAGCAGGATCTGAATTTCACCAGAAATACTACACGCAGAACCAGCCGGAGCTTACTAAGAAGCACTAGTGACTGCCTATGCTGATGTAAGCCAGTTCACTTAGGTTGTTGAAGAAGCTAGCTCTTAAGTAAGCTCTTCTCCGAGCTGAAAGGGCCGAGCATGTACAGAGGAGGTGGAAGATCGTCACCTCCTCTTCCTCATCCATGAAGAAGTCAGAAGAAGTCGTTATAAAGGAGGCCCAGCCTATAGGCATGCTTGCCGATGGTGCAGTGTTCCGAAATGGCACCCACTAAGGCGTTATTAGCAGTCTATTCCGTCTGATGAGACAATGGGAACGTTTGAGATCCAGCTTTGGCCAAATCTGCCTCATGATGGGATAGGTGCTACCTACTGTCCATCTTTAATTGGCGATATTGATCGCGTTTCTATTGAGTAGCAATTTGCAGGTGGCGAGGGGCATACTTAGATTCCCCCTATCCGGAAGAATTGGTAGAGTTGTGCCCTCTCTAGCGAGTTCGTCCGCCATGCAGTGTTAAAAGTCATTAAACATTCGAACTCAACAGCAATTTTATTTCTTATTCCCGAGTCCTTCCGATCGAAACACATCACACTTTCCTCTTTGTTGTAATTTCTGGGACCCGAACTAAAATCAGCTTCCTCAGTAGTGTAGCACAATAACCAACATGAGTGAGCGATTCTCTGCCACGTCGAATGTTCGAATTTCGTCCGTGTCCAAGATGTTGAGTTTCTATTGCCAAAATGATCAGTTAAATTGTAGAAATCTGGACTTCTTATGGATCCATGAAAGTCACCTTCTGCTCAGAAGTCAGCAAATCTTTATTACACCCCAAAAGTGTTCCCAAACCCATCTTTCTGATCCCTCCTATCAGCTGTCATCTCAAAAACAAACTACTAAAAATGCCATAACAACATTTAAAAAGGAAAAAATAATAATAATTAAATCAAATATCATTAAACAACGATTCATTAAAAAAACAAAATACTTATATACTAACCTATTAGTTTTAAAAAAAATAAAATAAATTCTAGTATAAGATCCCAGTGGTAGACACCCTTTTCCTTTTATTAACAAAATTTCATTTACAATTTTATTTTTAAAGAAAAATAAAAAAATAAATCCTACTTCTAAGAACATTAAAACTATAATGTACCTGTGATATTACATACTTCATTTAACATTTAACATTATTGTCACATAAGAAAGAAAAAAATAAAAACAAAATCAACAAACTTACAATTTTCATTTTGTTTTTTGTGATAGGAATAAATTTAAAAATGATATTGTATCAAAAAGATTAACATTAATATTTATGTTTTTTTTTTATTTTTCCTTTAAAAGTTATAATCCTCCTTCATTTTGTCCTAAGATTAAATTCTAAAAATTAAACAATTTCACTGTAGAATTAGCGAAAAGAAGAATTGTTTTTGTTAAATAAAAAATAAAATAAAAAAAATTATTTGTATTTGTTGCATAGTATTTAAAAGCATAATTGTCATCATTTATATCATTAAGCATGCAAAATTATTATATATAACTTAGCTAAATAACATTTAGAACATGTAAGTAAAAGAAGAACTTATAAATTTGTAAATATTGTAAACGGAACTTCTATGTAAGAAATCATTAAAGAGAAAAAGAAAAAATGTATTGTAAATAAATAATTTTGTTGTCGTTTGACAATTTTTTTTTTTTTTTGTTTTTAAATAGCAATAATGAAATTCACATAACGTTGTAGAAATTTATACGTATCTGGTATTAAAAGAAAAACCACACAAAATGCATAAACAATTCATGAAATAAAAATATTATTAAACTTTAAGGGTATTTGTGAGTAAAGTATTTGGTACTATACGTTTTAAATTAAATCACACAAAACAAAATTCATATACAAAAACAAAAGAGAAAATAATAATAATTGTAATGTAATTTAAATAAAACAAGTAAAAACATACTTAGTTATTCAAAAGTATAAATAAATATGAAAATCACATATTATTACAGACTGTATAATTTTTATTTAATTAGAATACGAAATAAAATGCCATTTATATAGCGAATAAAGAACGAAAAACATTGTAATGAAAAGTAAAATTATTAAAAACACAATAAAAATATATAATAAACGAACAATTTTACATACAACTTGACGGTATAATTATTTTCTCAAAAGGACATGCTCCGGTCTTAAAAATCTTCGAATCCACCCCCGAAGGATAGCGCAGTAGAGGAAGACTGTGAATCATCTAGGGCAAACAAAAGGAAGGGGACCTCATTCAACTTAGTTAGAAACTAGATGCAGCTAGCTAAAGATGAAGCTGACTGGAGACGCTTTTTGATTGAGGGCCAGGTCCACTCGGGACCGTAGCGCCACTTTAAGACAGTTTATTTTAGGTTGTTAGGGACTCTAAGGAAACTGGAGAGTTCTTTATGCAAAATGCGAATTGGTCATAGAACTTGGGTGACTGCAGTCAGAATCATTTTTCTAACCTAACTGCACGACGCTGACGGTGCATTGACGTTTATGAACAAGAGGTACTGCAGAGCGGCTACGTAAGTTCGACTGAAAATCCGTCTTAATGAACGCGGATATTGTAGTTCTTTGTTAGAATGACCGATGAACTACAACCAGTGGTCAATGGCAGGAATCACAGCATGGTGGCGGATGAGTCTATTTCTGTAAGACCAACGGCAACAGCTGGTAGCGTCTGTTTCCCATATTGTGCGCCTACAAAAGGCGTCTTTTTTCCACTGTGCGCGGCTTCAATTCAGTATATGTTCAAGCATCCACAGGGCTGGTGTGCCTGTCGAATCTGAGCTTATGGAGTCATTAATCATGCCTTGGAAAACACCAATTGCGGAACGAGACATGTTAATGCATAAAATATGAGAACCCCAAGAAGAAACCATGTCATGGGAAATCCTCTTATTGCTCTTAACAGATTTAAGAAATCTTTATGGCACTGCCGGATGCAACTTTTAACTACCGTGGCCACAACTGAAATACTTAGCTGCAGACTGGGAAAGATGAAAGAGATTTGTTGCCGTTCTATGCCCAGCCCGGGGTTGAAGGAACTTGATGATGATGAGGTATAGAAGAAAGATATCTTGTTCAGAGAAAGCCCACCTACCCACCAATGGACATCGTTCGACAAATTTTCAACTTTTCATACGAACTATTTTCTAAAGTACTAGTCGCCCAGAAATTTAAGAAGGTATCCCTCCCAGTTTTTTGGTGCCATATTTTTTTCCAGACGCTCATAAAGGGGTAAGGATTGTCGTCAGGAGGAGACAATTTGATATGCCGTCGTGTGCTATTGGGATTGATCTACAAAAAAACGTTCTTCATAATTTTGTACCATGTACCGTTTACGGCTGAAAATTTACTCTCAGATTTTTGGCGGCACATTGTTTTGTGCACAAGGGTTGGCGGGGGTAGAACAAAATGGATGCAGCTTTTAGCTGTGAAGGTGCTTTCTACACGGTGGTTTCTCCGAAAAGAACTGACAAATATCAAACCCTACGAAATGAAAAGACAGTGAGTGGTTCCTAATTTGCATGAATATTTTATTTCTCCTCACTTTGGATACAGTTTTGGTGGCTTTTTCTTCGTGAATCTAGTGCTCCAGGAACATGGAAAGATAAGGATGGCATACATGTCTTCAAACGCCATTGTGTGATTCGGTGGAGTATCTTGGTGTTTGTAGTCTGTGATGGATAAATTGCGCAGCTGATATTGAAGTGGTTACCTATTGCCTATTATCTAACGAAGGCGTTGGGTTTAAGTTGATTGCTTGATGACACAGACCTTGGCAGAGTTTAAGAACAACTGGTTAGGTGTCCTCTGAATTATTGTTCCATCAGCTTAAATCGCATGCTTCTTAATTGCAGTCAAACTTTTGAAATTAAGTTTTGGAAGATTTTGGACTCTACTTCTTTCTTCTACTACTGGATGCATAAAGTTTGGTGGCTGATTTAACCTTTCCGTTGGATTCATTGATCTAGTTCGCGATTGAGACAAGCCTGAGAACGTCAAGGAGACGACACAGTTCATATACTTACCTTGGAGGGTCTGAGCCTGAACTAATGCCGCTTTCCATCCTTCACGGTTCCGAGCAAGCTGTTTCCAGTTTACGAGGTTTCTGGTATCCGCGATTGCCTGATCTTTAAACCGGAGGTTCGGTCTTCCATTTCTTCGTGAGCCAGGTGGCTGGGATTCAAAGATCCTCTTAGCTGGAGCAAACAGTTCACTGTAACAGTAAGACTGTCTCTGGTAGCTAGCTAAAGATCGAGCTGACCGGAGACGCTTGCTAGTTAAGTCCTAGGTGCACCCCGAATTATCGCGCCACCTTAAATAAGATAAACACGATGCGTTGGTGTTATTTGATGCGATGCCAACTATTGCCGTGGACCATGCTGATCCTATTCATGATTGTAAGGTTGAAGATGTTGAATGAAGTGATTATGGTGAATTCGTCGATCGAAGATTGAAGTGACATTTCAGCGATGAGGACAAGGTTGATGATAATGATGCTAGGTAGTACTTCTAGACCTGTTAACAAATTAAGAGAAGAAGTTAAGCAACAAATCGTTGGAAAATTGTGCCCAAATCATCGCTGAATTCTACACAATCTCATTCGTAGTGGCATTCGAGGCACATAGGATTCTCAGCGTAAGGGTTTCCTCGTTGGTCTTGCGATAGGTAATTTTCAGCTGGAACAACTTAAATCTGCCCGAGTTCGACCGACATTCTCTAGAGGGAACAAATAGTCGGCGTTTAAGAGGTCTTCTCAGCTGCTGGATGTCCTGTTTGGTTGGGGACGTGAGTGAGTGGTAGACCAGACCAGACGTGAGATTTATACTTTGAATGCAGATTGATGCCAGATCCGAATGGAAAAGGTATTTTTTGCATCGTTTGAGGAAAACTAGACATTTCGCAAAATTTTTGACGAATATGTGGACACCGAAGATGGCGACGCAAGTACCATTCATAAGCTTAAACAATAATCTCGCACATGAGCGGTCGAATTGAATTGAATTGGGACGAAAATGAGCTGTAAGCTGTTTCATGTGCGCACTTGAGTATGAGTTTTCGTACCCTGAAATAACCTGATGTCATCCTATCAACGGTGAACTAAGTAGCAACCTGACAAATAGCTATAATTTGAGTCTAGAAAATAAGTCTAGGTCCTCTGCGAGAATACTCTAACGCCAACTCATACGCCCTAAATCAAAATAATCTCCCTAAACTTCTCATAACTTATGTTCCCATCTTAAGCCCGTTCCCCCTACTTTTTTTCTTAAGTTTTTCACATTCATCTTCCACGATTTTTTCTTGTTTCCTCTACAATAGATACTCTTCTCCGATACAGTTGGTTCTATTTTTTTTTTTTTTATATAAATATTTCAAAAACATATTCCCATCAGATATATTGGCTCCATAAACCATTTGACTGATGGTGTCGTTAAAAAGGACTTCAAATTAAATTTGTTACTACGACTCCCGCCCGTATCCCGTACCCATCATTCGTGTCGGAAATCAAAATGTCGTCCAATTTATTCCTTCAAATACCACCCATACCAACTCTATACAACGATTCAATAGCGAAACAGAGAAAAGCTCGAGCAAAAACGTTGCAAACAAATTTCAGCAATTCATCACCAAGGAATTCCCAGGACGAAAATAAAATACAAAAAAAAAAAAAAGAAGCGTGTTCGCAAAAACGATTTCAGTCTGATTGATTTGATTTATTTAAATGTAACTGCTTCGTAATAAGGTGAACGTATCGATTTTCATTTCCGGTTGAAGACAGTTTTAATGGCAGAAGCTGGATTGAGGGGGATGAAAATGCCTTGTTTTCCTATATTCCAGAGATTTGTGCGAAATAACAAATCCTGACAGGCGGGATATGGAAGTGAAAATTTATTAAACTTTTTCGAGTTTGAGTGGAGGTGCCTCAGCAGATAGTTATTCGGAAAGGATTGGTTCTGCAGCTCGTACTTGAGCGCAAAAGAAAATTGTAAAAATAAAGTATAAACTAGGGGGCATTGTTGCGATCCAATATGGTGTAAATTAACGAGGCACAAACCTTTTTACTTACTGCCAAGAAGTATGCAATGATTTTTTGCTGCGACAATGAAAATAACCATGAAATGATTTAGGCATAAGACAAGGGAATCACATTGGACTGCTTCCGCGAAAGCACCGTCAAGGCGTAGATCGCCTCTAACCTAACCTTAATCAGCTGTAAAAAATAAAAGAGTCGTCCCCAAGTCCCAAAGTTGCACATTAGAACAACATTAGGTGTTATCACATTATACTTGATCGCTTTGCTAACAATTTTTGTGGGAGCTGCAGAGATGAATGGAGAAAGCGATGGCTATTCATCTTCTAAAGACAGGTCCAGTCTTCTTAGTTAAAAGAATCCTCCATCTGGAAGCTTCCTCCTTCAAAAACCTTGACGTCCTAAAACAACTGTATGTCGGAAGCCGTCATGCTTTATTCGAAGTCTCCATCCAAGTGTGCTGGCGTTCGCATAAGACTTAGACGAGTCGTATATTAATTTGTATAACAATCAAGTCAAACAATGGAAGACATACCGCACAAGTCCCAGTAAGGAGACAAATTTTCCTCAATCCAAATACTCAGACAGAACAAATTTGTACAACTCTGACAAGTCTTGAGGACACACTTGAAACAGAACAGACAAATTTTCGCTGTGGATCTTATTTCAACAGCTATACTAATCACCATTGGGCGTTCAACACTATCAACAGAGAAATTATCCATCGGCATCACCAGATCAACTTTCAACGTTGCTCTTAAGAAAGATCTTCATATGAATTCAAGATCCGAAACGCAGTCCAACTAGGTGGAATGGTTGCATCAACAATGAACCAGCCCTGAACCCTGCTTAAGTCGTTATAAATTTTTATAAATGGTTTTTGGTTACTTCTTAGACAGGTCGCATAGAACCTAAGCTATTGATTACTCAATTCTGACACTCATAGAAACCGAAGATTGCCGATGAGATATGCAGATATGTTGCGACAACAAAAGGAATCCTTATGCTAAACAGACCACACTTAGCACTAAAGACTGACCACCATTCCTACAGGCCAAAACCTATTGGCGGTGCATCTAAAAAGGAGGGTCCAACTACTATCAACATCTACAGAAGCCTTGGACGTGTCGAAAAGTACACGACACACTTTCAATGCGACTACCAAAATCTCTTCAGAACTAGGAAAACAGTTCTAGACGTATACTTCTTCAGCAATCTGGGTATGGTTTGGTTTAGAGAATCCTCTCTTTAATTCCCCATGGGTACTCTTATGGGTATCGCACAACGGAAAACACACTTGATCCATCACGTTGTCATTCTTTTAACGTAAACTAATAAGCAGCTTATGGACTGGACAAACAGCCGGGAAAAATGAGACGTTCAGTATTTTCATCTGCATTCGTGATGCCGTCAAAGACTCAGAGGACACTCCTTTGTTTCAATACTGAATCTGTTCTGTTGTATGGATGCGGCTAGACAACATTCATTGTCTTTGTAGGTGAGCCAGTGTACGGATACTGTTTACAATTGCGTTGGATACAGAAGATAGGTTAAGCTGTGCCTTACTTAGAAGACGGGTGTTAGGTTGAGTTTGAACTCATTCGCGTTAGGCCGATACGTAGGGAGGGAATTTAGTACTTTGCTTCTTCATCATCTGAAAAACCGATAGATGCTTGGAAAAAATAGACTGACAAGAGACGATTTCATGGAATTTAGTGCAAGGGCGGTGGTTTTAGTGAGTAAAAATATCGCATGCTGATGAGCACGGGCCCACAGTATCTATGAAGATGTCCATCTACCTCGACCGATGAAAAACAAAAAGTGATTGATTGAAGTGATTGATGAAACTCTACCTACATAGCTATTAAGTTTCTGTTGGAGGTTTCAACGAAAGTTTGAGAAATATTGAAGATGCTACCAATTCAAAGCAGACTGGGTCTTCCCAGAATTTGAGTGTAGATGACTGTCTTCTAGTTTTTAAAAGTTATTTTCCACTAAAACTCCTGGAATTCCAACTTACCATGTTCACGTTTCCCATTTCATCTTCGAATGTTATATTTTATATCTTAAGGACTAAATGTCAATAAAACTAAAAGGCTACTTCAAGCAAAAAATCCCCTTAGCGGCCGACTCTTTGTACCTAATCACGTAAGACGTTACTATTGCTACACATTTTGTAACGCAAACTCTCCGCCAGCACCGTGGTCACACGCATATACAGATATCAACGCAAAATTTACGATCCATAAAAATGTAAACACGGCCAATCGTAAGAAGCCTTAATGGGCTCTTTATCTCCACAAGCGCTCTCTCTATGTAGCGCACCACAATAGAAGCCTAACACAAAACGGGTCAAACATATAGTTTGTGGCGAAATGCCTGCCCCCCCCCCATCCATAGGAAAACAAGGACGAATAGTTAAATTATATGTTAAATCGCCACCAAGCATTTTGCTAATCCGATGGTAGAATAAAACAAAAACAACAAAAATGACGTCATTTACATACACAACATACTCAAGCCTTGTATGTTTAATATGCGTAGCCCCGGCGAGACGAGAGTAGGTAGCTACCTATTCCAAAAGTGTGAGATGCGTAATAACCATAAACGTAAAAGGAAATGTTGCATCTCTGATAGTGTCCGTCCGGGAGGCCGGGTCGGCACAGTAAATTCCCAACACACAGCCGCGCTATTGAATTTTCGCGCGTGAATTTGGAACAGCGTGCAGATAAAAAGTTACGACCGTCATAACGTTTTGCTTTCATAGTTTCAATTTAATAACTGAAAAGAGGATATGATACTTTTTTCCGTTTTTTTTTCCTTTTTTTTTTTGCTCTGGTTCCGAGTTGTTAAACATAATTGCAGATACTTTTTTTATGCGTTTCAGCTTTGATTAGAATGGGCGCTTTGGGTGAGGTGTGGGTAGTTAAAAACCCAAATGGTATAGCTATAGGTCTCCAGAGTCAGAGTGTGAAGTGAAATGGAGCAGTCGGGGCAGCTTAAACAGGGTAATTAGGCGTAATTCTGGAGTGTAGTTAAATTCTACTTACTGCACCGCGCCTACTTTTATGACGCATGTAATTAAGTGGACAACGATGTTTGTGTTATAGTGCTGCGCGGTTTTGTGAAAAAAATAAGGGCTTTTGAGTGCTACAAGGTCCACTAAAATGAACACCTCGTGTAACTATTTTTAAGGAGTAAACTATTAAACCTACTTAAGTGTGGTCAATTTTTTAAGAGGACTAGATGCTATACTTGGAGCTATAAAAAAGAAGATAATCTTTTTTAAAAGGGTATCAGAACCCCAATGTAAGTTCAAAAGGGTGTTAAAGGGTCCGTCAACGACCACCATTAAGTGAGATCTAACAAAAAGTAAGTGTTTCCATTTACCTTTTTAAACAAAAGATTGAATTCAGTCTTTTATGAGGTTCAGGTTTTGATATCTGTGACCTGTGTCACTGATTTAACAATCTATAGGTTGAAAGGGATTAAATCAACGGAACTTCTAAAAAGAATTAGAGGCATGAGCCAATTTTCATCAGCAAGATACTTCCCTCTCGGCTTTAATATCACGGTAATAAAGAAAACTCCAGAATCTCAAGTCAATACGAACCAAGAGATCTGAAACTGGCACATAGACACAAAATAACATCAAAGTAAGCCAGTAGCTAGGCGTCATGATTGACATACAGCTCTCTTTCAATGAATATCTTGAGTATGATTGTATCAAAGACTCACGAGTAAACAATGCACTCATGCGCATAGCGCTAAATCATGGAGGACTTAGATACAAAAGAAGGAAGCTCTTGGCCCAGAGTGTTTACATCGATGATGCTCTACGGGTTACCAATGTGGGTGGAAGCCATGAAAATAAAGTCATATAGGCGTAGGATTGAGCCAACATAACAACTCTGCGCAAGACAAGACGCAGTCGGCCTAATTTCAAGATAACTTCTCATTGACATACTGGCCAAGGAATTTCAAAAATCATATGGAAAGGAGGAACCAAGAAACTGAGTCAACCACTAACGCAGCAAACCCACCAGAGAACACCTAAAGATTGAGGAACTCGAAAGGGGATGGGCGGCGCGACTGGAAACCGTAAATGCAACACTAGCCAAAGAAATCGAGCGCGTAGAGTGAATTGAAGCCGAATCTTCTGTAACGACTGAACTCAAAGGTCAGCTGCACTCAATGGAACAACAAATCGACGCCCTGCAACGAAAAGAGGTTGCCACAGATGCTGTAACGATGAAAACTTGACGTACATCTACAACCAGCTATGCTTTTCCATCAGCTGCGGACCTCCACCTGTTAAAAACATGTATCGTCCAAAGGGCAGAGCACACCAAAATAACAGCTCGCCATTAACCATTGTATTGCAGTTCTCGAGCTCCGAGCTCATACGAGAGAAATTAAGTTCTTCGCACAGCAGCTGTCTACCGATGGAATCAACCGTCTCATCCTGCAAATTGAGACATGGACAAGCCGCAAGCAGGGTGAAGTGGACACATTACCACAGATTCAGACACGAAAACTCTCACAGATGTCCGCTTTGCATCCAAACACAGGAAGACGGGGAATATTTGTTTTTTTACTGTTCGCGTTTCAAAACCGAGAAACATGTACTGAGGAACAAACTTGGGGAAACACCAACTATGCCCCAATCACAGAAGACTTGGAACGCTGTGAATGATTGGGCGAAACAAATTATGACGCAGCTAAGGAAAGTAGACTTTTTCTTTAAAATGTTTTCCAATACGTCGTCAGCTTCAAAAAATTTTACGCCATTTCGACAATTCTCCGTTACTGGTCGTTTTTTTGGATAGGGGCCTCTTAAGAAGACCTTTAAAAGCCTCTCTTCCGCACGATTTTGTTGGTCCCTGCTGAACTTGCCAAACGTCAAATTTCCGAAAGCTCGAGAATCATTTCTCAGCGAGCAATCAAAGCAGCTTTTCTTACGTCAAATTAATCCCTTGCTCACAATTTCTGGAAAGATATTTCTCCATGTCAATTAAAAAATGAAATATTCCATATCCTCCGCACTGAGTTACGACGCATTACTTTCCATTTAACCTAGCTTTCAAAAAATATACCCACATTAATAAATATTTCATAAAAAAAAGCTCCAAATCCTGAATCCTGAATCCTGTCTTCTATCGCTTAGCTTAAATGACTTTATTGTGCGATTACACTTAAATATCACGTTCGTGTATAAGGCGAAACAAGATGTCGATGCATAAAACATAAACAGCAACAATTATTCCCTAAATACGCACGTAATTCCCTCATTTTGCAAAATTCCATCAACTTAATTCCCATTAACGATTTCGCGTGTACGCTAGGGAGGCTCCACTTACCAGCCACCCGCTTTCTCATCGTCCCTACTTAAGCAGCAGTCTTGTTACAACTTTTTTTTCCAGAAAAAAAAAGAAACCATCTTGTCAATGGCCGTATAATGTCATGCACCCCTTTTGTGCTCGTTTGGGCTGTGAAGCTTCAGCTCGCCCCCATACCATTTACAAGTAATAAAACTTTTAATGGCGAATAATTTAGTCCCGCATAAGTCTCAATCAAAAAGGAGTCTCTCTCGTTTTTACTGAGTAAACGAGGACTTTACTTGCAAGCCATAGTAGCGTGTGCCTGCCTCCTCGTGCGACATAGGACTCCTTGTAAATGTGTATCCAAAAGCATTGCGGCTACCAAACGCACACTTACGCAAGCACTTGCCATAGAAGGTTGTGAACCGTTTTAAGCCTAAATTACGGTATCGTTGCCTCCTGCGACGAGGAGTGGGACAAGTCAGCTTAACGAGCATTTGCATTCGCAGATTACTTGTACGAAGAAGGATTCTTTCCGTTACACTGCCTACAATTTGAGTACCCCTTCCTGCGAAAGCATAAAAAGCGTCTTTAGCCTTTTAAGAGGCACAGGGTGCTGTTGGTGAGGACTGAGGACGTCTGCCTCCGCAGCAATGGCTAAATAATTGCCAACATTTTCTTTCGATTATGGATTAACATTATTCACGTGCTACGGTTTAATTGAATGTGTATACTCGTACCTTAAGGACGAGACGTGTAGTAAGTCGCATCCCCTCTTATGTTAATTACTAGTTAGGTCGAGCTTGGGGTATTCCGGGGTGGTTTCTTTAAACAATGAGACAACAGCTGAGGACTGCTGTGTGCTTTTTCCATTGTATGAGTGTCGTTAAAGTTTTTTTTTTTTTTTTTTATCAAGGACTGCATAGAATCCTGTTCAAGCAGATGACGCCGTTAATTTTAGTAGACTATCAAAACAGAATAGAAACCCTGCTAAAGTGAAGGGGGGTTGATGCCTTTTTTTTCGACTTTAGGTTTTATTTTCACAAGCATTAGCACTGGCATTGATAATTGAAGTTTGAAATGTTTGTGCGTGACGTGTGGTTGGGTTTTTTTTTTAATGTCTACTCAAACAGCTGGAGGGCGTTAAGTGTCAAAGGAGTTCATGTGTCAATTCGTAATTGAATTTGGGGGAAGGAAGCTGTAAGAGCACACATGACTGTAAAGAAGGCGGTTCGGGAATGTTTGTAAAAGACGAACTTACGTACATATGTATGTTTGTTCTGTAGTTATCTTGCGGGTAAATATTGGGAAAACAACAGAAAGTAAGGAACGTCAATCTGTCTTTAGAAGCAGTCGAGCAAGTGATAAGAGAACACGAAAAGACTTAAATCTGAAAATTTGGATAACACTAATTTGTACACTCGGGAATTGTCACTAAGGGATGGATCAGTCTCTATGTACCTATGTATGTACGTCGAGAGAAAGCTTCACTTTTGCTGTTACGAACTAGAGAGGTACTTTCCTTCCAAACAGCTTGATCCCTATTTGATTCTGTGCACCATCTAAGGTGAAATCCTCCATTGCTCTGCTCCATTCTCCGTCCTCCACTCAAAATAAGCAGATGGCCGCATTGTAGTGGTTTGTGTCTTTGCTAGATGCATCCTTGAACATGAACAATAATGTTTACTTAGCGTTACAAATACAAATATTTAGCGCGACAGCTTATAGAAAGCCAACGCCTAGCTTCATACAACCATTCATGTTGTGTGTGTTATCTTTTCCGCACGAATTGGAAGGGACCTTCAGTTTTATTGCCGACTCCGATCGTCGGATTGAGAAGCTTTTTCATGACGGATTAGGTATACTCCTGCAGGTTTGTCATGCCAGCGAAGAGGCGGTTCCGCGATGAAGCATTTGATGATTTTGAGGATCGAACTTGTGTCCTCTCGCTTAACAGTTCAACGCACTAACCACGGCGACCAACAACGTTGAAATGGTAGGTACTTAGCGTTACGCAATCTAAAAATGAAGCCTCACAGTATCTACAAATACGTGTCAACTCTTTGGTGGTTTCTGGTGAAAAATCGTCATGAACGACGGATTATCTATCTACATATGTATTTAAGACTTCTCTTTTTGTTTGAGAGGTTAATGAACTAAATTAGAATGAGAGGAATCCTTCTGCTTAGCGTCTTGGACTGTCGGGAAAGAAGATAGAAGGAAGTAAGACCAAAACTGTCGGCGGAATTGGAGAACGAAATACATACAGAACAACTGGATAAGCAACGTTCTGGAGTGAATTCCCTAAGCTAAGACAAGGCAAGATGCCCCTCAGAAACTGCAACTGAAAAATCTACTAAGCCAAAACAAGTTTCAGCTATTGACAGGCTTTTTCCATAGGATACACTTACGCAACTGAACCAAGAAAGCGATAACACCTGTAGATTCTGCAGAAACAAACATAATAAGTGGTCCAAGAAGACTTTACTCCCGTTGACCTACAACTAAAATCCGCTAGCTATGTGGTAATTTTGCACCCGATATCGGAAACGTCTCGGAATAAGGATTTGTCATCCAAATCAACTCAAATTCGCATGTCAAGTCAATTTCTACGCATCACAATGCACGCCGCCTGCGCTTCAGACCATATGCCGGCTTACACTTGCGGTACATAATATAAAATGTTTTCAACCCTCAAAACCATATTTGCACACACAAAAGAAAAAAAAGGGTTCATCCATCAACAAATCGAAGCACCCAGGCAAAATTCATTCGCCCACCAGCACACATTCATACATGTGTGTACAGCAGCAATTGGTTTTGTACACAGATCGTGCTTTTTACCGCTACTTCGCTCACTTCGAATCCCTACTCTTTTCTACCCTGCAAAACAAAGAAAACTAAACAAAAACAGATGTTAATTTTGTCATGTTCTTAACTATTCTTGAACACAATGGACATAGAAGCAAGCGCACGGGATGCGTATAACAATATTCATATCCATAATTACTCCTTTATAGCAATTCAATCGTTTATTTTGGAAGTAAGAAAGTATCCAATCATTTATAATGGAAATACTCGGATTCCTTTCGCTAAAGGATTAATCGACTTTGCCTGGGCTAGAGTCGTGACAGCTCTCCTGGATACCAGTGTCCATTTTGATTTCATACAAAAGGCATATTGGGGTAAGTTTTCAAGGATATTCCACTTTAAAAACTAACTCATCCTTATATCCATTGGATAGATCGAAGCTTTCGTGAACTCTGGAAATGGATGCGATCGGTTTTGATAAAGGATATTATAGCCCGGCGTAGTAAGCCGATACATATTCGAAGTTCGGAACATAGTTGGCTGGTATATTTAAAATTTCTGGAGCCGTATATTCAATTGGGGTAAGGATTTAACAGCACTGAAAGAACATCTCAACGATCCATTCCATTTTAGGGAAAATTCATTAGATCAGAATGAGGTCGATTCTCAGATGGATCCAAATATAAGCGTCCAGATCCATTCATCCGAGACTGTTGTAGACGTAGTTGGTAACAACCATACTGTCATCTGGTTGAGGGATTCAACAGAGCCACCAAATAGTGAAAACACTCACATTTCAATCTGCTTTCGGACTAATGCTGATGTCACCATGGATTTTAAAGGATGCTCCAGATTTAGTACCATACCTGACAATACAAATTCTATTCCATCATCGTCTACAAGTGGTTTGCATTTCCCATTCCATGAAGAGTTTCAAACAATACGAAACAGCGGCCAGGATGTTGCAATACCTTTGCCACCAAAAGAATGTGTTCCAACAATCATCGATGACGATTACCAGTATGTCATGTCATTGTTGCCAAAATTGAAACAATTGGATGCAAGGAGGAATGCCGAAGTGAAAGTCTTGATGATACAAGCCTTGCATGAGACCCTTTAAAAATGTTTACACATGGTTGTTCCATAAAAACTTTTATTAATAAAATTCTTTAAGATACGTGCAAGTTTTGGTTCCTTTATTGGCTGAAGAAGGTGCAGAACTTCTTTCGTAGCAACGATTTCTCTTTGGGACCAATATTTCGAAATACATGCAAGAGTGCAAAGAGAAAATTCTTATCCAAATCCGTGGACGAAGTGATGTCTTCCGAGCCAAATGAGGTGATAAACGTTTGTATAATGGCATCATTGTTACTGTCAACTTGAGGAGCATTCTGAACAGATTGGAGATCATGGAAGAATTCACTGTATATTGGAGAGGACGATCGGCTTCGTGTTGTGAATGTAGAATATGTAGCTGTGCTACTGGTAACAACATTGTATGTGGACATTGTTGACGATTCTGACATGCTATTGCTGGATCTTGGTTGTGGCTGCTTCCTGGCAGGTTGCATTTTTTCTCTAGTGAAGAAGAAGAAAAAAAAAATAAATAAAAAATTTTACAAACGTCTTGACCAACTGTTTCACTAACTTCTTCAGCATAATTGGAATCAAAAACTGCATTTCCTGCATCCATTTCAAATGTATGTGACACTGAATCTTATTCCTAGATAAATCCCGTCGCAAAGTGCTTCGCATCCAACTCCAACGATTTCGCAATTTTTTTCCTTCAACAAAAAATGTGATTAAAAGATTTTTTAAGCTACGATCGCGATCGTGGATACTTACTGATCATGAACTTGTCTCCACTGTTCATCATGGGAAAATTTGGAAGAAGTACAACATTAACCATTTCCCATGCAGCAAAAACAGATACCTGTTCACGTGGCACCGACGAATCATAGATCACCGGGTGCTTCTTCACTTCTTGCACTAATTCTGTGGAATCGATACAAATTATGGGAGCAACTTCTGTTACTGGGAAGTATTGACTCATTCGATTATTGACTGATGAAATCATACTTGAACGATCACAAAAAAAAACATATGTTTACAACTGTATTCATTGAATTTCAAACAAAAACTGAACCGTGGTGGTGGTGGTGCATATAGTGAGGATTCATATTTTCAACTGATATCGGAATCCAATGAACCGGCCGGCGACAGAAAGATGTTTATTTTTTTTCCACGGTTTGTATTTGTATTCAGGAAATATACCGTTAGGTAACGCAAACGAGCGACAGAATTGCGTCGATCGTTTTGAATGTGTGTGTGTGTATCTGTACTGTTGAGAACGTTACAGAACCAAATTGTGGACTGTTAAAGGGGCGGTAGTGGGATTTTAAATACAGAATATATACCTCTTCTAGGTACGTACGCATTTGTGCTCCTTTATTGTAGTGTTGTGTTTGTGTCAGGTCAGAATCACTTGTTTGAAAGTTACATAATGGCATGGAGGGCTTTGAACGAATAATTGGGCACGATACGAGTTTTAAGTCTTAGTGTCAGCCTGCATTATGAGGAAGGCAAAACTATTTTCTATCTTCGAAATGATAATGGTTCCACTTAAGAGCGGTTCAAGAATGAATAGGCGTTATAAGCAGGGAAGAAGTGACAGTGGATCGAATATATCTACCAAAGACAAGCTTTGCAATGGGATCTAATCACCCAGTCAGGCAGAAGAATTAGTCGCTTTTCTGAGTAAATGTGGACAAAAGAGTTGTTGAGGGTGGATGAGGGTTTTTGGAAAAGAGCTACAGGTAACTGAAATGTGTTGCAAATGGAAAGATGGCGCACAGGCGTAGTTTACGTACTATGTCTCGCGAGGGTCGATACGGTTCAAGTATGAGAGTTTAAGTAGTTAAAAGTTGGAGCTCAACTCATATGAGTACCATTCTTAAAATAGAAGATTGTCTTTTTTCCAAGCAGACTAAAAACCTTGGTAGCGACTTCATGCCAACAGTCATAGACAACCACCACGATCTTGATGTGCATCACACCAAACTTATGCGTGAAAAAAGGTAGTTTTAGATTGTAATGCTTTCTTGTGATTTCTTTAATCTTTTGCTGAAGCAGATAGTGCGAAAGGCCGGCGTAAACACAGAGGGCACTATATTTAACAAATCCATCCAGCTGCTGGGATACGCAGACGATATCGACATCATCGCCCCTTCCCAGCGTGCCATTATTGAGGCATTTACGTTAATCCAAGAACAAGCTCAACGAGTTGGTCTCACGATTAACGAAGATAAAACAAAGTACATGCTGTCTACCAAAAACCGATCCGTCGAACACCGTCCAGATCAAAATCTAACAATTGACAGGTACATACATATGTATAATTTTGAGGTAGTGAAGGATAATCTTAGACAACCGCTGCTACTTCGGTTTGTCCTAACAACTAGGGTCCAAACTCCTAACTCGAAGGTTCAAAATCATGCTCTACAAAACCCTGATCCTGCCAGTTCTGCTTTATGGAGCTGAATGCTGGATGATAAGTAAGAGAGCGGATCAGATCTTGGGATCCTTCGAAAGAAAAATTCTACATCAAATATTTGGTCCTGTCTGCGAGGAGAGCGAATGGAGAAGAAGATTTAACTGCGAACTTAACGAGTTGTACAAAGATGTGAATGTAGTCCGTAAGGCAGAAACCCGTCGACTGCACTGGTTCGGCCACATCGAGCGAATGGACGAGAATGCTTCAGTTAAGAGAATCTTTGAATCGCAGCCACCTGGTTCACGAAGAAGAGGAAGACCGAACTTCCGGGTTAAAAATCAGGCAATTGCGGACGCCAGAAACCTTGGTCTAGTAAACTGGAAGCAGCGTGCCCGGGACCGTGAAGGATGGAAAGTGGCATTAGTTCAGGCTCAGACCCTCCAAGGGTCACTGGTATGATAAGTAAGTAAGAAATACTTTCCTGGTCTTCATCATAAAAGCTATGAGACCACAAAGACTAATTCTAATTCTGGTATCGGAAGAATAGGCGCTTTCCACCACAGTCCGAAAAACGGTTTAACCTTCGTTCAGTCATCGGTTCAGTCGATAGGTCCATTGTCCCTTTAACAAGTATTTTCAACTTGGTTTGGTTTGGTATACAATAGACTTAAAAAGCAAAGCTTAAATCCATTACTCCTTGGTTATACAATGCTTCTTTTCAGAGGGTAGAAATTTCGTCTTAGAGGTTTCTTTTAGGAATTAAACCTCTTAATTGCATGCAAGACTTGCCAATTCATTCATAGATCGAACGTGCTTATAACAATTGAACTTAGGGTGGCTGAAGTCATGACGTGCAGCAATTACGGAAACAAAATTAAGACAATTAACTGCGACCCAACGAAACTTAATTTTAAAAATACTACCCTTCCAAACCTTCAAAGCTATGCAATTAATGCACAGCTGTCAAAGTGTACGAGCTAAAATGATGAAAAAAAAGGCTCAAAGGGACATTTCTGGGCTGCCATTCAACGCCATCCCAGCGGAGGAGATTGTAATTAACATTTTGTTGTATGCAAATTTATAAAGCGCGACACCTTTTCGTTCCTTGGCACTTGGTTCCGCTGCTACGCACACTTGATTCAGAATCAGAATCCGAATCCGAATTTGAATCCTTGGTAACCACAGTAAATGTCGCGCTGGGCCGCAGGATGATGTTGCCAGCTCCCCCTTTTGTGCTTTTAATTTTTAAGTTAACAATTTCTCTGTGTTGTCGCGAGGGGGTGGTTTTCGAAATTGGAATGTGGCTGCTTAACCCGGTGGAAAACAAAGGCAACCCCATACCCTGTAACCTCGGTGCCGCACCTCTGTTGAGGTATGTAGGTGTTGGGGTAAAAGTTGATTAAAGCGGGGGAAAAAAACCGGAATTGCTGGCTGAAAAAAATCAAAAATGGCGGCGTAACAATAACACCATCTGTTTGCGGTCGTCACTTTGTGTACGGAAAGGACTCCAAAAGGTGGAGAGGGTTGTTTGTTGCTCCAATTCATTTGTTTGTGTGTGTATGTGTGTGTGAAAGAGATTTTGTTTTTTTTTTGTAATTTTTTCCACTGTCACTGCGATGAAAAGTGTTATCCTTGCAACAGAAGAGGAAATTCATAATTTTTTGTTGCATCAACATCGAGGAAAAAATTGGAATTTATATTTTATTTTTTTTTCATCACACCAGAGGGTGATGCCTAGTGACGCGTTTTTTGTTTTTTTTATGTGCTTTCTCGTGTAAGCTTTTCCTCAACCCCCATCACAAGTACAAAGTCTGCCTGGATTGAGCGACAAAAATAGCAAATCCTGTGGGGGTGCATGGCAATGGAAATATGTATATATGTATGAAGTCCTTTATTGCAATACACTGCTTGGTTGTTTCTCAGAATTAACATGTGCGTATGTGTATGCTAGGATAGGGCTTAAAGACTAGCGGGGTTGTTATTTCCACATCATCACCATGCATAAAGTAAACATTTTTGAAGTTCATATATAGCGGTAGCAATGGCGGTGTCGGCAGGATTTGGTTCCTCGCACTAAGATGACTCTTTGTGTTCAAGAAAAACCGACAGTGAGAGGATGTGGATGAAAGATCACAGACACAGTCAAGTCTCTATAGTAACAGCAGTGAACTCTTTTGCAGATTGTGTTGGTTGTCACTAGGGGGCTGAAAGGATACATTCCCATGTGTGGGAATGGCTCAGGTTTTTTGTTTAAAAATTCCCACCCATCTGTGAAGTTGAAGGGAGTAATTGATCAAAAAATCATTTCGAATGAAGTAATGGTATGTTTAACAGAACGGCTTTGATGGAGAGAAAGGGTTGAAAGAAGATTTACAGATTTACAGAAGATAAACTTAATCTCTTGTGTAGGTAGAGGCATATCATCTGATATGGTGTTCGTTTTTCCTGTAGAAGTCTCGTTGGGGACATTTTAGCATTTATTTTCATAATCTGTAGCTGTTTTCACGCGGGTCGTTCCAAAAGTTTTGATCCTGATAGCGTTCCTCGTAGGAAAAAACTTGCTGCTTGGTTATCCTTTATTTCATTGATAACTCTTAATGGTTCTACGGTTGAAATTCTCCCTTATAAGGCATCTTAATGAACCCTGAGCTTAAGTGAGTCCCATTCGGGACACCTATCTCCCTACCCCAATACAAGATGCCCGTTGAATCAAGATTGAAGAAATGACAGAGGCTGTTGGCATATCGAAGGAATGGCTTCATCATATTTTAAATGAAGAATTGAGCATAAGAAAGCCGTAAGCTCTTTGGGAGCTGTGTTTGCTACCTTTAGGGCCGTGTTGGAACGATAAGTGAAACGAATCCGATTTTTCCACTGATTCATACCTAGGTACCTGATGATAAAACTTCGATCTACCGCCACACCTCTGAGATGAAGAAGCAGACTAAAGGGTCGATTTCTAAGGGTGTACTCGCTCTGAAGAAGGCTAAAAGAGTTCGAGCGGGCGGAAAGGTGGTGATGACTATTGGAGTAGTCATGTAGCTTCGTTCGTCGCGTCGTCTTTCTTGAAGGGGACAAAGCAATTATCAAGAAGTCCTTCGCATCGTAACTTAACAAGTTGAACGCAGATATTCCTCATATCTCACACTTCCGCAGTTGTAGTGGACAAAATTATAATTCACTAGATCTAGGTCCCCTGCGACTTTTTTCTGCTTCCTAAGCTGGCTCGGTTTCCTATTTGGCTCGGAGGACGGAAATTTTCATCGAACGAGGAGGTCATTGTATCCAAACGACAGCTTTAGTCAAGCCCTAGCTTCTTAGTACCATTCATGACTCATGTTGTGTATGTTATAATTTTTGTCTGAATGGCAGGAAGCTACTTGGCAAGACGCCAAGGATGTACCTACTATTATGACGGATTAAAGAGGTTTAAGCATCGCTGGGAAGTGTACCGGAGGCTATGTTCTCTAACATCCGTTCGCCTTCGAAACATTCACGTATACACATATGTACATACCCGTACACTTTGCCAACGCAGCATTTTTCACGAAAAGAGTCAGTTTCAGCCCGTTAAGAGAAGTAATAACTTCGTATGCGGTCCCGGCTGTCAAGAAATTCAACAAAAGTTAACGCGCACGCAAAAAGAACTGCTTGTCATCCATAAAATGAAGAATATCAAGGATTCTTATCGAGTCTGTCTGCACTCCTGTACAGTATACAGTGACATATTATGTATCCGCTTCTACCTACCCCTTTAATGATGACAGAATATGGTCTCATGACAGATATGGATTTCAGCTTAATTAAGAGCTTTATGGTATACATTTGCAATCGATGGCATTTCATGAGTTTTCCGTACATCACTACATCGTCATCATCATTATTACTAGCGGATTGTTGACAAGGAAACGTGGGATTAATTCTGACATCGCAAGGAGTGCGTACTTCATGTGTAAAAAATATTAATTTCAGCAAGGATTACAGGGAGAAAAATAGGTAAAAGAAGGATTCTCTTTTTTCTCTTTCCCTCTCTGATGGGAGTCAGCTTTGAGAAAAAAAAAAAATTAATTTTACATCAAAGGATGGAGGTAAGGTTCCGATTCTGTTTTTTTTTTCATATTTATTCATGAAGAGAACAAATTGTGTAAAACATTCGTCCTGTTTGTGATCACAGGAATCAGTCAACTTCTATGTGAATATATGTTCATTTGTGGGTTGTAGTTCACCCAGTTTTCTCAAAGGATTTCATATTCCAATGAGAAAGATCACATCCCTGGGTCGCGCATGTAATCATTTTCAACTTAACAAATATGGCTTCCGATTTTCAGCAAGAAACCAAATTTCAAAAGGAATATTGTCCTTTGGTCGTTGAAAATTATTCAAAAGGATGAGGCAGAGTATAAGAAGAAAGAAGCAATCGTTTTAATTTATTTGAGGTCCTGTTTGGCATTCCAATCGATCGATTAGGTTGTGTCCTTTTTTTTTTTTTAACTTTTCCTTCTAAGTGCACGTCGCGAATTTGTTTTATTTTTTCCTTTTAAGTTGACGGCCAAGTTGGATATTCTTTTTGAAAGTTTTTCTTTGTAAGTTGTTTTTGAACTTGTGTCCTTAGTGGGGGTGGAGATTTTGGAAAATTTATTGCGAAAGAAATTAATGAAATTGTCTAAAAAAAAAAAATTAAATTTCTTTCAATTTAAATTAGTTTAAGTCGATTTGGAGATATTGTCTGATGTTTTAATTTATGGACTTTGTTAACAAGTCCAACATATGGTGGGTGAAGTTCTGGAAAAATTCGTGGTAAATCTGAATGAAGTTGATTGTTATTCATGACGTGTCGGATACTAATTGCTACCAGTGATAGATGTGAATATTCGTGATGGTAATTGAATAAAAACAACCGATGCAAATGCCAATAAAACAGAGAAAGAGAAAGTCCAGTATTCAAAGGCGGTATCCTTTTTCACTTACCCTAAACGAGATCCTTTTACATTTCTAATTTCCATAAGAAAACTAATCGATTGTCAGCTATCAACGATTTTTCAAAGCGTGGCTCTGTTAAAAGATGCATGCAACAGCCGGTTTAACGAAGGTACGTAGCAGGTATGTATCTAAAAGGTCTTTCATTAAGCGCTTGCTGTCTTTAAATTTAAATAAAGCAAAGTGTATGTGAGATATCATCGACATTTTTAATTCGTTTGAAAGTCCTATCGATGCCATTATGAATGGAATATAACATCGTTCAAATGTCCACCGCGGCTTCTCTGCGTGGAGCGCATTCCAAATGTCCAATTTTCCATAACTCTGGCTCATTAATCAGGCTGAATTTGATCGATGGCATGGGTTATGTTGGCTTTGAGGGCCGCTGTGGTTTGTGGCTTATACGCATAGACCTGCGACTTCAGAAAACCCGACAAGAAAAAGTCTATCGCACGATCTCGGTGGTCAGTTCCCATCACCTCCACGTGATATGATCATGCCCTCGAATCGCTCGTGCAGAATTTCCAATGTGGGGTGAGCTGTGTGGCACGTAGCGCCGTCCTGTTGAAACCGCATGTCGTTGGTGTCCATAACATCCAATTCAGGCCAAAATAAGTTGGTAATCATCGACCTATAAGCCTGGCCTACGTCGTTCTCAAAGAACTAGGGACCGATGACCCCGCCAGCCCAAAATCCACAATTGCACATTTTTGACAGTGTTCGTAGGGGTTAACGCACGAGTGAAGAAAACTGGAACAGAGGGTGCTCCTACAACTAGGAAGTGCTGAAGGTAAAGAGAAGAGAACAACATAAAAATCCGTCAAGACCGTAGAAAACTAGACCCCATAGAGGCTGGGAAAATTATTACAAGGAGCTGGGTTCCTGGGTTGGTTCGCCTAAAGATGGAAAGGGATTAGGCGACACATTAGGGAAACTTGTTCACCCCGGACGATGCATGAAGGGGGCTTACAAAAAGTTTTACACTAAATTAGAACATGGAAAAGGCAGATGAGTTTAAAGTTGATACCCATCCACCTGTTCGGTGACCATGAAACAACATATGATAGCACTTAACGCCTTTCAAAACGATGACTGAAGTCGAGATTCTAGAAAAATTGGTTCAGTTGTGACGATTTCTCCCAAATTTCAACCGTACACTTGGAGGAAGTATCTTTATTCCATGAGCAGCTGTCCAAGAAAAAATATACTTTTCCTTTCAAAAGCGATTAACATTGGAACCAATTATTTAAGACTTATTCTAGACAGAAAGCTCTCGTAGGGAGAAGATATTGCCAAAGATGGAGGAGACTTGTGGCCGAAAATCATACACTGACTGTGCACAGTGGTCTTGAGACTAATGGTTTGGTGATTCTGAAGAAATCCCAGCAATTGTCTCACCTAAGCATCAAGGGTGCACTTAGCAACTTCTGTAACAGCTACGCTTCAAACTATGTTAGCCGTATTGCCTACATACAAACACCTATGTTATGCAGCAATCCAATGACGGGCCGCGGGTGAGGGACACTTATCAATGGAGGCAGCAAAGCTGAGGGAGTCAGTGCCAGCGTCTTTTCAGAAGGCCCCTTTCCAGTCTCTATAATCACTGTAGCGTCCTTCAAGCCGAAGTCACAGCTATCCATCAGACTGTCGCATAGCTAACGATTAACAAGTACAAAGATTATGATTTATCTATCAATGGCCTGGCTGCTAAATCGTTGTCAAAAATGGATGAGGTGGTCCTTATTGCTTTGAGAGAAAAGTCTTTTGACTGATCTTCGATCTCGTCTACACTGACGATGAGTGGAGCTTCTTTTTTAACGGCGCACAAACTCGATGAGCTATTCAACAACACAGAATGACATATCGAAGGGCGACAAGGTTAGTCTTCACTTCGTAGCGGGACATAAAGATATATGTATCACGAAATGAAAAAGCGCATAAACTAGGAAGGAAAGGTTTGGAACTAGATCACGTTTGTAACCTGCCCTTTGTAAGAGCGTAGATTACTACCCTTTTAAGAGGGGAAACAACATAGACGCATACACATGTGGAAAAGGCAAATCACTTAAGCTAACTTGCAAGAAGAAATCCAAGAATCTTATGAAACGTTTCAGGTGTCCTCACAGTTCACAATGCGATAGGAACTCAAGTAGAACGGCTACCCTAAAAAGAGTACTGTAGAAGCTCCGGAGACAAGGAGAAAACAGAATCCGTACGAACCTATTGTGCAACTGTCCTATACTAACCATCAGACGATTTGTGTCCTGAGGTTCCTATACCTCTTTTTTAGTTGTTTTCCAAATTATACATTCCTTAACAGGTTTCCATGGAAGCTAGAGGTCTAAGTCTTAAGACAACCAGCAAATAAGTCAAGAAACCAAGATAAGAGGTCTTGGGCTTAACCATCGAGTGAAGTCGTGGTAGAGTTTCCACGTAATCCGCTTTAAATCTTATTTCGCACGACGTTTTTGGATTTGAAGGCGCTACAATCCGCCCTAGAGCTCGGCTTCAACCACCACTACTTTGATTCCAACCCCTTTGGTCATCACTGTCTGTAGTCAAATGTCTTCATTTCTGTTCATCAAGGTTATAGAGATCTCTTTTCGTTAGGACGTGGGGCGAAGTAAGCTTTTTTTACAACCTTCTCTTCAGTGTGAATTCAAAGACTTTTCGGTCCATAGACGACTTTAAAATATTGGAACACATGCCGCAAGACAAACATTTTGTCGATGATGAACTTTTTTTGCAAGGTTGTCGGTGAATACTTTTGAACTTTCAGAAAATAAATCACATTACGACCTTGTATGGAATTTGTTTGGTTATGTGAAAAATTTTATAGAATTCCCGGCGAGACGTGGAATTCTAAACCCAAAAACTCTAAAGATTTCAAAATATCATGGATCTATAGGTACTTTGAGTTAGATAAAAGTTCATAGACGCTCAATTGCTCAAACAAGACCAGGTGTGGAAAAATTTCATCCCCCATTATCCTTTTCTTTTTTTTTTAAAAACAAGGTCGACAAAAAAATACCGCTGCTAAAAGTTGTTGTTTTCTTTTTGAAAAATGAATAAACAAAAACAGAATGAACAACTTTTAGCAGACTTTTTACGAAGTGACTCGTTTCAACTGTTGAACAGTCATTTGCAAGACCAGCATTTGTTAAGGATAAAACAAAGACGCGGTGGAAATTCCTTATCAAAAGTTTATCCTTAGCAGTGTCCGCACTTGAGTACATTTTTCTTTCATCTTAATCACCACTAACATGTCCTTATCTTTGCAATTGTTTTCTACCATTTTTTTTTGTTCACTCTGGTGTGCATACCCTTGCTTCATTGTTGCACGCAGACATTCACCGTGACTTTGTTAAAGTGGAACCACGCCAAGTGGAAGGACTATGAAATTATGAGTTCCACAACCACTATACAGTACTTACACACAGACTCAGGACTAAAAGTACTTCATCTATTTGTGATTTTGGAGAGATGTGCTTCTTGCAAGGATATAAGAACAAGGATGACGGTAGTGGAAAGTTGTAATTTTTTTCTTTTTTGCGTCCGAGGTCATTTGGAAGTGTATGAGGAAATAATGATTTCGAGTGATGGTGTAATTTTGCCCTGCTCCTGCTTGAGATAGGAGTCCTTGAAGGAAACTATGTGTGCATTGTCACTAAAGGAGGTGTAACGTGTGGAAGGAATTAAGTGCATTGTTAAACAAGCATTTAAGCATTTTTATTTAGGGCAACGTAGATAGAAGGAATGAGGCAGGTGGCCTGTGAGTATATATATTCAGGTATTCGTCGTCATATATTACTCAAGGCATTCAGGATGAGCTATAGAGTACTATACCGACTGAATCAGGAGCAAAAAGTGGAATTGAGGAGATATTAGGCGGGACTTTTGATAAAGATCCCTGAACGAGCTGTGGTGTTTTGGCTAATAGAAGCACAAATGACCTGCCCAACACTGAACTCGTTAGAGACTGAGAGACCAAGATAGATTTCTTGATCGACAAGAGGGGATTTCAATTCTCACTAAGGAAGAGTTGAATATAGCTGCAAGCGTTACGCACAATAAGAAGAATCCTTGACCTGGCATCTTCGAGAGAAAAGCGAAAATAGGTGGTAGGAAAGTTGGAGAACAGATCCAGACCCAGATCCACTCAGGTATTGAGAAAGTCGAGAGTCCCAAGTTGTCACGACTCCACATAACACACTTTCCTTGAATGCTGTAGATGACAAGGAAGGGCTGCGACAATGTCTCGAGGGCGATGCTTACTAACGAGAAGCGATGGAACCGCGTATGCTCCTATATTGAGAGAACACTCAAATATAAGAAAAAAGAGCAGCTCCAAACCTATGACAGGGTGAGCAATCATGGACTAAACTAATGCGAAAAGCGGTTTCGTGGTGGACAGGCGCCTGGAGAGGAGCAGAGTTTATTCAGAACGAGTCCAACCTCTCTGACGGTACATAATGCATTCTCTCTTCTGAAGAAAAGTTAATCGCTGTAATCGTTCTGTTCGAATTCCTGTGAGGACACCTAAAACGATTCATAGGTTCAAACTTCGACATTGTCGGATTTCTCCTTATTGAAGGCTAGCCATAGCGATTTGTGTATTGCACATGTGTCTAGATTTAGATTATACCATCAGGTACTAGCCCCGACTATGGTTTCCTGATCTATTTCTCGAGAGAATGCCTCTCAAAAGTGCAAAAACTTAGCTCTAGGTCAGCGGTCTTTAAGTGGTTACCTACTACGTTGAACTGAGGAGCAGACTTACAAACTCGAGTTCAGGATCCCGTGTAAAGCTGTTCGGAGGGTGTCTGTCTGACTATAGCACGTTGATACTGCTATGGTTAGTGCTGATAACCTTAGCACCATATCTCTGAGATAATTTTGAGAAAATTTCCTTAAACGGGCGTTTGTTTAGCAAAAAAAAAGCCTCTCTGTTCCCTCTGAACAATAAGAAATACCTTAGCCTACGCGTCTACGTTGTTAAAACTTTTCAAAAGCACTCACCCTCGATAAACCTACACAAAGGCCGTCTTTTAAACTTTTACAGACTTTTTGTTCTGTCGAACTGTTCCATAAATGCTTCAAAATTACATTCAAAACTTTTCATCATTTTCCAGATTTGGCAACCCCAACTCCCATATCCTTTGATTTGGCCATTTCGATATTACGAAGCCAAAAATAATCAAATTACACGTTTCCAAGGTTCGGTATGGTATTCATTTCGAACAACCCTTCATTAAATTCATGTTCCTATGCCCCATTACCCTAGCAACAATCGATGCATCATCGTCAGCCAGCTGAAACATAATCACCTTTTCCCTGGCTCAACACAACGGAATCTACTTGAGAAAATTTAAAAGCGACTTTAATTTACCAACTCGCACACACACACACACACGAACAGAGAGAGAGAGAGAGAGAGAGAGAGAGAGAGAAACATGAGAGTCATTAAGACGAGATAACGACCAACCCTTATGCACGTTATATAGGCTAGACAGGTACTGACTGAGTTAAGGTCTCGTCTTTACGTCAGCGAAATTATTTTACCCAAGAGGGTAGGTAGCTCGCAATTTTTGGACGCATTCGCGTTCCTTCAACACCCACAAACACTATTACAGTCTCATAACTGAAGTGGTCCGCTCTTATTTACGCTCCTTGACGCTGAATGCCAAGTTCTTCCCCGCGAGAACACAACGTTTCACGTCTTCTACCGGTGGTTATGCTGCAATTTTGGTGAGTTATTACAGTTGCAATTAAGCCTGGCTGGCTGGTTAGGTTTTCGGTTTGATCTTACTCCATGTGTGTTTGTGTGTGTATTTAATACCAAAAACCAGGAGAAATAAGGGCTGCAGACAGTATAACCGCCACCAGCATAGCAAAACCACTCGAAAGTGCCAAAGGGGAGTCAGCTCCTAGGTAAGGAAGTCGTAAACGAACATTTCGCATGTCGTTCATTAACATCGCCCTCCGTCATGAGCGGGTGCATAGTGCTGGCGGATGAATATTGCTTACAACGACCTTTCACGACGAACTAAGAAAGGTGGTTGGATATTTTTCTCAGACAGACGAGTAGATATGTGGATCATTCCACAAAAAAAAAAAAAAACCCTTCTGCTTCCAGGAAAACTTTCAATGCACAAGACTCCATTCTGACATGCCATGTAGCGCTCCTCTGAAATGTTTGGCATTTGAAATGCTACTGACATTTAGGCTGAAGCCGAGTGTTGAACCCACCCCCACCCTTCGTCAGATGCAGAAATGCCCAATAGATGTCAGCTATCTGTGATTAGATAAATGGGGGGAGGGCTGTTCAACGAGTCTCTGTTCCCGAAAACACCACTATGTTGAATGTCAAAGTTGAAGTGTGACTTGCAACTGCTGCGATGGTGCACTGCAACTGTCAGAGATTATTTGAAAGGTCGACTGCAAGGAGCTTCTATAAAATTGTTGGCAGGTACTTCTGACAGTTTGTGCGGGAATCCATGGATGACACTCTTTAAGATAATTACATCCCTGGCAAGTCATCAAGTTCTAATTTCTACAAAGTCAAACCACAAGCCAACAATTATAAATCAAAAGTTGGAAACCCCACGTAATGAAAAGGACACTGACCGCTTAATGAAAACCAATGGGATACAGTTCTCCGGTGAAGGCGGATGGGCGGTTAAAAAACTTCTGGCAAACCATGTCAACATTTGGAAAGTAACTAATCAATCAAAGCACAGTTGTAGGTTCCTTTCTTTTGCATTACAATTGTTATATACGACTATGCCTTCGACCACAGGACAAAAGAGAATTTAAGAGGAAGAGAGAGAGAGAGAGAGAAGAGTTTTTGATTGTTTTTCCCCGGTTATGTGGTTGTAACATGGAAAATTACAACATTGTGCCGTTGTCCACTGCCTGAGGCTATGCACTTGGGTTTGCATTGGAATGTAAATTTACAAAAGGAAGATAGAGATTTCAATTGTTTCCATTGTAAATGATGATAGGATCCTTGGAACGCAAACAACGACGAAATGGGAAGAACATCCGATTGTGGGTAAGATAATAGGATGTGGATTAGACAATGGACAGACAGACTGGAGGAAGTAGTTTAGTTCAAATTTGCACAAAGTGTGAGTCGTAAAAATCAATCGAGAGGATGTCGACGACAGCTAATGAAATTAAAAGGTCCTTTCCGAGTCAATATCCCTTAAAAAAAAATTGTTTTTGTATGTATTCTTGTAGATAATCATCATGATGGGATAATTGTGTGTCCAGGAGATACAAAATCATCCATCTGCTGGAGAAAGAGTAGACGAAATGAAAGTAAATGTTGTGGTTCCCGTCCGTCGTCGGGGACCAATTAGTGAAGAATCTTACCATCATTCATAGCAACGAATTGCCACTGAAAATTGGAAGAAAAATGCATCAGATTCGATGTGCGATCCTTGAAATAAGGCCCAATCCTTCACTGAAAGTTTGCCAGTCCTCTGCCAGTATGACTTAAAATCGATGACCCTCGCAACCTATCTGATGACGACGAGCTGTACAGAATAAATTGATATTCAATCGAGTTGGAACCTATGTGGAACGTAATCTACCCACAGGTTTAATGATAGAGAAGGAAGGGTTTTATGTACGAAGAGATTTTTAGGGATCTTCCCATGTCTTCATAAAAAATAAGGTGTTCGACCACAAGCTTTAAGTTCTTAATACATCCACTGGACGTAGAGTTTTGGTGGCCTTGAAAAGCAGCAATAGCAGCTCAGGAAATTGTCTCATTAACAACATCAGCTTGCCTGGTTAGATGATCAGTTGAAGGTCCTTTTGCACACGGCTCTACATCGATGTGAAACGAGCTAAATTGTTCAGACTTCAATGGACTAGAATAAGGCCACTTGGTCTGAGAAGAGCGCCCACCTCCAGTCAACGAGAGGTTGGTTCAGCTATCAAAGAAGTGGAAAAAACCATTAGGCCACCGACTCTGATGTCCTATAAGCAGAGCTTTTCTAACATGGACTTGATGTTTTGATAGGGTGCATGCATCAAATCATCAACCAAGTATGGGTGGACGAAACTATGTCCAATGACTAGACTATCAGTTCTGTATGTCACAACCACAAAAAATGCGATCCTGTCCCTTACAAGGACTATCGGCATATCCCTTTGGGCGCGCCAGTGGAAATTGAATCTTCGTAGATACCAATAGTCCGTAGTCCTAGTTGGCATGCATGATTCGCGGGCGTATGGTCTTCTGGTGCTACGTGCCTAGGCCTACGTGCTAAACCACACCTCTCATGGGCTGGTTTTCAACTTTTGCCATGTCACCGTCGTCTATCGCTACAGTTCTTCCTAGTCTTTCGATTCTTTCATCCTCTGACCTCATCATAGGGCTTTTTGGAGATGCGGACTTGGCGGGTTCACCCTTCCCTCTACGAAACGCCTGTAGTGGAAAATTGTGTGTTCCGCATCTTCCTCTGGCAAGAGGCGAGCTTGTATGTCTAAATTTATGGAGAAATAGACAGGAACTCCGTAAAGTTGTAATTGCAGTCCCAACGTACTCTCTTTGTCCAGATGATGGGAACCAGCTTGTGGTTTCATCTGCCTTTTGCCGAGTTATCCCACCTGGCTTACCACAATCCTACAGATGTTATCCGATGACCTCTTGCCAGTTCGCGGTTCGTCTTAAGTAGAGCCTTTGCATCTCAATGGCGAAAATGTCTATGGGGACTATTCCAGCTATAACACAGGCTACTGGATCTGAAATTGTTCAGAAAGCACTTATTTTTCTGACTGCACAAGAGCTTCTTTCTTGTTTCCTTTGTTATAAGTACTCTCGTCCAGACTGGAGCAGTGTATAGAAGAATTGAGCTGACTACTCTGGATAGCAGGATCCTCCTGGTGTTTGTAACGATTTAGACCGACTTCATCTGTGTGCAGGCTTGTGGTCTGTTTTTGATTGAAAAGATGGTCTAGCTGCTTGATACAAAAAGATTGATTAGACAAAGTTTGCTTCGTATATGGCACCATCCATTTTCGCATCTGTCCACGACCAGTTTCATTTCTTCCCTTCATTTTATATAGGTGAATCGATAGGCCTTCCCGCCTCCACTGACAACACTCTTTATTGCCAACCTGAGGCTACAATTAAAGCCAGCTATTCGGTAGCTTGAGCAAAGTTATACCACTTCCCAAAGTAACACTTAAGCGCCTTAAACATGACCCATTCAATCCTTTATGTGTCCCATTGAGTCCAATAAAAGAGACTATCAATTAACTTAATTAATTAATTCCATCAAATTGAATGCAATAAAGCGCCTCAATATCCTTTCCATTGAGTTTGTTGTTTAACACGTCTCTCTATGTGTGTGTGTTGTGTGGTATGCATTGTTAACTGGACAACGAACTCGATAAATTCCCAACAACAAAAGTTCCCGTGTGACGAAATGATCGCGTGCGTGGAAACAGTTTAACTTAATGTTATCACCGTTCGTCGTCGACGTCTGCAAATGAGTATGAGAGACGAAAGCCTGTTCCTTCACATAACTGCTGCCACCCATGTCCTTTAATGTTAAAACATTCCCTGCAGCAACAACCATTGTTCTTTGCTTGCTAAGCCATGTTCCAGGAAGTAGTTCCAAATAGCACCATGTATAGCCAGCTTCATGCGAAATCTCATTAAAATTTCCTCCTCCTCGTCGTTGGCAGTAAGGATTTTCCAAAGGATGGGCATTTACGCAAATCCCTTGCAGCGCAAAGGCAATAAATTTCCAATGCGAAAGTTTTTTTTTTTTTTGCCTCCACCCACCTGAAGCGAGCAAAAAACCACCACAAGCACACCACTGTCAGTTGGGCAAGTCACCCCAGGGAATCATAGAACTCCTCTAATGGTCAGCATTTGGTTGAGCATTCCACCGATAGGAGTGGTTGTGGCCTTCTTGTAAAACGATAACTTTAAGAGCTCTCCGAGTCAGAAGATCTTAAATTTGTAGTTAGCCATTTTCTTTCTGACGCCACCTAAAACCTCTGCCACCACCAATGCTACTTTTATTGAGGCCAATTCGCCGCGAAACGGATTTAATCCGCTTACAGTCATAAAGATAAAAATGAAACTACCGCGAGTAAGTAGTTTTGCTACGCAGGACTATTTAGAGGACCGACCGCCACGCTGTAAATGGCGGAATTATTGCACCTAATAAAAAACGGATTTCGACAATTAGTTGATTGGCTGAGTGTCGAGGTGGAAGAGTAACGACTTAATGAGTCCTTTATCAGGGATTACGAACAGGCTAAGTACAAGGGAGGCGAAACATAGTTCAATTAAAGTGCGAAAGATTCCGCTTTAAGAAACAAAAAAATGAGGAAGCCGTCGTTTTTCTTTCGGTTTAGTTTGGACTTGTTTAGGTTTGATAAGTATTTTGACAAAGAGGTGATTAAATTGAGGAGCAATGACATTAGATAGAGTGGCAGTAAGCGTCTAACAAGCAATTTTGAGGAAACAAGCTAATCTGGAACGCTTTCTGTTAACGACAACTTTTACAACAGGGCTGAATAGACGACGACCAAGACATAAGCTTAGGAAATGAGCAGTCTCGGACTGTAGAGGCTTGCTCCAGGTTAATGCCAAACACTGGAGGAGCCAGGCAAGTCGATCCTTATGTATGCATTTCTTATGTGGGCACTGATTGGCATGAGGTGGATGTATTCGACTCACAGAGTCGCGTCGTTAAGAGTGTGCTCACCTTTGGAATGGTGTCAGAGGAGGCGATTATTGTAATCTCAAGCCGAGTGCTCATCGATTTGGAAGCGAAGGAAGACGCAGGACGTCGCTAGAATGAACCGGAAGTCAGGAGAACTATCAGCGAGGCTGTACCAGCAAAATGACAGTATAGGTGGAGCCTTACAACTAAAGCAGGGCGGACAAATACACGGACCTTCAACGTAAAGGAATGGATTAGTAGATGACATGGAGAGGTAAACTATGACCTGACACAACTTCTGTCGGGGCATGGATGGTGGATAACACATACTTGGAAGGCAAAACCTGATGGAATGCCACAGATATACAACAGCCAGAAACATCCTAGAAAGGGAAATTAGTGGCTACCGAGAGGACTAATAAAATTCATGTTACCGACGATTAGAGCTGGGAAGATGGGAAATGAAGTCATCACAAGCATGATGCAGCATTTACGTATGGAAGAGCGAGGAGCGAGAAGAAAAGAATCTACAAACCTTGAGAGCTGAGAGAACGAAGTGACGGAATATCAAATCTGCACCTGCCAAGGAATCCCTTCAGTGGAGAAGACATGACTTAACGTAATACGACAGACAAGGATATGATAACCTACGTGACGAGTAGAGTGGTGACCGGAAGGTCTTCGAGGGGCTATCTGCATCATCATCGGTCATTGCTTGTGTCTTAAGACATAAAGGGTGGGCTGGCCAACTTTTGCCGCCATCATCTGGCATGCCTTGGGTTGAACTTTTATCGGGGAGTGACAGTGGGCAGGGATGAGTGCGTTTAAGGGTTAGGTTTAGGATAGCTTTAAGCTAGTATCGGTCTAGTTTAGGGTCATCTATCAGAAGAACTAGATAAGTTAGGATTAGTCGAGGTTAGTTAGTTTTACTGTCGCAAACTTCTTCACAGTCCCCCTTCTCGATATTGGCATAGGTCCCTTGAGCTCATCTTTGCGTATATCCTGTCGATTTCTGTTTCTTTCCCTTTTTTTATTTCATCTATCTGCAGTCGAATTTAGGGAAGTGGGAACCTCTTTCTTTCTTCTTCTAGATAGCTTTATTTGGCACGAGATTGTGTTTGCTGAGCAGGTGGTGCAAGATGGAGTGAACCAGAACCACCCCCGTCCGACGAGTCTGGCCAAGCAACGGAAAACCTGCTGCCATCCTCTTCAGCTGTACCAAAAATGCTTCCATCGCTCTACCCTGGCTCACGACGTCTCCCAGAGACATAAACATGCACCAAGAAGCAAGGAGCAGGGCTTCACTCATAGCACGGGCTACAAAGTATCCGTAAAGTACTCTTAAGCTCGTCTGCGTATCAAAGAAAGGCTAACTGGAGAGGCTTGTTAGTTGAAGCTTAGTTTCTCCCACGTAAATCCTTTGTTCCAGCTATCGTAAACTATCATCGGTGTCGATCTAATCAAAGGACAGGTCTCTATCCTTGTCTTCTCCAAATGCAGCAATATTTTATTACCGACTTTCCCTTGCCGCTTATCACTGAGACGCGACCAGAATGTGCTTCCGCCACTCATAACCATGGCATTCTATTGGTCAGGGTGAGGTTATGCCATTTCTTTCCGTCCCCATCCAATTCTCAAGCTTTTTACCCTTCCATAGGCTTTCAGTTCCCTTCCATGTCAACCAATATCCATAGCAATGTTTGTTAAATCGATATCCTACACGCCTAACAAACAAGCCCACTAGGCGGTGGCTATTCAAAGGACACGGTCATGGAGTTGGAAAACCAAATTGATTTGAATCAAAAAATCGCTGAAATTAAAAAAAGGATTCTTCTCACAGGTAATCGACACCAAGCTCCTTTGCATTCATAACATTTCCATCTGTTCCCACCACTAGAGGGTCAAAAGGCAGCAAACGCAGCAGAATGGCAGAAGCAAAGCCGCATCAATTCCGAAACTCTGTCCACCCTCAGAAAGGAGAACAAGGAACTGACTAGCAAGTTGGTTGGTCTAAAAAATCCTGTCAACCGACGAATGGGTAAGGAAGAAGAAATCGAGGCTTGCAATGGAAAACCTCTGTACCCGGTGGGTGCCAAAAATCCCGATGAAGCTGTATTCCTGATGGATCTCAAAGTTACCGAGAATCGCAAGCAAAAGGATTTACTGAAGCATCGATTCCATATCAGACAGATGCATTTCAATCAGCTGGTTCAGCACTATCAGGAGTTGTTGGCCTACAAAGAGCATCAAGCTAAGGAAGTTGGTGGTAAACCACCAGAGACATTGGAGGAAGATGCTAATCGAAAGGTTGCAATGAAAAGATCCAACCGAAGGTCTAAAGTGATGTGAATTTTGATAATTTTCAGTTGGTTTGCCAGCTTGAGAATGAGATTCATCGGAAGAATGTGAAGTGGATCGAAGCGGAACATATCAAGAAGAAGTACAAGTCCATTCAGGCTTCTCTCATGACTGACGCAGAGAGATTCGAGAGATCATTGAAGGAACTAGAGGAGGCATTGACTGAACAACAAGCTGAAGTGAATCGATTGCAGGTATGTAACACTTTAATTTTAAAGGCTTTTTAAAGGAGCTTCTCTCGGATCTTCATATGCTTCTAAGAGCGTTTAACTTGGATTCTTTCTGAAGACTTTACATGGCTTCTAGCCTTGAGTTGCATCGTTTCTTTAAGTCTCATCAACTTCGTCTAAGTTCCTTTGATTCAACAAGACTCCGTTTAGACCACCAAAAACCTTACGATGGATTGAAGCTTCTCTCCAAATAATAAAAACAAATTCCTTTCTCCATTTCCATAGCAAGTTCACAACGAAGCCCTTGAGATGCGTGACGTAGCTAAGATCATACTCCAACGTCAAGAGCAACAGGCGAACACATCGCTCAAAATTCGCGAACGTCAAGCTTTGGACTTCCGCAAGCAAGTAGAAAGCCGCAAACTGGAACTCGAACGCATCGGTCGTAAACTCTTTACCGATGGCAAGACATTCGTCCACCAGGACAGTATTGGCTCAAGCTCTGGAGACCAACACACAGCAAAGACTGAAAACGAGGACGATCCCAATTCGCAGCTCAAAAGTGTTACAGAAGAAATGGACACTCTGTTCAAGGATCTAATGGAGGTAACTGGAGCAACCTCACCAGCTAATGTTCTCGAGAGATTCCTGTCACAAAAGGAGTCTTCAATGCGCTTGACGTATCTTCGACAAGCCGCAGAGTGTGAGAAGAATACCTTAGAGTCACAGCGAGAATATTTGACCAAAGAGTTGGAGTCATCTAAATTTTCTGAGATGAAGGAGAGTGAAGTGTAAGTTGAAGGAAGTCTCCAGGATCTTGGGTAAACGTTTTGTTTTTTTTAGAAACCAAGAAGTTGTTGAAAAGTTGAAACTTGACATCGTCACTCTTGGCCAAGTGAAGCAGAGGAACGTGGAGGCAGCTGAAAAGACTGAAGGTGTGATTAAGTTCATCCAAGAGAAACTACGGGACATGATCTATAAGTTGCAAGAAGTAGATGAGAGTGATGTTAACATCGTGGAAAAGGGAAAGACCATTTCAGCTCGTAGCTTACCAGACTTTCTGGTTCAAGATGCGACGGATGAGGATCTTATTGATGTGAGTTTGTAGGGCATCTATCAAAGCTTCCAGTTGTTCGACTGCGAACTCTCTTTCCAGATTCTTAAAGTAAAGTTGGAGACGAGTTTACTGGTCCAAGAAGGAAAAGATGACGAGGGTCCTCAAAAAATTGGTGATGTTGACGTTAGTTTTGGTCGCATAGACTTGTATAAAGTTCCTCTTATCCAATCCATCTTGCATTGATAGATTTCTGAGCTTACCGTTGCATTGGAGCAAACTCCTTCATTGACTGCTGAGGAAAAACCTCAACCAATGCCGATGTGTTACTACAATCTAGTCTCAGGTCGTGCAACACGAACTTTAGGAACCTCCTCTGGCTCTCCAGAGCAAGGACCACAGCCTGGTAAGTGGAAAATCGATTATTAAACACCACAGGATAAGTGAGAACTCTCTTCTTTAGTTGTAACCGATGACGAGAGTGAGGTACCATCAAGGAACTTCCTAAAGCGACAATCGGTCGTTATTGTGGACACAAAATCAAGACGCAAAGCATTCCGTCCCGTTCCTCAGAGAAGGAAGTAGATTTTCTATTTATTGAAATATATTTGCAAGCTTTTCTCCAAATCGAAAAGTCCCTTGACCATGACCATGACCATGACCAATAAATCTGCTTCTCAGCCCTTTCGTGGGCCACAAAATGAAGCGTATCCAGACCTCGACACATTAGTTTCACATCAACAAGCAGTTCTGAGCAACAGTCGAGCATCAGCCATTTACCTTGGAGCACACGTCGGACCGGAATCTGAGCACCGAATTGACGAAGGAATCTACAAAATTAAATTTATCCTTTCCTCGCTCCACGCTTGTGCTGGTACAATGTCGCTCGTAAACGATGACAACGTTTTACAATGGAAATGCCAAGTCGACAATGACGATGACGACGACGGTAGTGGGCGATTCAAACTTCCTCCTAGGGAGAGCAGGGGAACCAACAAAAAAAAAAAACACGGAATCGAGTTCCTTATGGAATGGACTACAATGCGAATTGTATAACATTGTGTGAGATGTAGACCGTTGCAGGGGCATCGGCCAGAATAATATTTTCCAGTTACATGACAAGCGGCACAATGGGTCAACCACTGTACGCACACAAAACAGTAACAACAATGGCCATGGACATTGGACAATTTCATTGTGTTGCCTGTGTCTTGTGTCCCAACTGGCTGCGGCAGTCGCACGATGAGAAGTCGTTCCTCCCGGGCGCTACAACAATGTTTTGCGATGTCCAATAATCTTGCTGCCGAATGGACACGGTACTGGGAATCGTCTGACATTCGTTCGCTGGTTGCTTCAATTCCTTTGGGTGGAATCACAAAACTTGCAACATGCACTGGTGCCAGAAGTTAGGGCAGTCTGAATGGCATCCTAGAAGAGTGGTGAAATGGGTAGACGGTCCAAAGGATAGGCAGGTTGTGTAGTCAAGAAGCGTGTCCGACGTCAATTTGTTTGTATAGAGAGAGGAAACCGTGCTGAAAGCTTGAAGGGGCATTCACAGTGCGTTCGGACTTGGACTTGGAATTTTTATTTTTTTTACGAAGATTTTGATTTGGAAAAGTGGAATGGTGTCCCTTTATGTTCCATTGTCACTTAAGTAATGTTACTTTGCAATCAGGTCATGAAGAGTCTTCGACGATGTGTTTAGACAGGACATCTGGTGTTGGTAAGACTGTAAATAACTTATGCAATCGGTTGTGGAATGGAATTGGGTTCGTGAAGTTGGGAAAGGGTAAACTTTGAAGGATTTGAGAAATAATTTTACAGATTATATCATCGAGATAATCTTTGGTGTAGATGAGCTACCTTGCACGACAAGTTGCAAAACAGAGATGAAAACAAGAGTCCGTCGACTACAATCTATAAACGGTAGAGAGGTTGGAATCAAGATGATAAACTATGCATTACTCTCCTGAACTCAACTTGTGCTAAGAGCTAACTTTTCTATCGGCTTGCATCGATGATGATAGGTTAGGTAAATGGGTGACTTGTGACGTTAGTCACTGTTTACGTAGACCAACTATTGACTCCGCTGATTTTGAAACCAGCTAAATAAGGATTTCAATATTAAGAGGTCTCTCAGCTCAGTATAACATAAGTCATCTAGCTCGGAGAAAAAGGAACTGCCAAAAGTATTCATTCTTCAGTTCTCGAGGGCAGGACATTTGCAAAGCAGGTGATGGATTGATGCGGTTTCTTTCTTGTCCCTATAGCTTCTGTACAAGTCATTGTGATGTACACTAATGGTCCAGTGCCCAGCAATAAAGCCAGAGAAGGCGACTTGGCTTAACCAGAGAAAGACATCCTCTCTCGTTAAGGGGGTGCTATAAATTTCTAGCTAGTGCAGCATCAGCTTGACTTAAAGGAGTTTTGTAAAATGTAGGGCCTGTGAAATATGCTGCCATTTTAAGACGAGGGTTGGTATAGGATTAAGGCTTGACGGTCTGTCTGAACTGGTGACTGACCATCTGATCCACAAGGCAGCTTGATATTGATTTTGTCACGACACGTTACGACTTCCCTTTAATCCTCTTCTAGCTCCCTAATATGTTGAAGGTACCAAGTTTGAACTAATTTACATCTGTTTCCATCTGTTCGAACGTCCTGATAGCAACTACTGTAGTCTAGTGTGTCAAAACCCTGGCTGACTTTAGCGCTATCATTTCGCCCTTTCGCTCTTTCGCTGCTCCTTTAAATTACCAAGCTTTCTGACTTTAGTTAGTCAGGTAGACACTAAGACCATTGTGATACCAGCACCAGGAACCTTGCAAGATGGATTTCCTTTCTTTCTCAGGAAAGATACTGTTGGTAGCCGTATCGGTGTAGAGCCCTTCCTGCTCCGCATTATGTACAGAACCTTTACACCCACAGACAAAGCTTCTTAATTTGTTAAAACAGGTCGCAGAGGTCTTCTTAGAAATACTCCCCTGGGTTTAGCCTTCTCATCCCTGATAGGGCAGGGCAGGTACAAAGAAGGAGGGTCACTGTTTTTTCCTCTTCTTCGTCTCTACAGCTTCGTTGAAGAAGACACCTATTCTAGTGGCTTGCTCCGTCAGGGCTTCTTATATATTTCATAACCTTTCCTACTAATGGACAAAAGTCTTTCTTCAGATCCAGGTTAGGCCAAATCTTCCATTCTCCTGCCTTCAGCATCGAGGCGAAATTTGATCCATTCTAGAGAAATAGACGGTTCCTTTCTATTTGCAGAAAGTTTCTGATCAGCACCTTCCGTTGACAGATTCTGTTCTGCAGTTACCCGAAACGTCCCAGCGTAGGGAAACATCGCATCTGTCAGCGATCTCATTTAGAGACCTACAAGCATTGCCGTACAAACTTGGGTCGTTGGAACCTTCTTCTCAAATTGCCTTAGTTTTCACCTGAAACAGACTACAGTGATCCGGCAGTCATCTGATCGTTTTTACATCAGGTTCACTGGAGAAGATTTCAACGCTGTTTAAGATCCATTTGTATACATCTCGATCGCAGATACTTCTGCCGTACAGGATCCTGGAGTAGCCGGTAATAGCGTCAGCTTTAGCTACCATTTTCTTCCCCTAGATATCCAAACTAAGTAAGTGAAGTGTCTCCAGCGCAGTGGGTAGGAGTTGTTCTTAAAGTTCCCGTTCCACAGACGCATGATAATCTCTGAGTTCTGAATCTCTGAATACTGTCTACCAAACCACTACTCCTTACACCAAGATGGGCCTAACTTTTTTTTCTCGACAACAAGTTCAATTGGAAAGTGAAAACCGTTCCCTCATTCATCGACATCCACCGAACCAGTCGTGTGGCGGATAGCTACGAAAAGAAGTTCTCAAAACAATTCCTCCGTGCGCCGACTGTGGTTGCGCTGAATTCTTGGCAGGATGCCACACAGCCCAAAAGCGGACAGAAAAAGCATCTTCATCTCCATTTCCATCTAATTCCATTTTACTCATCCCGTCTGAGCTTATCCAATTCCCAGTCGTCAGAGCGGAGGACTTGGTAGGAAAACTGTTTGCTCTCCTGGAATTGGACACAGTCGTCCCATAAAGGAGTGCACACAATGACTTATTAAAATGCGAATGAGCCTTTTTTACCTGTCAATTCATTTGTTAACCTTTTTTTGTGTACGGCAAATGCTAACACAAATGAGTCTCGTTTACTCTAAAAGGCCGGACGAATGGCAACAAGCAACATGGGAGCTATGGTCCCCAAAACAGAGACTGAATGGCCAATCAGTAGTGTGCAACAATGGCCAACAAAAGGAACTCCAAGGAGAGTGAAATGAAACACGAAAAAAAAGGAAAAAAAATGCAGAGATTATGACCAAGGTAAAGTCTCTGTAAACGAACCGAAGACGATGAGGAATTTACAAGTTCTGAGGCCAGTGAGTCTGTGACTTGTTAATGTGTGTGTGCGTGTGTAGGGAGTTGCATAAGTCCTTTTTTTTCCTCCAATCACTGAGCAAACAAAAAAAATAAAGAGGAAATGGAAGCAAATTTTAATTAAGGACCAGAATGGACCACTTAGGGACGCTTTGCCATAATGGTTATGTTCAAGTCGTGATACGGGTTGGCGACTGGCTAGACAGCGGTATGGAGTAATGCCATGCGTTGGCTTTTTATTTCACCGAAGGGTTAAGGCGGCAAGTGAAAAGTTTCGCAATAAATGCGGAAGACGGACTAGTAATTTGTTAACCATGATCAAATGAGGAAATGAGAAAACTTTAAGTTATAAGTCGGCGTAAGGTATAAGGAACGAGGGAAGAAGGCTGGAAAGAGGCTCAACTTTTCAAGTTGCAATTTAAGGGATTTTCATTAATCTCCCCAGACTTTGACCTAAATTTTGTTTTTTCGGTTTTGGTTGTCGGATCGTTGGACTCTTTTTTCTCCGGTTTTTCATGTGAGATTTTGGGTCGGTAATTGAAAAGTTTCTAGTCATAACATGAGAAAGGGGGGGGGGGGACGGGCCTTCATTGCTTTATGCTTCGAGGGAATGTTTTATGACTTTGGGAATGTTTACTGCTGTGGATTTTTTTTTTTTTATAATAAGCGCGCGCTAAAGGGGATACGGCTACCCTTAAACTATTGAACTAGAGCACGGGCATTAGGGAAATTAGAGGAGAGAGAAAGGAGGTACCGGTGCACGTTGGTTTTAAATGCTTGAGGGTTGTAGTGATGAGGAAACACAGAGCTATATAGATTATTCCACATTCGTGTGGTACGGCTAAAGAAATAATCTCTATATTTGACAGTACGTCCGAAAGTAGGCTTAAGGGTAAACTGATGTGCATTCGAAGCTTGACGTGTATTGCGGGTGAAATTTTGCAGGGGCGGAATGCAGCTGGCTATTTCGCTAGAGCACTTTTTGTAAAAGAATCGATAAAACAGTGAGAGACAGGAAACATTTCTTCGGTGTTCAAGCGAGTCTATTGACTCCGCAATGTTTCACCTATTAGTTTTATCGCGCGTTTTTGAATTCGATCTAGAATGTGCAAGACGGTTTTAGGCGCACCAGACCAGATGTGAGCGTTGTACTCAAGCTTAGGGCGAATAAACGCCTTGTAAATTGAAGCCAGATCAGAAGGGGTAAAGTATTTTTTGCATCGTTTGAGGAAACCTAAACATTTCGCAGCGTTCTTGGCGACATCGAATATATGGTCATTCCAACGAAGATCGTTGTTAACACACATACCGAGGATGGAAAGTTTTTCGGTTTCGGCAATGCAGGTACCATTCATGGATAATGGTTCGAGATTAGGGTTTCGCTTGAGAGACAGTAGGCAGCATTGAGTTTTGGAAGCATTAAATTCCACTCTATTTGTAGAACCCCATTTTAATATGCTGTCAAGGTCGGAATTTAATGAGTTTAACATACGTTGCCGCTCCACTACTACATCCGAAGAGCAGGGACGTGAGCTAGGGAACGAATATGAAAAACTGAGAGTACTGTCATCGGCGAAGGAATGAATTGGATTAGAAGTTGCAGACAAGAGATCATTTATAAAAATGAGAAAGAGAGTCGGAGACAAAACAGAGCCTTGGGGGACACCAGCATTTATATGGTGGGTTGCAGACTTGAAACCGTCCAAAACAACTTGAATTGAACGGCCCGAAAGGTAGTTTCTAATCCATTGAAGAAGAGATACATCGATCCCATATGCACGCATTTTCGACAAAAGAGCTTGGTGCCAAACTCTTTCAAATGCTTTTGAAATACCAAGCGCAACAATCTTACTTTCACCGAGGTGATGTCAAGATTCGTTCCACTTCTCGGTGAGATAAGCCATCAAATCACCCGTGGACCTGTTGCTACGGAAACCGTACTGCCGGTCATTAAGGAGTTTCCGTGAGTCGAGATATTTCATAAGCTGACGATTTATCAGCGTTTCCATGACCTTAGAAAGAAGGGACGTAAGTGCAATGGGTCGGTAATTGGAGGGAGAAGAAGATTCGCCCTTTTTGGGCACGGGCTGGACAAATGCAATTTTCCATCTACTCGGAAAGAGACCTGAGGAGTAGGACAGATGGAAAAGCTTACGCAGTGGTTTTGCCAGGGTGGAAGAACACCTCTTCAGAACTAAGGGTGGAATACCATCTGGACCAGCGGATTTGTGTATGTTGAGACCTCTAAGTACTCCTGCAACTGTACGAGTGCGAAAGTGGACTTGTCCCATGGAGAATTGGACGCTCTCGAGTACAGGTGGAGGCAACGCACAATCTGGGAGCGTTGAGCTGGCTGCAAAGTGTGCAGCAAGCAGATTGGCCTTGTCTGAGGAGCTGACAGCTGGAATGTCATTGTAAATGAGCGTTGGAATTGACGACGAGGCAGAATTCTTGATGTTTTTCACGAATGACCAAAAATTTGTACTACCCTTGGGACATTGTAGTATTTTTTGCCTCAATTTTTGGTCATAAAGGAATTTGACACGTCGAATGTGTACATTGCAGTCATGTCTGGCTTGCTTAAACTTTTGACGGTTTTCCTCAGAGGGGTTGGCTTTAAAATACCGAAAACATACCTCTTTCTTCCTGATAGCCTCTTTGCAGCTCAGGTCAAACCACGATTTTTCCTTTGGTTTGATGCTCTTCATTCGGTTGGGAATAAAGGAGCTCATACCAAGGAGAATGATTATGCTTTGAAAAACATGACTGTGGAGAAACAAGGCTGAATAGGAATGCAACTAACTGGTTGAACTTTTTTTTTTTTAAGTTGTCCTTTTCTCATTTGTACGACTTATTTGTGACCAGTGGTTCCTCCTTTTTGTAAAGACAGGGTAAAGAAAGCGTGTGTCTTTTGTTACGCCTTGCAGCCTTTATGGGGACTAACATGGTTCTCTGTATAGAAATGTACATCTGTAGTTCGTGCCATTCTTATCCATGGTTTCCTCGTTTGGTAGCCCACAACATCACAAAACTAAGCGGAGTTCAAAGAACGGCTGGGATCGGAACCACAGGAGAGCTACGATCGAGTTCGACCGAAGCTTTTGAAGTGGACCGGCATTCACCTTGTTAGATTCGAAGTGAGGACGGTCTCTTTAGAATTTAGTCAAGGAACACTGTTCGGACTCTGCGTCCCTCAAAACTCCAGTTGACTGACAACTCATCCATTCAGAGCAGGTTTGAGTACACTTAGAGTAGCTAGAGCTTCATAACAACCAATGGTCCATGTACCCATGTGTCGTGCCATCATCAAAGCGGTAGGCCATGCATACCCTAGACACTTAACCTAAGAATATGAATATGGAGAATGGGAATACCGACAAGCACTGCGATATACAACAAGGTTTTGCGAGTCACAAGTATCTTGATTACCTAGATGGCGCTACAGTTCAGGGTGAACCTGGGCCTCAACCAACAAGCCTCTTCAGTTAACCTAGGTCTTAGCTAACCGTCTTCAGTTGTTCACTCTTCACGCCAACTTGAATGAGGTACCTTTTCGGCTCTCTTGCCACAGAAATGTCACGAAAGATTTAAGTAATAAGTCAAGGTCTCACCTGAACGAGCCTCCACATTCCAGTGGGTATCACCACTAGAAATCGTTAGGTTGAGTCTTAACCAGAAACATCGTTTTCGTGACCTTCAAACCCCATCTACTATCCTATGCAGCTCATTTCGTCCTGGAGACACTCTTAAGGCATCGTTAGTCATGATCAGAACTCTTTAGTATTCGAGCGGAGGTCCAAACCCAGAAGCAGATGACCCTAGTTAACAACCTGAATGAGGGTTCCTCCCAGGAGCCAATTGATGGCAGTCCCATCATCATTTGGTTCTTCTTTGAGGACCACTTCTAACGAGTTACATCATCAGGTAAGTTCTGCTGTATGACTTCGAGCGCTAGACGGGCGATAACAGGGAAAGCGAAGCAAACATTGAGAGCTTTCGAGAGGTAAAACCTTCACCAAATATTTTGGTCCTCCACAGAGGAGCGCTTGAAAGCCTCATTGGCCATCTGTGCTACATCCATGATGCTCTGGAACAGAAATGGGACCGAATCTTAGGAATTGGCAAGGCACCGCCTCACATAGCTGCAACTCAATCTCTCTATGCAGAGCCTGTGGGGAAGAAGAATCTATGTAGTGGCCAAAGGAAAACATTCCGAGAAGACGCTTTGCAGGAACAAGCCCACAGACAATGCAAAGAATGTATCTCTTCGTCATCAATATCGGATCTTGTTTGTCTAAAGATTTCTACAGGATCGCCAAAAGGAATCCCAAGTTGTTTGCTCCGATAATCACATCAAGGACCATCAAAACTAACTCCGTCACCCAGAGGTCATTACTTCCATGAAATTAAAAATGCACCTCGCTAGTTGTCGCAAAATCTACATGCACACATACAAACGCGTGCACACATACCATAATGGCAATGGCTTTCCATTTTCTTCGTTAAATTATTAATTGACCACCATCCAGTCAAGCGTTAAGCCAACGTAAGCACCAATTTACTTGGCCATTACTAGATGGGCTCACCCCAAACCGCGACCATGCTCTGTGAAATCTCTGCAGCACACAGTGTTGGTATATAATTTACTGTTGTTTACTTGACCGCTCTATAATTGGATGCTAAGCATTCGCAACAGGAGGCTGCACCTCCTTCCTTTAATTATTTGCTAGTCTGTGTCTGTGTGTGTGTTTGTATGTTTGATATTCATATCCACATTCGTTGTGTTTATGTGGAAATTTTCCAGACATTTTTCGACGAAAGGAACACAAGTGAGTTGTCATTTCTTTCCGCTAAAACGAAGGTACAACGGGTCTCTGGCAGGTTGGCAGGTTGGTTGACTTAATGGCGACTGCCACACACTAATGAAATGCAAACAGCAACCAAAATGCTTAGACAGACTCTCATCTCGGTTTGGAAAACAAGGAAAAAAAATAAAAATGGTCAGTCTGGGTGGGTGAACTGAAAAATTTGCATGTTGCTCCTTGTTGGACATGAAACACATGTGAATGTCCTGCAAATTAATATCTCTACGGAAAAAAGTAGAAAAAAAACAAGCTTTACATACGTTATACGCTAACGATGTTGTTTTGATGAAAATCTGCTTAGGATGTTGTTTTTCCTGCACACACACACCCATCCACCACCCACTATCTGTCGTCGTCTCCGGTCAGTATTCCGCATTCAGAATTCACCCACGACCATATTACCATTTAATGTTTGTCATTTGGGGTTGTTGATCATATCATAATTGGATGGCTTGTTAGTCGCTTCATAATGTCCTTTAATTAATTGGATTCCTTTCCCTTTTCGTCCGTCCCAGAGTGCCAGAGATGCTTGTGTGATTTCATTTTTTTAATTTTCACAACCTACTGCTGAGTCCTTCGGAATGTGATTTTCCGATGGAATTCTTGGAAAAGCTTTAAGGGAAAACAACAGAGCTTAATTAAATTCATTGGAATTGTTGATTGAAAAAAATCTGCAAAAAAAAAAATGGAAATTTTTGTAAGAAAGTCAATCGAGGGGGAAAGGACACAAGAGTAGGATATTTGAAATTGGAAATATGTTGTATGTGTGTAATTAATTAAGGCCGACCATCAATGTTGACGTAAAGAGATCCTTCGTCGAAATAATTACTTAAAAGTTTTGATTCTGTGAAGGGAAGTGGTGGTGAAATTTATTTAACTGAAGGGCGTGTATAAGCGATGGAACTATGTAGACTCTCATTAGAACTCCGTACCTTAGTGGAATCAGTTCCAAAATACAATTTAGTTTAGTAGAAAACTGTAAGCAATGTCACAGCCCTTAAGACTATTGCTAAGTCTTACGTGCATTGGTACCTGCAGCCGTTGCAGAGAAAACTACTCCAAAGCCGGGGCTTAGTTAGTTAGCTTCAAGTGGTGGTCCTTTGAGAAGAGGAACATTTAGATCAAAAGTCAGTCCATTGTGATACCAGTGTGAGGATTCTAGGGTTGAATCCCAGTCTTCTCCTGAAACCATTTAGATTTTCTAACGTAGCATTTTAGATCCGCCGTGCTGGTGGAGTTTAAAGTACAAATTGAGATCGTTTAAGAACTATTCGCCTTAGGTGGTTTCCTGTTGATTAAAAGTTCACAAGTGCACAAAAGACTCTTCTTTTTTCCCGTCTTTATAGCTCCTGCAGAAATCGTTGCATACAATACCCAATGTCCGTCTAGAATGGAGAGCCCTGCTAGAACATTAGTTAGTTTCGAGAGCTGGTCTCTTTTTGGTAAAATTAACGCTTTCCATCTCTTAGGGTCTACGATAGGCCAGATTAGCGTAGTGTTGTTATAATAAACAGTCTTTTCGACAGAGCATTGGTGTGAATCAGGTGTTCAACAACGATGGAGATGCTTTGACGTGATCGAACTTTCTACTGCCTGTACCGAGACTTAAGATCATTCTCTATCTTCACCCGCTGGACCTATTTATACAAAAGTTTGAAGCTAAAGTGCAAGTTGACTAAGCCAATCGAAAGGCTTGGTACCCAACAAGACACAGAATGGATCTAACATGGATGAAAGGATTAGGTGTTGGAGTTTCTTTGTGCCTCCTAGTCCTAATCTTTTAAAATTCATCAGGTTTCTAGATCATTGCAGTGTCTTCCAGGTAGAGGTTTAAGCCGGGAAGCTGCATTGAAGGCAATACCACGTGATGGCCTTAGAGTCTTAGAGCTAAAATCAAGGATTGTCCATTGCTACTGCAAAGAGCCTAAGGTTCTTAGCTCGCAGTGCAATGTGTTGGACTCTGCTGGATACCCGGTCGCAGGGGTATCCCCTTGCGAGGTCTCGACCTACAAACAGTTTTTCTTCTTCGAGGTTCGTTATAAGTTCGCCAGAGCAAGCATTAAGTCATCTGTGATTGCTTCAGTTCTTGTTGTCTCGAACCTGATTCTAGGCTAGGATTTGAAGATTCTCTTAGCTGAAGTGCATGTTCGGGTCAAGGCAGCTTTTCAGTTTGTGAAGTTCACGGTGACATCTGAGGAAAGAGCCCGGTGTCTGCTGTCTGGACAGCATTCGGCACCTGGCAGAGTTAGTTTTCTGCAGGGCATATGATCACATAATCACGCATCTCTTTGCCAAAATCCGGGGCAAATGCGGAATAGCTTCGAAGGGGGTATATCCAGCTTTGATGAAAGTACGTCCAGACTTGGAATTTGTTGATCTTAAAATTACACAAGTGTACCGCTAAACAGCTTGACAGGTTTTTGTTAGCTACATTGAACAGCGATATGTCTCTATAGTCGTTACACATGTGAGGTAACCTTTTTTGCGAATAAGGCAAATAGGTCTGCCAACCATCCAAGCGGAGGTACATGCTTTCTACCAAAACATCAATTTCATATTCGAATAGCTCTGTTGGCACCAGATCTAGCGTCTTTTTTGTTCTTCAGCTGGTCGGACTTCATTCATCATATTGGAGGTCATAAGGATCTTCCTTGATGGTGCCTTTTGGTAATTTTTTAAACACATATTAGGCAGATCACAACCAAACCTGTCTAGACAAAGTCACCGCAACCAATTTCCTACGATGAATCCTATCCCAGCATTTTATGGAATATGTCCATTCAGCAGCTCAGAATTCCGGAATATGTCCATTAAAGCGAGGAAGGTAATATTCGCCTCACACTAAGCGAGGACAGATTCCCATTCTGAAAGTAGACACTCTCATCAGTATACTCAGAAGGTACTGCCAGTGGTGTATGTCCTTAGCTCCATTGGCAACCAATTTGGTGGTTAAAAACTGCTTCAAAACTGAATCAAGCTGCCAGGAGGATTTTATTGATGGAGAAACAGGTGCACTCCAGCCTAAGCTGTTGTTGCCTTTCGAAGGATTTTGAAAATTTGAGCCCCACTAACACTTGTGTTTTCTATGTCATTGCATTCCACTTTCTTCAAAATGAAACCGGCTTGTGCTATTAAAGAAGCTTTCGTTCTTTAGACTTCCAGTTCTTAAGTCCTCCCATAATGATGTCCAATATTTCACCCATTCTCTACCTCTGCCAGGAGAATTTTATACTTTCATCTCGCAGCTTAGTCCTTCCTTCATTCTACTTCAAAAAATTAAACTCTCGAACCCATTTCAACATTCTTAAATGGTCTCCCTAATTCATTTTGTCTTGACATTTCATGGAGCATTCCAAAAGGAGCCTCTCACACCCCAAAATCTAATTAACTTTTCACATTTGTCACCGTCGTTGTGTCATTCTTACACCACTGACCACTTAAACAAACGACAGGACCCTCTTTTTCGAGAAAATCTACCACCTCATGTCTCCACTGACAATCGCTCGAAATGACCAACAAAGTCCACATTAGTAATGACTTCCACACTTTGTCTGGCGTCTAACTACTTTATCCTAAGGATACCACTCATGCTAATTGCTGCACACACCCTAGGGGGTACCGATGAAATATTTCGTCGTTTTTGGCATTATCTCGGGTCAGTTGCTGTCTTTCTTTTCCTTCATCGTTGTCCATTTATAACAAAAAAAAAAAAAGAGAACCTTAAATCCAGAAAAATCCCTGTAGGGACATCATGAATTTTTAACTCATTTGCGGTTTCCTTCAAGTCCTTTTGAATATGGTTTGCCACACTTAAATAATTTATCATCCGCATGATTAGGGACCATAGCCATATGCAACAATTTTCTTTTTTTTTCGAAGTCTAAAGGATTATGATTATGTTTGCCTTTGCACATCCTTCGTGGTAGTCCTTTAGAGATTATTTGGCTCTGGGGTCTTATAAAGTCATTTTCGAGATGAATAGACCGAGTGGTTTGTTGCTTTTGCTATTTTCTTTAGATTGACCAATGGATAATCCATTTTATGAATGGTAATTCATCAATCTAACAAGGATATCCTTTCAGGATAGGATCAAACAAAAAGCGAGTCATTTCAGACAAAAATTTGGTTGTTAAATTCTATAGCTCACCTTTATCTATGTTGTGCTTTGTACACCCCAAAAAAGGGTATGTGTAGTCCTGGGAAAAAGTTTTCCTGTCCCATGGGGAGAGTAACTCTGGTTTGGTATCTAATGGATAACCTGTGTAGTCAAGCAGTTGTCTACGCAAAAACTATTCCCATTTCGGCGATAAACTTTTAAACTTTCTATAATGTATTCGAAAGGTGTATTTGAAGCATAAGGATGTGGCTGGCGGTAAATGACGTCGATACGTGCGCAAGACGGTTTCCAATGGTAGTTAAACTTTAAGAAGGAAATCGTGGTGAAAGTTCTCATAAGCCTTTCAAGAACTTTCAAGACATTTACAGAAATTCAAGGGCCTTACGTTTATTTTCAGAAGTCGAGGCTTGCTCTTGAATAGCCTACATGTGTACCAATAGGTTAAGTTTGGTGCTATTGTGATGGTGTCCTTTAAAAACCTTCTCATTGCATTGAATCGAAGTCGATGCTTACATTCGAACCAAGAAATCAAAGACTGCGTACGATGTATTGACCAAGATCTGGAAAAGCCTCATGCGTTATAAGAGAATGAATAATAATGCCTCAGAGAGTCTTCGAATTAGTCTTCAGGCTCGAGGCTGAAAGGAAGACTTAAAAACTGAGCTCAAGCAGTCGCTAATGGGAGAATACCTGTTTTAGTGAACTAGTAACAACGTATCATGGATTCGGGAGGCTATAAATGCAGCGCCGAAGAAGATGCAATCTAGCTTTCAAGACCATAGCACGGGTGTTATAACTGTTAGAGGAGCAAGTATTTTAAAGGCTTCAAGACGTGTAGGTACTTTAGCCGTCTTAAAGTTTTCGACAGAATTAACACCAAAGTCTTTGCAGATCAATTAAGAAGGAGACTTCTTCCAGGACTCGAAAGCAACATTCACAGGCTTAAACCAGTGTCACAGTCTTGTGTGCCTCAGCTGTACAAAGTAACGTAACAAGTATCAGTCCACCGTAAATGTCTGCCATTTGAATTAATGGGTCCTTCTTTCATCAACGAAGAAAAGGTGTATCCATATTTTGAAAAGACCAAGACCAAGTTATTGGCCTGGGCAGGTTATGTAAACTTCTTTGAACAGAGATTAACGGTTTTTTTTTTGTCGCTCCACAATATTGGGGTGTGGACAACCCATAAATGTGTGAGGCGGAAGACTGCCCTGTTATTGGCTTGAAAAGTTCACAAGAAGGGGGACATAACTGAACCTTGCTTATAAGTCATGTAAAGTAGGGACTCTCACTCTTCTTAAGAGGTCTTACCTTGTTGACAAGATAGAATAAGTCGCAACATTTTAGCCTTTTTGATCTCGAGCAAGTTACTGCCAAAATCATATATCATGGCATCCGTGATAGCTTGATCTTTAAAACAGAATTTTGGTCCTTCTTGTCATCTTAAACTTGATGACTGTGATGAGAAGTCTTGATCAGTTTGAGCATTGTTATCGTTTACGTCTGGACCAAGTCGACATCTTGATGCAGCTTCTTAAGTCATAGAGCTCTTCAAGGCGCGCTTATATCTTCTACTCCATTCGTCTTCCTCACAAGAAAGACTAAATGAAGTACTTTTCGTTCGAAAGCGCCTTGTACGTGCTATGGTTTCTTGCTTATAGTCATCATTGCTTTATAGAGCATCCCCTTGCTAAAATCCGGTACAACTTTGAAATAGCTTTAAGGAGGTGTGTCTAGATTTCCGTCCACCGTCTTGTAGAATTCTATGCGATGAATGCTATCGTCTGTAGCTGGGAAGATGATGGTCACTTCCAACGAAAGGTTTCATGAATGCCGACAGGCAAGCTAAATTTCTCACTCCTGTGGAACTGAAAATTTGAAACGCTCTTACTCTCCCTGACTCAGATTTTTTCCAAAAAAGCGTCGAAAAGGTGACAACTGTCACTTTCTGACACCCGAATGGGATGAAGTGGCGTTGCTTCTGGGAATTCACACTGGAAAGGCACACTTTCATAGGTCGTCCCGTTTCCACAATATGACGTGAACCACAAGATTGCCCGATTTTAAGGTTCCACTCTCGTTTTTCCGAAGCTATTTGTCTATAACATGCCAAGGATTTTGGAGAGAACTCTCGACAGGAGGTAGGCAACATGACAACAGAAGACTTGAGACGAAAATTTGGTATAATTGGCACAAAATCACGACTGAACTTTGCATCAAGGCTGGAAGTGGACATTATCCCAACATCAACGTCCATACAGTCGAGGAGATAGCTTTTGAACAGTTTTAGTCATTGTGGTGTTTTAAGAAGTCTATCTTACCATCCTTTGATAAGATCTAGAGCGGTGAAGTTTCCGGAAGGCGGATCTTTCCTTCAAAGTGAATCTGTTACACAGTGAGTAGTTCAGTTGGATTCTCTGGTTAATCCTGTCATGGTTCACTCGAAATTTAGTGTTCCTAAGATTGCTGTGTATTCAGAAAACTCCGCTAAAAGATGGTGTGAGCTTTTCAACTAAAAATAAACGCATGCTCTTCACAACCAATAAACAATTAGTGTAAGTCTTCTTCAGCTTCAGTTGATTATGTTCACGCTTCCACCCCCTTCGATGACGAATTTTAATTACATTTACTGCCTCCCAGTTCTGTAGTTTATCCCGAAAATACCCAGAAAACCACTACCGCAATATCAACATCCAAAGGCAATTTTGTTAGGCTTTCCCGTGTTGTGTAGAAGGACAAATGAGAAAGCTGCAGCTGGCTTCAAAATCTAGTTCACTTACTAATCTCTGGACTTTATTACTTCTCTCCCCCCTAAACGGACCCAGTCGCACCAGAAAAAAAAGAGAGCAACGACAATGCAATCCGGTTTCATAAACCAAGCCAACCTAGGGTTTGTTCGAAACACACATGTCCGTATGACCAGAACCATTAGAGGCAATTGGAAGGATGTTTCTCCTTTTCTCTCTCAGACTATGTTTTGAATACACAGGATTTCAGGATCGACCATGCGAACGGGTAAACCTCAAAAAGCACGCCACGCCACAGAACACCAGAATCACATTAAACAAATTACCAGGGTGCGGTGCCGGATATGCAAAGGACTTTTATTTATTTTTGGTTTCAAAGGATGTGACGCCGTCGGCCAGCTATGATGGTGATACAGGGCAGGGATAACATACCGAATTGGAATAAACCAAAATCCAGACACACACAGTGCATGAGCCGACTATGACGGTGTAATAACTTCTCGTAGAGCTTTGTAGTCGTTGCCGTCTAATGAGCTGAAAAAATGTTACGATAAATGTGCAGGGATACGAGTATATGCACCGGAAATTGAGCGGTTTCATTTGGATTAATGGATGGATTTGATGGGGATTTGACGGGAATTGATTGCGTTCGATGTTTTCAAAGAGCGGTGCCGCCGGTGGTGGTTAGGTAATCATGTACTAGAGTCGAGACCTAACCATAGTCAGTTCACTGTTTCAGCCATCTGGTTGGGAGATCAAGGAAAGTCCTTGTAGAACAAGTTCAAACGCAATTTCTTAAACAGTTTGTTTACATTTTGTATTTTCAAGGGAAATACAATCAAGGATCATGCTGAGGAGAGTGTTGATCTGATCTATAAGGACTCGTGCTAATGTATCCATTCACCAGCTTCCCAGAAGTGTAAACATCGAAAAAGACACACGAATCAACTGGAAAAAGGAAGCAAAAAATTATCACGGATCCTTCCCACCAGCTCCTTCAAACTTACACTCATAAATGTCGCCAGGGAAATAGGAATCAAGTTTGCAGCCATGATAACCATCGGCTTCTGAGTCCTTTGCATAAATATAATCACAGACTTGCGGAACTTAAAGTTCTGGTCCATCCAATTGCATGAGTATATCGATGTAGTCATCTTCATGCTGGCGTCCATAACTTCATTCACCAAATAGCAGCACGGCAGTACCTCTCCCAACACCGCAAGGAAGTATGTAAATGCCGTCAGCAGATAGGTCAGGTCCTGTGTGAATTTCAGGAAACAAATCGCAGTCATACACAACACAAACGCGGTCACCAAGAACTGAACGAAAATCGTTCCAGAAATCACCGGACTAAGGCACTCAAAGTAACTGCAAATGGGATTTGGTCAATGGAATTCATTTCACAGGACTAAGTCAATCTTTAACTCACCTCAGTGTATTTCTGTGATCATTCACGCACCGTATCAACTCCGCATAGTTCTCATCTTGACTTTTCTTCCCACCATCATGGCCAATGCTTGAAATCCTCCTCGACAGACAGCCCATGTGTGCCAGCAACACATATGTATACAGCACCGAGTAGACATCACTGGTCTGATTCATAATGCACTGATAGGACGAATTAAACCACTGATAGCTGAATGCTATGATATACAATTTCGTCGAGGACTTCCAATCAAATGGTAGATATCCTTCGAACACCAGTCGTCCGGTTAGAAGACCAGTTACCGCAAAAAAACCCAACGTCAACCAAAACAGAATCTTGTAGATGATGAAAATCCGACGACAATTGGCAATGACATACTCCATGCGTTCCCGATCGACAGGAAACTGTTCAGCTCGTTCGTCTAACTTTCTCAGATACTGGTGAGCTTCGAGTATCTTATCGCGAAAGTAGAAGACCACAGAAATTTTCATGGAACAACATGTGAGCTCAATACTTGTCGACATGGTCCTCATCAGTTGGACAAATGATTCGACGAAAAAAGCTTGAATTACAAGCTGAAACGGAGCCAGGAATGTTATGAAAATATTCACACATATCGAGTAGATTCTGTAGAGGGTCCTGTGCGTCTTGAACGGATGCATTCCGAGAAATCTCCAAAAGAACCACACATATCGGAACGCTTCGGTTGAATCCAATTTATCCAATTTGGTAATCATGACCGGATTGACTGGGTTCTTTTTTTGAAAAACTACTCAAGCCATGGTTGGGTGTTGTATTTATAAGGATTTAGATGTCCCAGGGACATGAAATATTAATGAACGAACGGCATGGGTAATGGATTTTAATTTCTTCGTCCATTGTAAGCGTCTTAATTAAATAATAAGCACGGACTTATGGGTATTAATGGTTTTCTTTTTCTGGGCTCTCACAGGCAAGTTGCATTAAATATTGACAAGGGAACCGGTCGGGGTAGGCAATCCTAATTGGTTTAATTAAACAATTTTAATTAGATAATAAGTGGAAAGAAGGTATATATCGTGTCCTGTGTGTGGGTGGGTAATTAAAAGTGACTTGTCATCTCTTATGCAAAAATTACATGCATCGACCTTCAATTAACAATGCAAAGCAACTTTGTCTTTGGATCGATAATGAACCGAAGAAGGGATGGGACAAGACTCGCGGTGGACTAGATGGGGATTTGCTTAGATGATTGCATAGCTAGTGAGCTGTTCTTCTATCCAGAAATGCGCTAAGTTGAGTCTAAAAACATCACAAGGGGTCGAGAAGGTAATAAAGTTAGAAACCTAAGGAACATATGAATGTAAGGATCTGCAGATAAGAATACCCAAGACTTTTTCATACATCACTTGCTACGAGATCTTTCTCAGCACGGAATAAGTGTATATGGGCCTTAGGACGTACTTCTCAATAGATTCAGATGGTTGCTGATTCCTTTACAACTTTTGGGCATTTTGGGCATGGCTGCTGATTCTTCCAAGAAGCTTTGCCCTCTGCCTTCAATTCCATTGCGAAAAGTTGTTAAGGTGACAACACCTACGATCAAAGAGCAATAGAGACGAACAATCTGGACGGTCCTTTGTTTATATCGGAAAAGAATTGGTCCAACTGATCCAACTGATCCTGAACTATCCTCCCAAAAGGAGTACTGCGATGCACCTGTCTTGACAACACTGACTTTTGACATACACCGAATACTTAACAGTTTGAAAGGCGATTTTTAAATCTTCTAAGCGACTTAGGACTACGTCCTTTGAAGGCTCTAAAAATCAAATTATGAAGTCGAAGATTGAATGATGAGGTATGAGGCGATGATGTACCTTGATTTCAAAATGTTAGGTTCAAGAAGGCAGGTCGTGTTGTGTTCTGAATTCCCATATGCGCCTAAAATAAGGCTTCAAAATATTGAAATGTTGTGATGGAAGAGAAAGAGGAAATGTTGCAAGTGCTTTCAAGTGAGTTCTTGTCAAGTTTCTGACAAGTCTGCAACGATAGTGAAAAAATTGCTTAAAGGCGGGCTGAGGTCCAGCATGGGCAAGATGAAAGCTTTAAGCAAAGCAGGCGTTCTTCATCTAGTTCCTGCATTTGTTCTAACCTTTCTCACTTGTTGCTGGAAATTTGGTCAACCTTTTTGGAAGGATCACCTCTGCATTCGATTACGATCGAAGCTATTTATTGCTAAAATGTCCTCTTTGTGTTTGCGGGGCTCAGAATATTCCTTTGCAGACTACAACCATGGAGAGGTTGAAATAGATATCAGCTGTTGGCGGAACATTTAGATGACTTTTCCTTACCTAAATTTCAAAGCATGGGAAGGGCTTAAATAAAAATGTCGATTGGTGACAACAAGTTTGAGTATAATCTTAGTGATTCCAAGCTTAGGGACTTTGGTGAAGTGCTAAAGGAGTGTCGAAAGCATTTGGTATCCTGCATTGAGACCCATTAATACAAACGATTCCTGTGTCTGTGTAGAGGACTCCCGAAGTCTGTTTAACATCCAAAAAGCAGCTAGCATTGCTTCATCAGATAGATTGGTCGTACTCTTTTGCATCGGTTGGCGAAAACCGCACTTGAGCTCGCACGCTTCAGTTCGGGGTGAACCAGGGCCTCAACCAACAAGCCTCTCCAGTTAGCCTGGTCCTTAGCTCACCGAATCCAGTCATGCACGTCAAGATGGTTGAGGTTCCCTTGTACTTATGCGTGCCACCTAAGACGAGGTGTTCCTCTACTGCGTTGTCTCGCCGGGTTGGATTCGAAGACTTTCCAGGCCAGAACGTTGTTTTGGAAGAGAAATTCCATCTAAACCTGAAAATTGGTTACAATTAAGATCTTCAATGACTCTAGCTACTACAGGGGTTCGAAAAACTATTTGACGCTCAGCGTAGGTAGATCGAGAGAGCTATTTGGCAACGTTTGTTGCAAAAAGGGCAGGTAGCACATTGGCTTTCTCATGGTCTTAACTGAGATCTTTTCCACTATGTATATCTTCTACACACAAAATCAAGCACAGTATGATCCAACTTAGTCCCCTAATATAGCGGACAACAGACAGAATGTTCGAAGAGATTAGATTTCGATGAAGACATTTCCTTCAAAAAACTTTTTGGCCACTCCCTTGAAAGATAAAAGTGAAACTCTTTGTGGCTTAGTGCAGCCATGTCGGGAATAGAAAAACCACCAAGCAGTAACGAAATTTATCTCAATCCTTGGAGACGTCTCAAGGAAGTTAGCATTCTAGGTTTCTTATAAGGAAATTTCCATCGTCCTTCCATCTATGCATTTCAGTTATTTGAAAAATTCCTAATCTGTACATCATAGCACTCTTAGAGCTCTCTTGCCATTATGATTCTCCATCCTTTCGATGCAAAACCAAAAAAAAATAATCCTTTACACTTGTAAGTATATGTAGATCTGCTTAGGGAAAACAAAAGTTCCCATAGGAACTTCAAAACTTTATTATTCAAATTTTTCGGTGAATAATCCACATGGAGTACCTATTACTCAAGATTCACTGATAAATATACAACCCGACCCCGTTGTCAAAATAACAACCCTCACTACGACAAAATAAAATCCCTTATTCCATTGTTATCCTGCGCTACTGTGTTATGTCATTCTAACATCCTTTGCCACTTGAACTAGAAAAATATATTCCTGATGCAACGAAAATATTTCCTTCGCGCACAAAATATTTCCAAGAATCTACTTAGGCACAGCGACAAGCACAACTTAGCACAATATCCTGACATTTTACTCAAAGGAATCTTCCATCTAACCCTGCAGGGTGAATTCTTCTTCTTCTTCCTCAAATGGGGGACGACGGCATTACACCACTCTCTCTAGATGTATTTTAGAATTATTTACATTACACCAGCAAAAGACTTTACGTTCACTGATGTTAACAATTTCTCGAGACATTACAGAAGGCAGTGAGCGGGGAGCAAGGAGCAAGAAATGATTCCCTCTTGCACTGCATAAATCGCCACCCTTCTTCGTACAGCTTACACATTCCAAGAGTATGTCCGGAGAGAACGTCACTAAGGCGGGAATTATTAAAAAAAGCAAAGCACAGCCGAGCAGTAATAATTCTAAAAAAAAAAAGGCAAACACATTTTTAATCAAAAATTTCCAACAAAGATTCGTTTTGTTGCTGTTAGCTGAGAGAGGATGTTGACTAGTGTGTTGTCCTGCGTCAACCTTGTTGCAGATTCATTCAGATACGCCTACGCCTCGTCGTCATCCCATCATTCATGGTTTCATATTTGTGTCTGTATGTTTTCTAAAGAAAAAATCTCATGAAGTTATGATAAGGATTCGCAAATTCTATAGTGAACCAAAGAATGGAGAGCCTGTGCCTCCTTTGAACGTCAACTCAATGATTTTCATTTTGAATCTGATTCGGATTCTGACTTTCTTTAGCATGTGCGCTGTGCCGTAGCACCGGTAAAACGGTAGAAAAGCGCAAATATTTTCCCATATACACTTACACCTACACTACCACCCACTGGCAGGGGGGATGGTGGTGAGGAAGGGAGGGCGCAAAAGCCCCCAAGGACTTTTCATAGGAACGATTTTTTTAATCTTCATTTTTTGCAGAGAGCATTCCTCTAACAACATGCCAGGCTTTTCAGAATTTTAATAAATCATAAGCCATCCAGATACTTTGTGCAGCAGGGTAGTTGTGGGTGATGTTGGAGGCTTGGTATCTTTTTCTTTTTTTTACGCGGGTATTGGTGTAAGGGGCGGGTATTGGTTTCTTAGAACTTGATGAAGTTGCTCTAGAAACGATGTATACACTCAATTTTTTTCCATTAGACCTATTTGGTCTAAGGTTGGGGGGTTGTGCAGACGGAAAAAAAAAACATAGTTCGGATTTACTGTTGACAACCCCTACAAATGAAATCCCGAGAGACAACGCAGTAGAGGAAGACCGCGACTGGGGTGGCGCATGCAAGTTGAAGGGGACCACAACCAACTTAGCGTGCGAAACTGGAGGCAGCTAGCTAAAGATCAAGCTAGCTGGAGACGCTTGTTGGTTGAGGCCCAAGTCCACCCCGGACTGTGGCGCCACCTTAAGTAAGTAAGTAAGATCTATTTGGTGAAAGACAGCAAAAACTGCCTTAAAATTCTGGAAAGCCTTTCTATGAACAACGAGGCTCTTCAAGCACGCCTCAATTCTAAGTCGATTAAATATTTAAATGGTGGCCCTGGGGTATTGGTTAGAATCATCGCTTCTCACGCTGAAGGTTCCAGGTTCAACAACTGGTATCAAGAAGGTCGATTAAGGCAGACGTCAATTCTACTGCATAGGTATAACACTGCCATTAGGGCGGTCATATGGCTGAGTAAGTTGAAAAGAAGTACTGTGAATTTTAAGCAATGTCAACATCATCAATAAATTCTCCTTGGACATCACCCTCAAAGCAAAGACTGAAACCTTATGCTGCCTGGGTTTAAAAAAAAACCCAAAACCAACACTAGAGCTGTTTGAACAACAGTATTCACAACTCCTTAAGCGCGAGTGAATTATAAAAAAAAAGAATGCAACCGGATTTTTTACAGGATTTCTAGTAGCGGGTTTAGTAGTCCATCACGGGCCTAAATCGAGGCCAATACAGTGCTAAGTACATTTAAAGGGGAAATAGGCATATTATCCATCGATAGAGCAAATAAGCCAGTCTTCGATAAGGAGAGATCTATCAGCCTAACAAACTTAGTCGTGAGTGAGTATATTCAAATCATAGCTGGTATTCTGACCGGCCACTGCTTAGTAGGCAACCATGCAGCAAGACTAATTCTACACAGTGACTATTGTAGGAACGAGAGCGAGTCTGCCTTGCACTTGGGAGCACTCTTTCCTCCTAAATGTTGGGCGTGTTTTTATAATAAGGACCCACCTCAAGAGTTGCGTTACATATTTTATTTCTCCTTCCTTAAAGGACTTCTCAGGTCTTTCCTAAGATTTTTACTCCCATTTTACATGATTAAGTGTCTTCACAGCCTCGATGGCTTCTAGTCTTTAAAATGAAGAGATAGGGTTTCCATTTCCTATTCGTGATCAGAGGTTTCACTTTGTCTATCGATGAGTTGGCTTGATCGTCCAATTTTGTGCTCTGAGATGAATATTCTTAAAGATTGTGGAATCTACAGGATATATAGGGTTAAAGTTCACTTCCGGAAACTGAATAATATTTTGCGACTTAAAGTCGACTTTTACTAAAAATAAGTCTTCATTTATCAAATTTTATTTGAAGATCCAGCCAGGATTTTCGGTTACACTAGCTCTCGTTTTCTTCTTAGGTCCTCTATCTCCGAGTGGAATAACAGGTGGTAACAAATCTCTTTCAACTTTACCGGTCTGTGACTACGCATTTCAGCTGTGACCATGTTTTGCGATGGGATGCTACGTCTGCCTGTTGTTGTCATTAAGCTTAATCAGTGTATAGTCAATCCAGGCTCATGTTTGCTGCCCTATCTCGATATCCAATAGCTTTTGACCACAATTATAATTTGCTTCTCTCGAATCCTTAGGATGTATCGCAGACAGCAATTAATGAATGCCTGTAGCCTTCTCGAGCTATATGTAGAGACTTCCAAAGTTGAACAAATTTGACAGAAGTTCTAAACAAGAAACAGGATACCAAATGCACTATGCAGGCTTTATTTATTCCACTGTTAATGTTCAGGTCCGTTTCGCCTTTAGATGGTATGTGTCAAGAACATGTGTTGATGTATGTAGCGGCCTGTGGGCATTATTTTAATCTTTATGTCGTTGATCCTTAGACCAACCCTCTCACTATTCACTTAGAGTGACTGGAAAATCTCTTCCAGCCCTCTGAATGTACTTGGGGACACAAATATCATCGGTATAATCTATATGGCTTATACAACGGTCTTCATTGGATACCATGAATCTCATGCTTCCCCACAGTGACGGTCAGGACTTCTTCAGTCCCCTGTAGAACGAAAATAGGTGACACCTTTCGGTTCCACTTCCAGTAGCACTTCGAAGGAGTTGGAAACTTCTTGCAGGATTCCTTTACAACAGCAACAATTTCAGATGAAGTCCCTCTCTCCCTTACTCTCACAAGTTCAAAACATTCATGAGCAATTACCTACAACACTTTCGTCTACATTAGTCTTTATTCCTTTCCCACTCGACGTTTTAAAGCAGGATGCGCCACTTGTATTGCAAGGGAACAGAGAGATGACTGCAGCCCCTTGAGTATACAGGGGAGTAGGCGCATTGCTGTTCCCTGTTCCTGATGATGAGAATGCTGATAATGCCTCCATCTTTGTATGGGAATGTGAGCAAGCAGGCTTCCCAGAGGGATGATGTATAAATGATTTTAAATGGGCAACTCCACCCAGCATTGGGTACAAGTGGAAATTTTTTCATAATGAAGGGGAAAATTAAAAATCGGAAAACAAAATTTTTTATTTTCTTATATGAAGCTGATATGTGTGTATGCGGATGAAGTCCCTTTTTTTCATTTTTTAAAAGTTATATTTGCTTTGTGCCGTCGCGGGCGGTTTCACAGTGAAATGAGGGAATATTAACGATTTTTTTTCGGTTCATTTTCCGTTTTTGAACGTTTGGAATGCCTTGATAATCAAAAGGTTCACTAAACTCAAAAACGAACAACGAACCAGAGTTCGAATAGCTAACTTTTTGTGTTGCCCTAGATTCCTGTAGACAAGGAATGTTCTGAAATCATTTAACTAACAAACAAATGGATTATTTTATTTATTGAAGGACATTCCTACATTTGTGTTAGAACTGTAAACATTGAAAATGAAAACCGTATAATCTGTAAAAAAAAACAAAAAACTAAAGGTTATAGTTCAATTTTTTCCAATGAACTCAAGCCATACCTTCATACAAGACTGCAATGTAACCGGAGCTAAATTCCCAGCGACAATAATTTTTGTTTTCTGTGTCCTTTGCATAAAAATAACGATGGTCTTTCGGAATTTAGGCGTTTGTTCGATCCAATTGCATGAGTACAAAGCCGTGGTTAAATTGTCACTAATATCCATCAGAGTGTTCACAAAATAACAAACCGGAGCTATTTGAGCACCAAGTACACCCAAGTACATCAAAGTTGTCATCATTGTTCCAACATTATTGCTGAGGTGGACAAAATAGAATAGAGCCAAGCATATGGCAAATGCTGTCACGATAAATTGAATCATTATTGTCCTTGAAACTACCGGACGAATGTTATCAAAGTAACTACAAAAGAAAAGAAAAATTATGTTAGCTAAGGAACAAACCATCAGTGGAACGTATGTGGAATGTAAGTGTATTTTCAAGCGAATTTATCTAAAAAACTTTGAATTACACTCATTGGACCATGGAAATTGGTTTCATCAGTTCAATAAAAAAAAAACTTTTAAAAAAATTTAAATTCAACGAAAAGTATATAAGTTTCGTCAAACTTTTCACATGAATATCAACCGAAACGATCTGCATCGCGACTTTTCATCTATGACCAGCGGCAGTTGAAGCAAACTTTTCACTATTTACGCACGATTCAATTGCTTGGCAGTTATTTATGGAATCTGATGGTACCTGGCATGTAAGCAGTCCTTGAACGTAGTTAACGGTAATTATCACGTAAAACTTTTCAACGAGAAGAGCACAAAAAATAAAAAAAAATTGTTTCTCCCTACAAAACTTGGTGGAAACTTTTCTCGTTTCCGAGGTGAGAATACGTAATTGTGGACAAAGTTTTGTACATACACACTCCCCATAGAAATAGATATAGATACCTTGTGCCATGGCATAAGCTAGATACAGTACACAGTTTTTAATTACATAGCAGAGAGTGCCACACAGGCGGAGCAAGAGAGAGAAAGTGGCCAAAGTTTATGTGGTACTTGCCGTATATAATTAACCATGTTAATTGTACGTTACACGCTTACTTAATTCACCCAAAATGTTGGTAAAGTTGGTGTGGACAGAATTAAACTTACCAAAATGTGTGGAGAAAGAGATATCAGAAGTAAATGGAAGGCGTCTTACTTTGCCCTCCCTCTTAGGGTGTGTGTAGTCCTTTTTTTTGGACAATTGGAAAGTTAACTTGGAAATGATTTGAGGACGAAATTTGTGAGCACTTGACGTGTGACTAAATCCTTGAAGAGTTGAGATTGTTAAATGTTTTGCTTAAGGCCCTAAGTGACATTGCTTTTGACACAACTACTTCCAAATGGAAGACATTTCAAGCCAATTTCGAAAGCAGCACAAAGAGAGACGTACCATTAGGTAGAAAGTCCTTATTTCATACGTCCACGGCAAAATCAGGCTTAGGTTTGGCGACTTCATGTACGTAAAGGCAGGGGCAGATTATCACAGTATGCCACTGGTAGTGACACCAAAGGTGAAAGAAAGACGAAAAGGGACCCAACCATGGTGTTCTGTTTCGATATCTTTCTGGACGCGGACATAGCATGACTGAATTCGGAATCATGAGAAACTTGATCCAATTCTTCTGCTTGACACCGAGACACCGAGACACTGGGACACTTCCTCTGAATGATTCCAAAGGTGCAATGAATTTCGGAAGGTAGAAGGTCATATGCTCCCATCTGATGTCGGAGCTTAGAGTGTGAAAAGTTGGTATTAACAAGGAAGACACTACACCATTATCTAAAGCCATTGATGAAGCGCTTATGGTTATTGTAGATCTCCCTAGAAGAGTTGGTCTTGACGTAAGTGAGAATAAAACTATGTATGTCAGCAAACAAAAGAGTCCTCTGTCCATACAAAGCTTAGGACATGTGTCAACATTTTAGTCCGAAAAAGAGAGATTAATGGTTTATGAATCAACAGTCCAGCCCGTATGCTCTGGTTTAGGAAAAAGCCTTTGTCAGCTGCTTTACCTGGAACCGAACAAACAAACTTTAGCCAAGAGAACCTCTGAATCCTACATTTTAGTTCAAGGCAACATCCCTCTCCAGTACAATTCACAAGCATTCAAAGCCAATGTACGTCGGGACCTCCTTTTGCTTCACCCTTTGTTTTCGTACAAGCTACGGACGGACAGTGAAAGGGTGGCCATTATCCCTTGAACGCGTTTTTATTACGTGAAAAAGCCAACTGATTCTGGATAACAAGAAGCTAAGTCGGGCAAACTTAAAGCAATTTGTCAACATTTGATGAAGATGAAAGAGCGGTCCTGATTCAGTTTATGGGCTCAAAAAATCGTTTCATTTGACTAAGTCAAGCTGCATAGCTTTTTCCAGATTGAGAGACGTTTCTGGACAGACTTAATTTTGTGCAAATTGATTAAGCAAGCATTGTTTTCCAAGACTTTGTCTCTTAGTAGACTTCAAGACTCTACTTACCTCAATATATTCCTGTGATCGTGGACACACCCAATCAACTCTCTGTAGTTGTCTTCCTGACTTACAGCACCATCATAGCCAATTCGTGAGATTCTCATTCCCAGCGTTTCCAGATGACCCAACATCACGTACACATAGCAAATTGCATACGTGTCACTTGCCAAATTGAGAATCAATTGAAATCCTGAAGTAACTAGCTGTGAGGAGTAGGCTAGCCAATACTTTGTTGTCGATGTCTTCCAATCCCAAGGCATGTAAGCTTCGAATGCAAGTTGCATGGTAAGAGCACCCCTAACAGCGAATATACACAAAGTTGACAAGAAGCAGATGTTATACAGAAAATAGAACCGATGACAGTTTTTTACAATCTTTTTCAAGATTACAAGCTCCTCCTCGTAGCGCTGAAGACGAGCATCCAAAGGTTTAAGAAATTCATGGGAATCACGTAGACTGCCATGCCATTGGATAACCACATAATGCTTAAGACAACCACATGCCCATTCAAGACTGATGGAAAGATTATTCACCAGTTCTGCATAGGTGTTTACGAAGAAAGCTTGGGCAAGCTCCTGAATTGGTGGTATGATTGCCGTTGTGATGGTGATAAAGACTGCATAGATTGTATAGAGGGTTTTGTATTTGGCAAACGGGCTTAAGCCCATTATTCTCCAATTTATCCAAATATAACGAAAGGCGTCACTCGAATTGAAAGCGTCCATCGTGAGGAGATTTAAAAATGTAACTAAGGGTGGCTTCAAAGGTCGGTTGGTATTTATAGGGAGAAGTTGTCTTTCAATGTGTCGAATTAAATATTGATGGCTCCCAAGGCAAAAGTTAAAAAAAAACAAAAGTTTTCATGTTTCAACGCCTCTTTTCTTAAGTAATAACATTTGTGGTAAACATTAGAGGAGTTAAGGCGGGCGGGGCACAAGTTTTTTAAAAAAGTTTTTATAACAATGGAAAACAAGTTGGAATAATAATTTTGAGTTTTGAGGTGTCAAATGTGGAACACTTATGTAGGTGACAAGGTGCTTATTTAAGGGTGAGGATCCCAAGACCCTTGCACATGTGCCTGTGTCTTGCATCAACAAAATTCATGAGGAACACAAGTTATCTAGGATTAGTGTCTGGCATTCTAAAAAGATGTATCCCCAACGTGTTCTGTCTTACAAAACCTCCGAAGGTCTTCTAGTCCAACAAGTTGTGGACTGGGCGTTAATCCGAGTAAAACTGAACTGATGCTATTTACCACCAAGTACAAAATATCGACTTTCAAGCTTCCACGTCTCAACAACCAAACACTTACTCTTGACCCCAAGCTCAACTGAAAACTTAACATAGAAAACAGAGTAAAGAAAGCATGCGTCGCTTTCTACGCCTGTAGTAAGACCTTTGGCAAAAGGTGGGGATTCAAACCTTAGATGGTCCTCTGGATATACACTGTCGTAGTTCGTCTAATCCTTATTTATGGTTTGCTAGTGTGGTGGCCCGCCTTAAGTAAAGCTTACAACATCACAGAACTTAGAAGAGTCCAACGAACAGCTGGTATTGGGACCACAGGAGCGATCCGATCGAGTCCGTCAGAAGCTCTTAACGTACTCCTCCATATCCTGCTCCTGGACTTGCACATCATCAAATGAATTGTTTCGTGTATTGCTCTCAGACTCAGAGAATCTCGGTTTTGGAAAACTCTGTGGCCACAGTAAGGCTCTTGACCTGCTGCCTAGGGATTTAGGCTCGACTTTAACTGGCTACACTACTCCTACTCTTTAGTTCAATAATGACATTCAGGTTCACATTCCGGAAAGGTCGGGTTGAAACAATATCAAACTTCCAAGTATCGATCTTTACCGATGGCTCCAAGATGTAGTGTGTGGCGTTGGAGCAGATGTCTTCTAAGCGGAACTGAACGTATCCAAATCGTACCGTCTCCCAGACTCTTCGAGTGTCTTCCAGGCGGAGGTACTAGCGACTAGAGAATCCTGCAAGATACTTAGCCTCAGCCCTACTACCTCAAACAGCATAGGGATCTTTATTGACAGCCAAGCTGCCATCAAAGCGCTTCACTCACTTACTTCATCCTCTAAATTAGTTGAACAGTATAAGGAAACTATAACGCAGGCAAACGCTCGGTTCAGCATCACTCTCCTCTGGGTTCTTGTCTCTCATTTTATAAAATGGACATATGACCCTTTCCTATGACAATTCTCCTGAGTTGTGGCGCTTGTTTCTTAGTCAGTGGAGGCATTAAGCACACTATTCTATGCCCAATTTTATAAGTTCGAGTCTAAAGACATCTTTACAAGCTGCTTTGTGGTTCTTGAGAGGTTTGATAGCTTTCCAAACTTTACTTATACCTAGGACTGGCTTCTTCTCGTCATTTGCTACACCAGCTTACATATTTGTCATCTTCCTCTAGATAGATAGTAGCGTGCCATTATAGTTGTGCCATCAATATGCGTCTGTCAAGGTGCTCCTTTCGTTATCTCTGTATCTCATTTTTCACACACCGACTCCAGCTTGTTTCCTCGGAAAGATGGGTCTACTGATTCTGCTTCTGTTGATAAGATTCCACATTTTGACAAGTCACTTGTTGTAGGATCATCAGTTGTGCTGTATCCTTCTTGTCCCGAGCTACAGTGGAACCCAGATAAGGGGATGAACAATGCGATTTCTGTCCTAGCACAATCACTACTGACCCGTTTGTCACTTTCAGATTGGTATCTACCAAGGACTGGCCGTACGCCCAAATGTCTTCAGTTGTTTTGTGGATTTGGAGACGACGGGTCACTCGAAACAAACTCCTTTGTAGCGTTTGCCAAGAGTATGTGATTGGTAGTTTCTTGGTGAATCTTTATGTATGAACTGCAGAAGCTTTTCACTGTGAATATTGGAATCCGCCAAGGGTGCGTTGTCACTTCTCCTTTTCATCATTTGCTACAGCTCAATCGTGGGGGAGAATGCTTCATACTGGGAGGCTTGGAGATCAATCATTTTCTCTTCGTGGATGATTTCGTCATCCTTGAGCTCTTCGAAGCTGAATTTCAGCTTGTGATCGAAAGGTTTGTAGCCTGCATAATCAGCTGGAATTAAGGTAAACATGATTAAATCGGAGGTGATGGTTGTTTTTAGGAGTCCCATTAAAATAGGTGAAAAAGTTCAGGTATTCCTCTGTCTTACTAGCTAGTGATGGAAGGAGCAATGCAAAGCGATCAATAGATAACAACTTACCCCTTCTGGTGAGATTCCATGCAGGAAGACTGAGACTTAACACGGATGACCTGTGGAGGGTATACGGTGACGAAGAAGTGGACGAGACTCCACACTTTCTTTGTCACTGTTCAGCACTCTGCTTAATTAGATTTAAAATACTAGGAAGACATTTCCTTCAGGGTCTAGAAGAACTGTCCAACAAATCTGTGAATGAAATACACAGATTTATCAGCACCCTGAGCTGGTATTATAATCTCCAGGCGTATAGCTTCCACAATATGGTAGTTGTAACCAATTGATGTGAGTGTGACGGGGCAAAGATTTCCTTGCCTAACCTAACCCATTCTCACTTCCAAACATTGAGGATCCTACAACGGAGAACACAGTGAATTCATGAAGGATCAAGCTGCCACCCCTCTAACCTAACTTGACCTGTAGTTGAAAACAGAATATGTCCTGACGGCTACAAATTCAACATTTAGACAAGTTTCGCCACTCTTCGTGAATCCAGAAATACTTGAAATAAATTTAAAGGATATCCCCAGCCAAATGGTATCTATACTGACTGCAGGCAGAACTCATTCGGTCTAGAGGGTCCTAGAGGTTTAATTCTATTTAAAAGGGAAACAGGAAATTTCTAACTTGATTGAATCATGTAATTCAAATTGAACATGTCTGCATGCATTCCATCGGAAGGGCTCATAAGCATGACAAATACCTCATTTAACAGTCCAAAGTGCATTCGTTTATCACGTGAGCTAAAAAAAAAAGCCTTACAACTCAATTTTACATGCAAATTATGTTTTATTTGTTATTTGCTCGACGCTAGAACTCAAATGTTGTCCTCATGTCCACAAAAAAAAAAACCCTGACCAAACCAGACCAGACAAACCGAGCCTAAGCCCAATGTCATCCATTAAATAATAAATCATTTTAAGTGTAACTAATTTACATGAGAATTTGTTGCAACAAAAATCCCCTAATGACCAGCCGGTCGTCCACAGTGTCCTATGTCCAAAATGACTGTGTTTACCGCACAATGAACCCACCACGCACAGTCCAGAGCTCTAATTTTTTACTTAAGTTTTGGCATTCGAATAGCCCACAAATGGACACAACACAACAGGATATTGTGTTGCATAATTTGTACCGCCACACCACTACCAATGGACGTGGTCATTATTGCAACTAATGGCACTCATGAATTATCCAACATTAATAAATGGGCACATCCGAACAGCCGCCGCCGTGATCTCCCAATCACCCCATCCCATCGTATATCCTTCGATTTTCCACATCAATGACAAGAGAGAGAGAGTGTGTGTGTGTAGTGTCACCACCCACTGGAGGAGAGAAAAATCCACTTCTCGTCCAATTACGTATACAATCCTCTCGAGCGGCAATCCTTTGGAAAGATTTACTCGACTTCAGTTCTCACTCGAATTAATTGGAAACTTAAAGAAGGATATCCTCTCTCTCTCTCTCTCTCTGTTCCGAAGTCAAGCGGTAATATATCAAAGGACCACAAATGGCAGTTTTAAAGCCATCTCATTTAATAAGGACGAAAGCGCACCAAGAAATTTGTCATTTAGGGGGCCAGGATAATTTGTTAAAACGGATTAGGGCTTCTGATGGTTTCTTTCCATTCCTTATCCGTATTCACACACAGAGGACAGGCAGGAGTAGGTGCACATAGCACATTCCTTAGGAATTTGTTAAGGAATTCCTTCGAATGTTGTGCTAACGAGATTTCAACGACTGCAGCATTGTACTGGTGATTGAAACGAGACATTGCAGCTTAGGGATGGTACAGAACAGAACAGACATCCACAGGAGTAAAGTTAGCGTGAAAAACAGTTAAGTAAGAGATTTCCACTGAAATTGATGTTTTACATTCACTTGTTAGCTGGAGCAAGGTGTAGGATAATGTATTCGGAATGGAAATCCTTGAATGAGAATAAAGTCATAGACGTGGTAAATTGTGGCAAATTGTATCGCTTTTCCTTAGCCTATGTCCAACTTTAATGAACTTTTTAACACTTTTTACATTATTGTGTGTTTTCTATTCGAAAGGCAATACAATCTTAACATTAAGGACTCTTTTCAAACTTCTTGTGAGAGAAAAAAAAAACCTTTCCCTACGTATCCTGCTCCTTAGAGACGTGAAACAAAGTAAAACTTTCAACTAAAGCTCTTCATGTCACTCACAATGGGAAAATTAAGAAACTTTCCACATAAGTGCGAATGAGTTTCGTCCTTCAACTAGTAGCTTCGATGCTTCCACACAATGGGGTCTCCATTTTCATCGTTACACCGTATCTTATGCCCAACGCAACGCACACCATCACCTCTGCCATCATCATATTGTCGTCATCTTATCGTCATCGTCATTGTCGTCGTCCTTTCTCATTTTCACATGGCAAATTGGAAATTACTTAAGTTCTGTGACCAAGGAACAATAGCGGCGACGGAGGGGGGATGGTCACACAGAATACTTGGCCAAGACTATACACTAAAGTGAATAAAATGACAAAGTACCCCAGAGGTTTGGTGGGGATTGGACTAAGACTTCCGCCAACACATTAAGGGGATTTTTATCATAAAATTGTATAGACGTTAAGCTTCGAAACTATTAAAATGCCAGGCTCAAGCAGGAGAGGGATTTATATATGGTATGCGAGTGCTTTCACCTTGGCACCGACGACGACGACGACAGTAGAGCAACAGAATTTCAAGATGGCTATCTCGCATTATTTCTAGTTATCTCCAGTGAGAATCATTCAAATGGAACAGGATGATGATGATGATGGTGATGTCGACTTGACGGCTATTTCTCCCTCCGATGAAGCACATAATTATCCCTAATTGAATCTGTCACATCTGGGCCAAGTGGGAACACTCTTCTAGGTACAGTGATTTAATAGACGAACGAGAATTATTCTCAAGGCCTTCAATTGGATTCAATGGACTTCTTTTTTTTTCGTTAGGAAATACCAAAGCTGGCTCATTATCATCAGTCAGTTGGGAGGAGGATTTACTAGCTCTCAATTGACAATTCTCATAGAGTTCCATTCCAACTTCTACAGCGAATGACATGAAACCCAATGAATTTTAAGATATCTTCTTCCTTTTGATTCGAGTTGAGAGGGACCATTAATGGTAATGTCCTTTTGACAGTGACTTTGAATTAGTTTCGCATTAGACACTTAAAACACTAATGGTTGACGAAAGTTGAGACTCAGGTTTGACAGCAGGCTGTTGTTATTGAATTATTTGTAACCTTTCGAAATGATTTGATGAAAATTAATGATGAAGTTTTGGAAATTTCCATTAAACTAATGGAACTCCATCAGCGGTTCTGTATACGGATAGGTCATAGGAAGTACTTTTTGGAACTTAACTCTTTCGTTTTTGGTTGGTTTAAGTTGATACTTACTTCTTACTGCCAACGTTTATCATTGGCTAGGTCAAACTTCTTGGAATTGAGGAACTGTCAGCATAAAATGTACTTTTCTTCTCCTTAAATTTAAGAGCTTACGAAATGATGAAGACTTATTTCCCCATTTATCTTCTTAAAACATCGGCAAAGGATGTTGGTCCACGACTACAACCCATAAGGCGATATTTTCAATGTGTAAACAGAGAGGTAACAGAGCATCGTTTGGGCATCTGTCAAAAGCAACAACAGGGCGTTTTTAGTGCCTTCGCTTTCCATTTTTTAACCTTTTGTAGTTTATCGCGGTTGTTTTTTTAGGCTGGGCCTCCTTTATAACGACTTCTGCAGAAGCAGCATGGATGAGGAAGAGGAGGAGACGATCCACCACCTTCTCTGTACATGCCCGGCTCTTTCAGCTCGGAGAAGAGCATACTTAGGAGCCAGCTTCTTCAACAACCTTAGTGAACTGGCTGAAATCAGCATAGGCAGTCTCCAGCGGGTAGGCCTTTTGGCGAAATACAGATCCTGGAGGTAACACAATGGACCTTATCTGGTCTAAATAAGGTTGCAATTGCAGCCTGCCACTCCTACCTAACCTAATCTTATCGCGATTTTAAGCCAGGGATCCGTATGTACGAAGACGTCCTATGGCCATATAGTCGTCCTTGATTTAACCCTCTCGTTTCCCTGTTGGAACCTTCATTGAACTGCCGCCGTTCTGAACTTAGTGAAAGGGTAATCTGTTCGAAGGAAGAAAGCATTTTATTTTTGGTAAAGAAGGGCTTCGGTTCAGTTTATCCAGGATAATGGAGAAGCATGTCCCTTCACTGGCTCTTAGATCTAAAAACATGCTTTCCTCCAAATGATTTTCACCGCTTGAAAGTAGGAGTCAGACCCCTGGAGTAGATTCCTGCTACTTTGACAGGCATCATGATTGCAACGAGTGAGCTCACTCCACTCACAAACAGAAAGTTCATTCAACGTCCACGAATACTCTTTCACCATCCCAAGAGTTCATATTCTGACAATTGTGTATTGTAGTCACTTAAAAATAACACCCTTCTGTCTTAAGCCAATAGCACCGTTTCCCCCCGCCTTATTACCCCGCGGCATTGGTACCCATATCACAGGTAGAGAAACTTAAATAAATTGTTTCAAATTCTAGGAATCTCATTGCCGTTCCATCTCCTGTTCTCATGTTGGTGTCCCTGTCTTGTTAGGGGCACATGCATACACACCAGGTGCATACATCATGGAGATATTCCCAAAAAAAACTAAATGGCAAACGATGGAGCTAAACAAAAACAAAAACAACAACAAAACGCATCACGTACACATTGTGTGTATTCAGATAGTTCCAACTCGTTCACCCATCCTTCCTCCTTCAAATAGATGCCATTGCCAAGCACAAACTAAGATACGTGGCATCTTTTCTATCAGGGAATAGGGAGAGGTCCTTGCCCCTTATTGTTTCTCACAATCTCCCCCCCCCGTTATGCACACACACCTTAGAAAAGCAATGAGCAAACATTTAAAGTTGTGAATCCTATTCCATTCATATACCGTGCCAGCAATGAGACAGCAAAAAGGGTAAATATTACCTTTCCTCGAGAGTATGGCTCAAGTATCCTTACACAAAGGACGTGTGGATGAAACTTGAGAGTGTTTAAGCAACGAGATTCCTCGCAAAGATGCACATAGTTGCGCGCTTAGAGTATCTCATGGAGTAGTTCCTCGCTTGTTTTCTTCCTCGTCAACGTCCGTTCATTTTACGTGACTCAGTTACAGAATGAGCAAGACAAGGACTAACAGCTAAATAGCAGTGGCACCTTGAGAAAATAATAATGAAGCGCGTTCTGTTGCAACGAATTTTTTTTGGACAATGCAAAACGGTCCGGGATATCTAGTTTTCCTAGATGCAAGTGTTACTTAAACTGTAGCATTGTAGCAAGGATGAGAGATTGAATCTAATCAGGAGAAAAGATTTTGTTTCTGTATCTCGAAGGATTTAATGAAATCTTTGAGTTTTTTCTTAAAACAAACGAAAGAAATCCGAAAGATGAAACAATGAGATGCTGTTTGTTTTGGGAAAGATATGTGTGCATCCAGATGGCAAAGTTGTTTCCTTCTTTGGAAAGTTTGATTGGTGTCTTGGCAGGACTTCGCGACGGTACATGGTCAAACAATTGTCTAGACAGTTAGTTTAAATGAAACAATTGGACGGACAAGAATCATAATGGTTTGTTGGGAAAATGTCAGTCTTATAGAAGCAGTGGGAGGAATGTCTGACAAAGTGCCATTTGTTGGTCAGGACTTGGACAAGACATTGAATAGGAAAATTCATGTTCGAAAGCGGAACGAAAACGTAGAAAAGGAACCTCAACTAGGGTTGTCACGATGGTCTAAGAAAATGATAATGACTTATACAAGCGATAGGGGGAAGCTTCTAGCTCAACGATTGTGATCTTTCTGAACCGCCAAGTATCTATGAAGCATTCAAGGACCATTTTCTTGACCAACTGTACGAGGATGTTAGGAATTCTTCAAACACAAGGTTTGTCAAAGCATTTGGCAATGTCTGATATGGACACGGGTTTTGTGACTTCAAATCTACAACTCTATGGAGTTCTTGATTGTGCAGACCAATTGGGACGATAGCGTGGTCAAAAAGGACCAGTCTAATCATAACGAGGAAGATACTCGACAAAATGCAAAGACTGGTATGTCTCTGTACCACTGGGACTATGAGGCTGTTGTTCAACCGACACTGTGACGTTCTACTTGGCACGCCGGAATTGAGGGATTTTAAACAGCAGACAGCCTATCCAAAAAGGAGGCAGCTGAACTATTATGCTGAATGGGTGGTCATCCCTTAAGGAAGAGTTCAGAAAAATGGAGAGGGAGAACTGGGCCAGAGCTTGGAATAACCTTCAAGGCTTGAGGCAAGATAAGAAACTCTTAAGGAACTATAACCGGAGAAGATTCAATGCATGCATTTACCAACGTATCCTAACAGGGCACTGCAGAGTCAAAGGACATCTGAGGAAACTAGGGATAGTGGAAGAGGACCTCTGCTGATTCTGTGATAAGACAAGTGAGACTCCAATATCAGATAAGGATGTGTAAAGACCCATCCTCTGACTTCTTAGAGAAACTGGCCAAGAGTATAATATTCTGGCCGAGGATAAGTAAGAGTATTTGACTTTCAAGTACAACTCCAGAAGAAATTATAATGCGAGGGGAACTCTGACAACGGAATTAACCTGTCCTCGGTACTAGCAGGGGACACAATAGACCACGAGATAGCATCCTTTTTGACATTCTGGCAGAGAGTGAGACCCATAAGATTAAAACCCTGCAGACCCTATTAATCTTCTTCATCTCAACTTTTACCACGGAGAGGTGATGCAAAAACAGAAACAAAAATAGAATCCCTGCAATAATCTATTTTGACTTCAACTCTAGTCCATGACTAGAGGTTAACTATGAGAATGCCTATGATAGACGGTTGACGGATATGGCTCTGAGGCGAAACTTCGTACTAAGGACGAATGAACTTCCAAGAGATGGATACTTTACTTGCAAGATTTTATCCTAAAAAAATAGAATCCATGACGAAGCCGAAAAATCTAAACTGTGACAACGTGGATATTTGTCTTTCTGATTGGATGAACTATTCAACCTGAACGATGTGGACCGAAAATTCCGTTCACCCGACCTAGTCGAATTGAAGATAGCTTTATCCGAGCGTAAGTTCGACAAAGCTGCCAAGCTGAAGGACTAGCTGCCGAGATGTTCAAAGTGACAGGCAATGAATTCGTAAGGAGCATGCACAAACTCATCCTGAAAATATGGATGGATGCAAGTATGCCTGATTAATGCAACCCCAGCGTTGTTTGGATCGGGATCCTTAAGGAAGGAGACGCTCCGAACTTCGCCGACTACATATCATTTCTGCTGTATTATGATTGGTTCGTATCAGTGCCAGGAAAGTGCATCATCAACCAAATATTCCCTTTTTTTGATCTTCGATGTGACAAATGTCATCGAGGATGACATCATTGATTTTTAAAAAGTCAAATCACGAAACTTTCAACGTTTTCCCGCACACCCTGTACACATGTTCAAACACATAACTTGTCATTATATTTTAAAACCGATGACAGCTGCCAACTGGCTACTGTCAATTTTATTAGCCAATTTATCATACTTATCTGTCTAACTTCGTGTTTAACTGTCACGTTTTTATTAGTTAACACCAACGTATACTGCTGACCAAATGATTCGACAATTAAATCCAGGAAGTGCATTACACTAGCACCGAGCACGGAACTTCTTTTGTTTGCCAAACAAGGTCTAACTGATTGGGGCACAAAAAATTACCACTTCAAGATTCAAGTTCAATTTTATCAGGTCATCATCTTTCCAATAAAGTATCTACGATTCAAGGTTCAACTTCATTGGTTGTATCTCAAAGCAAATAACCATTCATTATGCAATAATTATAGATTTGAATTGGAATTTCATTCTATTTCGATGGAAATGGAATAAATTTTAATCTAACTGTAACTTTCTTTAGGCCCTCCAAATCGAGTGTAGTCTTTTGTCATCGAACAATCTCATGAATAATTCATTTGTATCTTTTTGTGAAGGTTTATCGATTTGACCGCACGCTAAGATCAATAAACTCGAAATTTGCATTGCAAAAATCGAAATCCACTTCAGATTGAAACTTATAATCGTACGCTTATTGTCGCGACTCGCGACTGATAGCGAAAATGTATCGCATTCGCCATTGACACGATTAATTGAGATACAAATCCAATAAATCATTCAATCCGTCTTTTATCTTCAAATACTTTGTCATTTCAAGGTTTCGTCGTTGAAAAAGATTAGATTTTGGCTTTTGGTTAATTGAAGTGCCCTACGCCTCCATAAAGCTGTCAATGAGGTATAACACAGCTCCGGCCTTGCTGGATACTCAAAATACAAAGCAACATGAGCTCTTTTCAGTTCGCAAGTTTGTATAGATGAGAGAACTACTCTCATGAACATTTTGGTTAGAAACTACACACACACCCCCGAATACAAAACAAAAAAGTAGTTTCAAGTTTCCACCTTGTATCTGAGCATACATCAGCGGTGGTAGGTATGCTCCATGAGCTGCATAAAGTGCTCCACAGCTACCTCAGATAAAATGAAACAAACTTTTCCTAATTGAATATTATATTCCATTCAAAAAGAGTGCAAGCAAGTTCACTACGACCGGCCAGAACTGATCCTTGTGGGAACGCGCCCTGGAGAATCCAAGGTACTTTGCATAATTAGGGGACGGTATTTCTTGCAACCCTTTTTTTTGTGGATACAGAGGAGCGCACACTGATGGTTAGTAGTTGCGGTGGCGATGTTGCGTCTCTTATGAGATTAGGTGGCTCCAAAGTGGTAGCAAAAGAAGGAAAAGAAAAAAAAAAGTGCTCAAGGGTAGCGCCATCATTATGCAGATTAGGCGTATGCGGTATCTGCTGGAGGGGATAGTTTATTTTTTCTCTCTTCCTCTGTCCAGAGAGTAAGAAGAAATTTAATATTGGTGAGTGCAGATGGCGAAGGGAGTCGGAAGATAAAGAATTTTTTTTTAATAAAATCGTTCATAGTTTATTGGAGTGCAAGCAAAGTCCTTTTGCATCTTTTAACATCTGAGTTTTATATTTCAATACATCTTGTCGAAAGTTTTGTCCTGAAAAACCATTTATTTCGCCTGGACTCGTCTTAAAAGAAATATTAAACGCGGAAACACCGGTAGTAATCAGAATCTGGAAGTTATTACAAACGCTCTAACTGTCTCATCAGACAGAAAAGACTTCCCATAGTCGGTGTCATAAGGGGACACTGCACCATCTGCAAGCACGCCAATAGGCAAGACCTCCTCTATAACGCCTTTTGCTGCATGGACAGGGGAGGAATCAATTCTCCACCTTCCCTGCACATATGCGGCCTCTCAGCTCGAAGAAGAGCGTATTTAGGAGCCAGCTTCTTTCACAGCCTAAACGAACTGGCTAACATCAACATAGGCAGCCTCCAGCGCTTCATAGCAAGCTCCGGTTGGTTCTGCGGGTATCCATATGATAACACAAAGGACCTTATGTGGTTTAAGTGAGGTTGAAATTTGTAGCCTGTCACTCCAACCTAACCTAACCTATCAACCAGCTTAAGATCGAAGAAAGCAAAGATAAGCTGAGGTTAGATTGAAGTGGCAGCCAGCTAAAGCCAGCACATTTACACCAGAGGTACATTGTGATACCACATGGATCTGGATAGATCTCGCTTAAGTCGTTAAAGTAAAATTCTCTTTTGTTGGAGAGAGCTGGGTAGCTAGAAGAAGGTGAGAAATGGTTTCCTCCGTTCGAATCTACGCCAAGCCTTGTTGCATGCTTTCCAATTAGACAGTGTCTCGTGATGATACCTATTACGGTTCTGATATGCGATCTGTTGAGGGTAATTCACTTCTAAGAGCGGTTCAGACCCACGTTATACCACTTGTCCACCTAGAATTTGTTCTCTCGATAGCATCCAGCTTGAACTGAAGATTACATATAGCGATCGGTATGGTCGTCGTGACTTAGTAGTTAGTGCGTTCGACTACTAACCGAGAGGACACAGGTTCTATTCTCAAAAACTACCAAACGTTTTTACGCTGCTCCATCTCTTTGCAGGCATAAAAAAAGTTCGGAATCGGCAACAAAACTGTAGGTCTTTTCCATTCGTGAACACGCACAACATGAATATTTGTAAGAAGCTAGTTCTCGGCTGTCTATGGGTTAGGTTAGGTTAGGTACGCGGGCCGGCGATTTCGATTTGCGTCTGTGGATTTGATAAAATTGTTCAAAATAGATTAGAAATTGAGGTGGTCCTTAGTCCCTTATTACTGCGACCGCAAGTGGGCCTATTGTGATTTTGGTTTGCCAGATAGGGCCTTGAGATCCCGGAAGAAGTGTCGTCCGAGAAATTTGTGTCTCAGGTGGTAAAGGCTGGGACAGTGGCAGAGGAAGTGGTTTGTATCCTCATGAACGGGTGGTCATGGTGTAGTGGTTGCATCATCGCTTGTCACGCTGAAGGTTCCAGGTTCGAATCCCGATGTCACAGAAAAAAAAGTCGGTCAATTGCGAAAAAAGCTGACGTCAACTCTACTGTATAGGCATAACACTGGCAGTAGGGTAGGCAATGGCTTATGGCATTGGGATATTCGAAAAAATAGTGCGAATTATAAGCAATGGCAATAATTCTCCCCAGTCATTCTGGAAAACCATCCTCGGAGCAAAAAAAAAAAACTGAAACCTAATACCACCTGAGTTTCAGAAATCCCTACACCAACACTAGCGCTGTGTTAATAGCATCATAAGGGTATTCATAACCCCTTTAGCGCTAGTGTTATAATTCACTTCCTCGTAGCCGCAACCTCTACACAGGTCTTCTTCTTAAACACGGAGCTTTTGAAATATAGACCATAACTTCCCTGTGACGACACAAGTGTCTTAATCTGTGGTTGGCTTCTCTTAGAGTTTTGTTTCCTGCTTCGAGCTTCAATTAGCAAGGCGAAATATTTACAGACGGGTCGGCTTGTTCCAGACTTAATACCGAACATCTTCTAGCCGATTAGTCAGCATTATCGTTCCCTGGTATGCCCATATACAAAGAAACCCACCAGAGTATAATCTTGTGCTGTGTTCCAAGAACCCTGAGCTCTTTTCGAGAGCACTTCAGAAGCTTTGATTTTAAAACATGGGTATAGTTGCTCTATATCGGGCAAGTTAGGCTGCGTAACAGTCCTTCGGAATGTGTCCCGGCACCGCCATTTTTATGAAAGATGATCGGCAATCTAGACCTGCTACCGAATTTGGGAGTAACAATTTATAGGCGAAATGAAAGAGGTAGCTGTAGGAACCAACTTTTGTATGTAACTGTTGATCAGTCTAAGGTTTTACGAATCAACCGTCAATCCTGTCGTCAGCGATAAATTTGGAAAATATATATTTACTTCGTCACATTTTATAGGAAAATTAACAACGTAGTACACTTAAAATAATCCTAAGATGTAAACAGTGTTACTTATCACCAATGAATCACATCCAACAGTCCACAGCTGAGGTATGATTCAATAAATAGTTATAGTTGATCATGTTTTCATAAAGTTTTCAACAATAAAAATAAAAAAAAAACTTAAGAAATAAATAACAATTTGAATTGTGAGCTCGAATTAATGTATTTTTTAAATCGAAGTTAAGACAAGCTTACGAGTATGATACAAACAAACACCAAATTAAGACGAAGCAATCATAATTCCTAACCAGTTTGGGAACCTGCTTCAATCAGTTTAACCATATTTCATTGGAAAATAAAAAAAATTAATAACCGCAACTGAGATTCAAATTAAACAAACAAAGTACTCGTACTTGTACTCGTACTTTAGGTCAAATCGAAGTCACTTAACAAAGCATCTTTACCTCGCAGAGGTTATTTCAACTTAAAATCACGTTTTGCCTATGTCTGCCTGTCTGATGATCGTCATAATTATAAAATTGATTATTAGGCAAATTAATTTCATTTTATCATCAACGAAATCACAAAACGATATTCAGAGAAAAAAATTTCACGGATTTCTTTGATGAATTGGAATTTTTCTTCTTTCGTTACCTCCTCTCAGGCACGAGATTTGTTTAAACCTTATGGGGTCAACCCACGGAACTCGAGTCGAGTCATGATACATCATTCAAAAATGTATCTTCTACTGGGAAACGTCTTTATTGGACATGTATAAGGAAGTGAAATCAAAGTGAAGACTACAGCGTAAATGCTGAATATGTGCTTCAAAGCAGACGATTCCTCTTCGTCAAACAGGAGAAACAACGAACAGCTCATACAAATTCTACAGTCTATGGACAGTGGAACTGGATCTAAACGGCGCAGGATCATAAGTCCACAGGCCAAAAGCCCACAATGGACTTTTGACCCACATGGGTGGGTTATAAGTTCACAATTCATTTGTAGATTTTTAGACCACCCAGGTGGGTCTAAAGTCCACACGAAATTTCTGTGGATTATCGACTCATCGATTGTGGTCTTATGGCTCACTGGGGTGGATCACAAGCCCATAATTATTAAAAGTTCATAACACCAAAAACTTGTTGCTTCTCACCGATTTTGGACATAAAAAGGACTGTGCAATACAGATTCCCAATATTTCAAAGTGTGTCAACAAACTCGCGACATAATTGTGCACTTATGGCCCACATCCTTTTTAACATTGTGGAATTATAACCCGAAATGTTGTGGACAATTGGATCACTTAAGGTGAGTTATAAGTTCACAATTGGTTTGTGGCATTAAAATCCACCCGTGTGGGTCAAAAGTCCGTTGTAGACTTTTAGCCCGTGGACTTATGACCCTGCGTCGATCTAAACTAGGTTAGGTTAGGTTAGATTAAAAGGTTGGTTGCAATTATGTATAACCTCTCTCGGATCTCATAGGATCCATTGTGTTTCCCGGTGTGGTGTGGCGTACCTAAACTAAATACAACACGGATTATTATTATCAATTGGCCTTCCTGAACCAACCCGAGTTCCGAAGGATGGTTCTCAGTGGCTTGTTTGCCAATTCGCCCAAATCATTAAAGAAGTTATCCGTGGGCTATCTTTCTGTTTCTGCTAAGGCTTGGGCATTCGGCATCTAAGTCGAAAACATCTCCTGCATAGGTCCGTTGTACTCAAACGCTTCTTTCAAGTTTTGCACTTAACACTGATGAGATCAGACTTCGTAAAAAGATTCTGGCAGTCTCATTCGATTGGATCAATTTGATTGAAAGTTTTTTTTACGAGAGAACTAACTGGGCATCTTGAGGCTTGGAATTTAGATGCTGGCTACAGGACTGTGCTAAACTTACAAGCCAATACTAGAGGCATAATCTTTCAAACGTTTTTCCAACCGTTTGCCTACGGTGATGATATTGACCTCATTGGAAGAATTCAGCAAGCTGTCACCGGGACTTATAACAAAGACATCTCATTCCAAATCAAAAAAAACAGAATGACTTTTGCTAAAAGCTTTTTCTTTGGGCGGAGAAAGCAACTGAGAAGTAAGGCTGTTCCCCGTTTAACAAAGGAAACTCTGTACAAAACCCTATTCGCGCCAGTTCTACTTTGTGGTACTGAAGCATGGATTCTATAGAAGGCGAATGAATATTCTTGGTCGTTGGATAAGTAGGAAGAATAGACAATGTCTTCGAATCTAATCCGGAGACCCAAGGCCGCGCCAGTAGAATAAGGCGTCAACCAACTTGGTGTAAGCAACTGGACGTAGCTAGCTAAAAACCGGGCTATCTGGATATGGGATAGTTCGTTGAGGCCCAGGTTCATCCTGAACTAAAGAGTTTTCGAGGTAATCACTTGTAGGTTGTACATCTTGATGAGTATCTCGGACAACAACATTTTTCTTCTGGAGAATGATGCATATGAAGATGATGTTGGTGTCCTGCACTTGTTCACATACCTATGTCTGTCTCTTTTTAACCAGCAGTGATTTCTGCTGAATGACGGTTTTCACTACTGATCCGGATGCAGTCGGTTAAAGTTTTGACCATTCCACTCGTTCGCCCTCAAAATCATTAGATTAGGTTATGGTGGCAGGATGCATTTGATACAGCCACATTTGGACGAAGAAAGGTCCACGTAGATCTTTGATTTCTTCCAGAAAAACTACCCGCAGAACTAGCCCTAGGCCTTGAAGGCTGCTTATCCTAGTGTCAGCGCATTTGATTAGACTATCGAAAAAGCTAAGACAGTTGCACATGTATGGAGAAGGTGGAGAATCATTTCTTTCTTCTTCTCATTCATACAGCTTCTACAGATCATCATTATGGACGAGCTCCAGCCTATTGGCGTGTCTGTCAATGGTGCAGTGTTGCATTTCAACCCCCATTATGGCACTTATAGGCAGCCTTTTCTGACTGAATAGGCAATAAGTGTATTGGTATCTTGCTAAGGCAGTTAGACCCATGCGTTGGTGAAATCGTTCCTTTTGAGTAGCTTCCTGCATGCATCCGTACATTTTCGTCGATAAAACCAATAAAAGATGTCTTTACTTCTGTCAATCAATTCATAACCCATTTGTCAAATTAGGCACAATAGACTTAAACTTTTAAACTTTTAAGATCAAGGCTGTCATTAGTCACAAAAAAAGAATTACATCGCATTGAAAGAGACAACGACAACAATAAAATCAATAACAAGCGACATATCTTAATAACCAATATCAAGGTCGTGACGTCATACATGTCAATCATTCGTCAATTCTACACACAAACCCACACCAACAGATATCTTAACATCCTCATCCGCACCATCGAACAGCATCCACAATAAACCCCATCTGCAGACATATGTAGGTATATACAAACCCCACGATGGAATCTCCATCTCAGATGAGGTAATCACTATTAGTTGGCGCGTACGTTCTCTCACCATTCTCGGCATCAACACCGCGATTTCGTGGGTTCTTTCTCTCATCACACTGGATAAGCCGATGACAATAAAACTTAACACAATACCCGACGATCGGTTCAGTCGCAGTGTTAACGTTGAATGTAAGCCGATCTTAGCTGGAAGCCATTCAGACGCGGGATATAAATAAATCTCAAGTGCAAAACAAAAAATAAAAATATGGACGGGTGTCGAACGGTACGATCAGTTCCAAAAAGGTGACAACCTTAATCAATTTATCTTAATCTTGCAGGTTGCGAGATTGCTACTTTGGAGTACGTTCCTAGGACTTGCCTGCTCGGCCAGCATCAATGCTGCAAGTACTGAACCGAACTCACTCAACATTGTCGAGGATGTCATCACAGATGTGGAAAATTCAACACAGAAAGTGATCCGTGTGAATCCACTAGACTTGCCACCAATTGTTCCTGATGATGAGGATACCTCCGATTCGTCGCTTTATAACATCCAAAACTTGTTGCCACCACCCACCTATGTGTCGTCGCAGAAATTCCGCAAACAGAAGAATATTCCAAAGATTGACGATTCCCCAATTATCAGGGAATTTTCCGAGTTAAAACTCAAGAAGTCCAAGCGACCAAAACAAAAGCAACTTCACATGCTCTACAACCAGTCAGGCTTCAACGGCAAGGGTATCCAAAAAAGAATGAAAGTTCGAGTGGCTCCTGGTGCTTATCCGATCTACTACGTGTTGGTCAAGTCAAATGGTGAATTCCACAAGCAACCCATCAAGGGTTTTCGCAACGAGCAAGAGATGGACAAGTACTTCGTTAAAGTGAATAAAATCGGCAAATTAAACGCGATAGACCACAGCTGAGTGCTGGAAGAGGTCAATCAAAGGTCGAAACAAGAGGTTCTAGTGTTGTTAAGTTAAAAATACTTGTGATTTCAATAATCTAGCCACGATTTTCATGTCGAGCTTGAGAATCGAGGAGAAATTAATAATTTATTCGAAAAGCAATTTTTTTTTTTTACATAATTGTGTGTGTTCTGTGTGTGTATACACCATGTTGGTTGTAAAAAAGGCATCGCAAGTGCGCAATTAAATTTAAATAATAAAAAAACGAAGAAATAATTAACAAGATTGTTGTTAGACTTGTGTGTTCTTGTGGGTTTTTTCCCTCTATTGTCTTTTAGTTTTGATTTTGATTCACCAATTAGTTTTGAAAAAACAATCTTATGATTCATGAAAGAAATTCTTGTGGGCTGAGCTATAATGGACGTTTTATTGAAATATGGGACGAACATATGTACTATGTGTATGCATGGAGGAGGTTGATGACAACTTGACATATGAGGTGTGTTTAAATTTTGAAGATTTGCCATCTGGCATAGGCAATCTATTTGCGTTTACTAGTTGCATTCAAACAAAATGTTCGCTCTTGTTGATTCTCATTCATTTGAGTGACTAATGGACAAGGCGATCAATATCACTTGACAAAATCATAGAATGGTTTCGATTAAGGCTCACGACCAAGTATACAAAGCTGACAGCTTGCTACCATCAGATTTACTTCTCCGATGAGAAGAACGACTCTTGCTTGATTGAAAGAGGCTTTAAGTGAAGAGCCTTAAAAAAGTGGAACAATAGCTCTTGAATTTCTTCTTCAAAACATTCTAAGTGAAAGTGAGACACTCACTACAGAATGTCATCAAGTGAGGGCTTCAGAGATGAATTGCTACAGACTCTCTCGAATGAAGTAGCAACAGAAGCTGACCTGTTTTTTATTTGGACTCTGTATTTGGAATCTTAGTTCATGGCTAGATATGTGAATTGATTTATGTAGAAACTTGTTGGAGGTGATTTGTGAATCATATTTGGTTATGTTCTAGAATGCCTTGTTCCGGACAAGAGTTTCCGACTTGAAAGGCGTTCGTAACGCAGTTTTCACTTCAACCGGCATGTCTAAACGAGGTTTAGGTTAAGTAAGGTAAGATAGATGGGTTCGCAAGGGGGGAAAGACGCCACACTCAGGTTAGTAGAGATCCATTATGATGTCCATTGATAGGGAAAGACTCTCCTATTGCCCTAGGGTTTTGAACCACCTCGAAGCTTTTATAAACAGATGTCCTTGATACGTACGCCACATAGTCCTTCGGTTTCCTGGAAGAACTGTCTTTCAAACGATTTATGTTTGTGATGGCAGAGGCCTGGACAGGGTGAAAGTGGGTTGTGTCTTCATTTACTTCCTCGTCTCCACAGCCCCTGCAAAGATTTTCCTCATTCAGTCTTGGTTTTTTTTATATGATAGCGCTCCGACAAGCATGAAAAGGATTCTATTGTCCTCTTCGTTTGTACATTAGTTGTGACCTTTTTGTACTCGTACATTGGCCATAGCTTTCTCATTGTCATACAAGAGTCCAAGGAGCTCCATCTTCAGTTCACTTCCTCGTGAGACCTGTTCCCTGCATCATGTTACTCAGGAATAATTTCACTGGGTGATCAGCTTTCTCTGTATCAAGGGCACATCCCTTCCTTGCCAATTCATCAGTTTTCACATTTCCTGGTATGCCTTCATGTTCAGGGGTCCAGTATAGTTTTATCTCATACTATGTGACAAGCCTTCGATTTGGAACGGGGCCTATGAGGATAACAAACTCTAGATTCATGTCCTCCTGTTATGTGTGTTTGGGAGGGTTGATTACAGCTCTTGATACTGCGGTTTCTCTTCAAAATCCTATTGTACCTTCCCTTCTGTGTTCTAGATATGTTTTTTTTTTCACTCCAGAGGATGCCAGGAAGTTGAGGAACTTCCCTGAGTGTAGTTCCATTGGAACAGCTTCAAGCTAAGTCCAAAATCAAAAAGGTTTCTAGTCATAGCTTAGATTTGATGACGGGCGAATCAAGCGCTTCAAGAACATCTTGACTGTTGGAGAAAATAAAGATAGTTCTTCCCCAAGGTGTGGGAGGCTTGATTCAGTTTCACACACTGAATTATGGCAGCAATCCCGGCTTGGAATGTGAACGAGTATTGACCAAAAATGACTGAAAAGTTCCCACATGGTAATTCTCCAAAAATACCGGAACCAGTTCCTATTTCCATATTGGATCCGTATGTATACCAGACGAGCTCAGAAGGTAGATATTGGGGTTTATTTTCCTCTCACTCCTTCCTCAATGGGATAACTATTGAAAAGTTTTTTGTTAAAACAGCATGTCGTCTGGAAACATGCTGAAGGTAATGTCGTGCTCCAATGTTTCAAGCACGGATAAGTGTCCTTCTGTATAGGACTGTGAAGCAAAATAGCTTGAGGGAAAACTTCGATGGTTGCCTAGTCTTATTTCCATTCATACAAAGTTTCATAGTGGTTGTGGACCAAAGATGACATTGAGGGCAGTAGTTGGAGCTGTGTGAAAGCATCCTGATATGCAGGCTACACAGGAAAAGGGGGTTCCAATGCACATTGGTTTTGAATGCAAAACGATCGAATATTCCATGTTTGACTCAATAAGGAGTTTCTTGATACGAATATAGGCTTAAGAGCAAACTATTGAGCATTCCTTGCAGGATGCCGACGAAATATTTTGCAGATATTCAAAGAAACTTTTGAAGAGGCTCAATGCTATATTTGCAAAAGAAAGCAATGAATCATGGACAAGTATGTAGCATTATGAACTCTACTGGCTTTGTTTACATCTCCAATTAGCTGTTACCCACGGTCTTAGAGCCTCATCTAAACATTCAGTATGGTTAAGAAAGAACCTGACTAAATGCCTTGCGGATCGCAGGTAGATAAGAGGAAGTAAATTTGGTTTGGCTTACTTTAACATCGACTACATGTTCATTCCAATGGGGATCATCATTTGACTTTTCGAAACATGGAATTCCATTACCCAGTCTTGTCATAAGAACATACAATAAGAGAACATCACCTTGTCTTATATGTCCTTTGAGATTGAACATCTCGGTGTGTTCTTCTTTGACATGCTACACAGAAAACAGCCCTTTCTGCTGCGTTTCCATCACTTTTTCGAACATCTCGGGCGGTATAGGGATGATTTCGGCACGAATACTTGCCTTGAGCTCGTCAATGGTCTGAGACTTGCTAGCGTACACTTTGCTTTTCAAGTAACCCCACAAAAAGAAGTCCGGAGGGGTCAAATCTGGAGATCTGGGTGGGCAGTCCAAGACGCTATTTTTAGACAGCATACGTCCAGGGAATTTTAGTTGCAGAGACATTGCATTGTTTGATTTGCAGTGTGGCATGGCACACCGTCTTGTTGAAACCAGTAACCGGCCAGACCTTTTTTACACATATGTGGGCAGACGTTATGTGCCAACATCGACTGATTTCGATTCCCATCGACTGTTTCGTCTTCTCTGAAGAAAAATGGCTCAATAACGGTTAAGGCGCAATTGCCGGCCCAAATAGTCACTTTTTGGTCATGCAATGGTGTTACATGGATCACATGTGGATTCTCTGTTCCCCAAATGCGGCAATTTTGCTTGTTAACGGCGCCAGAGAATGTGAAATTGGCCTAGTCGGTCATCAAAATTTGCTTCCAAAAATCAGGTTCAGGTACGGCCTGTTTGGCTGTATTCCAAGCGACATGGATGGTCTGTCGGCAATATTCTTTGAGTCAATTGCACTTTATACGGAAACAAATGCAAATCATCCTTCAAAATGCGCCGCTAGGTGGTTTCACTGACGCCATAATGCTGAGAGCGGTAACGATACGACACGATCGCTTCAACCAATCCATTGGAACGCTTTGGGCGTTGATGAACGGCATGTCGACGATCTCCCACTATCCCGCGCTCAACAAAATTCGACACCAAACGACGTCAGACGGTGCTTGCTGGCCACGGTATTTTCGACGATATGCACGTTGAGTTAACACAACCGAACGACTATTTTCAATGTACAACGTCACTGTTTCGGCGCGTTGTTTCGGTGTGAAATGATTCATGGTTAAAATTGTACTGAATTGACGTTTCAAAAACTTGTCTACTCAAGTCCGTCGGTTGATAACCGTCGAAGTTTTTCAATGATTACATACCGACATAAAAATGGCGCACCCTGTACGTTTAGTTTGTATTCCTAAGACATCTAGACATCACTTTGCACAAGGTCGTCTCTAAAAAAAATATAAATTGATGCTAAGGTTTCCATACAAATCCACGGTTTTCTAAAGGATCTGCCACAAACATGATGCACTTCTAAAATCTAAAAATTAGTTCCTCCTTAAATTTGATTTCTGCTTCGAAGAAATGAGAATTAAAAAGAAAGATTCGTAGGTTTCACATTTGTTATTCGATTGAAAGTTGAAAGGGAACCTTTGATTTATGTATCTTTCTTCAAGTGCTGAATAACTTTCGTAAATTTATCTCATACTCCATCATCTCACCACTCACCACATAAGCAAAATAGTAAAACACACCCAAAAGTATTTGATATAATCAAGGAAGTCAACCCAACATCACTATCTCTTGTCCTGACCCCCCCAATGCTTTTTCCAAAAAAATAAACTAAAGCAGCAATAAATCAAAAGATAAATACCAAACTTTTATCATCCATCAGTTAAGTAAGAAAAATTAGGCTAAATGCTCATTAGTGCCAAACCAAGCACAAAAAAGAAAAAAAACTTAGCTTCCACATACGCCCCCCTTTCCACGTGGAGTTCAAAAATGAAAAGAAAAACTCCCAAACGTGTCCATTTATCTGACCGCGTTTCCCCAATCCATCGAAAGTAAGTGGCACATTGGAATGTGCAAAAAGTAAGAAATTGAATAGAAACGGAAACCGAGGTCTTGCCGGCGGAAATTTATCATCTTCTGTCATCACGCCGCAACATAATCTAACTAAGGTCAGCCTTAGTCACGTCCAAGGCATGCCACTGCATGATGTAAACATTAATTCTCAAAATTTTTCTGTGTTCAACTTGTTTTCATATGCAAATGAGTGAAGCTTTCATCTTTTACTAGAAACAAACAAGAGTCCCCAAAACATAACAAAAAAAAAAGTATCTAAACAGTTCAATGGCCGGCTAACTAAAACAAATTTTTTCCGTCTTTTATCTCGAAAGCTAATAAATTAAGAGTTGTGTGTCATTTACTCCTCGGTATCGCAATATTTTCGGTCCGAAAAACAAAACTTGGCGCGGGTAATTTGATTGTTTATTGCAAAACAAGTTAAGTTCACAATCTCTCGGGCGAGAGTAGAACAAGCCTGGTCAAGTCGTTTGGTCATCACGAGCATTGTTTGTACTCCAAATTGACCTAATTACACAAAACAAGTCGCGTGGGATATTTAGATATTTAGGTGTCACGGCAGACTTCACTTCTTCGTTCGTGTGCTGCGGCGGGTTATGAGGTCTAGGAATTTTGTTAGCTTGATAATGATAAATGTAATAGGAGCGGTACAAGAACACTGGGTTCGGGGGTAACGTGCAAGAACACAAGTATGTACTAATCTGGATTTAGAGGAAATCGTATTAATTACCTTTGACTGGGCAGATTAGAGAGCACGCGATAGATGGGTGAACACCTAATGGATAGCATTTAAGTTATAAAAATTTACCATGAGTTGTTGGATGTGGTTTTTTTTTTTTGTGGTTAACACAAAATGAGCTGTCTTTTCTGTGCGCTTTTAGTTTATTTTGAGGGTTTTTATTGACCTTATTCCGCAGGGATAATGATTTTCATTTAAGCTTTAGATTATCCTTATGGTACTTTGTCAACAAGCAGTGTTGTTGTATCTATCAGTTTCGAACATTTAGGCGTTATTGCAACTCAGGATGTCAGTCACTTTTTTAGTTCTAATGCTCGTTTAGTGGCCCGGTTTAAGCAAACCTACAACATAACAGAAGTTCAAAGAAGAGCTGGTATCGGACCAACGGGAACGGATCAATAGAGTCCGAATGAAGCACTTGCTCCTGTCCCTGGACCTGAACATCAAATACATCGTTTCGTATAGTCATAGCAATGCTCTCGGTTCGCTGCCTTAGGCCTCGATCATAACTGGCTACAGGATACCTAAACCCAACTTCCGAACAGGATGGAATGGAACGATAATTCACTTTTTCGAAACACCTAGTATCAATCCTTTCCGACAATTCGCCCTGACTCCATTAGACCTCTACCTAAAGGAAGCAGCAGCGAAAAGTGCCTTGCGTTTAAAACAATCCAATCTTTGGAAAGTAAGCTTTAAGGGCTATCGAAAGATAAAAAGTTGGTCAAAAATTCAAACTGACTCGGACTACCTCACACCATCTCCTGACTTCAGCCTTAGCATACAAACGATCATCCCCTTAAGAGACAAGTGGGCCAACGGGAAGGCAATAATTTCGATTTTCACAGACTGGTCAAAAACCGAAGAAGGAGTTGGCTCTGGGATCTACTCACTAGAACCCAACATAAAGCGGTCAATAAGGCTTCCGAACCACGGGAGTGTGTTCCAAGCGAAAGTCCTATCCATAGCCGAGGACGCCCGTGAAGTATCAATGAAGCTAGTCTCCAGGAAAACCATCGACATTTACATAGACAACCAAGCCACTATCAAAGCCACCTCATCCACAGTAGTTAAGTCAAAAATTGTGAAACGCTGCCGCTAAGTGCTCACAACCCTCACTGCGAACCACAACGTAACACTCTGGTGGTTCCCGAGACACAGAGGTATCCATGGGAATGAAATGGCGGATTAAGTAGGCAGGAAGGGCTCGGAACAGGACCTTTCACTGGTCGACAACTCAGTTCTGCTAGTTCTCGTCAAAGTGAGCATTGCATTCGACTTCCAAAGACAAGCTGATGAGAGATTGAGCGCAATCCCATCATGCGGCATCTCCAGGAAACTCTGGACCAATTTCAACAAGATAAAAACGGGGCACATTCTTGCGCTAAACAGATCAAACTTAGCCCTCTTCACAGGGACCATCACAGGCCACCTTAGAAGAATGCGTTTAAGTGCAGACGAGCTATGCAGAGGCTGCGATAATACAGACGCGGAAGAGAACACAACTCACTTCCTATGCGAATGTCCCAGCTTACACAGAACAAGAAAGACTGCTCTCGGTGAATATTATTTCAACGATCTGGTCTAAGAAGACACCATAAGCCATCCTTAAATTTACTACAAATTCAGAATGGTTCAGGAAGGCCGAATTGAACTCACCCAGACCTTTCCCTTCTTTTTTATCATTGGAGAAGGTGTCTTCTCAGCGGAACTGAACGTATTTAAATCGTACCACCTTCCAGACTCTTCGAGTTAGATAGGCCTGAAACATACGAAGTCACAGCTCCACAACCAAAAACAACAAAGGAATCTTTATTGACAGACAGGTTACCAGCACAGAGCTCCATTCACACTTAGTAAATCAGTGTAAGGAAATGATTACCCAGGTATGTGTTCGGTTTAATATCATTCTCTTCCTGATTCCCGGCCATAGTAACATAGAGGGGAAGCACAAGCTGGCTAGAGGTGGCTCCACCTTTGATGGGCATGTGAATTAATTCAAGTTCCCTAAATGAACGTAGTTGACATACACATCTTGAAGAAGAAAATGATTTTTTTAAGTGAAATAAAGTCTTTAAAAACGCTTCATGTTTAAAGTGGTTTAGTTGCTCATTTCGACCTTTGCTGTAAAAAGTACCGGACGAAAGACTTAAGTTTTACGTTACGTTTTCACTAGATCAAGGGGAGATGATTTGGTCACAAATGGGAATCCAAGTCAGTTATCTTCTTCGCTGAACTCTGTCAATATGACGAATTGATGGATTTAAGTGCAAAATAAAGAAAGTGCAACATTGGTATCTCGCTCTCACTCTCTTCTCCCTCGAAAAAGAGGAGTAACAGCTGTCAAATCAAAAGGGATAATTTGAAATTCTCTCATTTGGCTCTAGTGTAAACGCAATGTAAGCACTTACAAAACCTCAGAATTTTATGTTCTCCATTCTTGTGACAAAGCTAAACGATGAAAAAAAAACAAATTCTTACCAAAAATTCACTAAAACTTTATTAAATTTCCATTTCTACTAAAAGTTCCTCATCCTCTGATCTAAACTTACTCTAAAATATAAATTTTCCCATTAAAGTGTCCATTGGCATGTCCGGGTGTATAATAAACAGGATATGCTCCATCTAAAAACTTCACCAATGGAGCTTGTTCAGTTTTTTGTTTCTCATCTAAGTACAAACTTGGCACCATATCCATCTTAACTGGAACCATAACCTTCCTCACTTGTCTAGCTTTCGCAAATGGATACGGATAGTAAACCGTATTCGCTTGATATGGCACAAATATTGTATTCACTTCAGAGTCCTTCGATTCCTCATTGCATGTCGCAAAGCTAGTACCACAAATAATCAGCAAGACCGTTAGCAATTTTTCCACCTATAAGACGTAAAATAAGTTTAAAAATTTAATAAAACAATTAATTTACACAAATTACCATCTTGAAATAATGTTTGTCATGGAAAAGATACACGTATTTTTTAAATAGTTTGCTTAGTCAGTTTCGCGAATCGAGGTGTAACTAATCGCTGCCGAATGGCGTAAGATCTTTTTATTTAAGTCTGTTTGGCCTTAGATTTCCGCAGTTCATTGTTATAACGATAACTACACAACGTGTTGGCAATTTATATGTTAAAAGATATAAAATACATAAACTATTCGAAACTATTTGTATGCGCACTTCAAGATGAACAATGGTCGGTTCATGTTTTAGAAGAAAAAAAATGAATTTTATTGAAAAAAAGAACTAAGGGCGTGGTACTGTTCTAGGCGTACCTTCAGACTATTGTTAGCTAACAATAATTGTAAGTAGAAATTTAATACGGACAAATTGCTGGAGCCACAAATGAGGGAGGCTAGGACTGGTTATCAAAACTTGTAACTCATGAACTCATTGACACGTAAAATTTAGAAAAAACCGGTTAACTCTATGGATTTTCTTTAAAGATAAAAGGAACAGAACAATTTATTTAAGTAGATAAGTGGCGCAGGTAGCCTGTAAGAAAAAAGGCGCAAGACTGTCTGCATTTAAACGTCTACATGAGTGTTTCACACCAAACCTTTGATACTTTATTCAAGACTTAAATGACATTTTTTTCGGTTTTCCAAATGCCCAGAGTCTTCAATCTTCTATTAATAAGAGCTGAACACTCGCAAAGCTGATACCGAACAGATTCTTCGTCCCTTCAGCTCCTACAAAAGTCACTGTGTGGTATCTCAAGTCACTGCGCGTGATTACTGATGACAAAATTCCAAGTAACCAACGTTCGACCAAGACATTGAGATGCATAAGTGCATACGAGACAGGGCCTTCTTGCCAAAATGTTTTCCCTACTAAACACGTTTCCAAATTTATCCAGCGTATATGAGCTTTATTTGGAGTTTCACTGCTGAATGGGACATGGACAAAGGGAAGAGCCGGAGGAAGAATCTCGTATGACCCTTTCCTGTCTTGGTTCCTTGTAGTTGATTAGAGAAAGATTATCTTACATTTCTGTGCTTCTCAAGTGGAACCGAATCGGTCTTATCTGAATTGTGGATCATAGAGAAATTTTGGGGCACCGAAATCTTTGAATAACCAATGAGAAATAAATTATTGGTGCCGTTTTTTCGAGAAATGTGGTCCTTATCTACGATCATGCATTCCTTCATGAAATTAAATCTTCAAATTGACATACAATGCTTCTCAAACTGGGTCCTTAACGCCGTCGAGGTCCACAAAGAACCTATGGGCTCAAAAGCCGTGCCGAGAAATTAGCTATCAATCATCAGTGGCTATCACAAGTTGGAAACCATTTAAAATACTTTGCTCGTCCTTCAGCATTGCTTCCCGACTATCATCCCATTATCATCATAAACCTTATTCTCATTCCCATTCCTACACATTTCCCATCAAAAAGATGAAAAATCAAAAGCCAACAACTACTGTTGCAATCTCAATTCACATTTACTCACCCGTCCGCCTCAAGACAGAACTGCAATTTCTCTGAAATCCCCAACGCCTCCCCTACCAAGACATGTGCAATCGATTGCCAAATGTTTCTCGGTTGTAATAAATCACTTCATGGATCCTTTTCAACTCATATCTCCTTCCGTCTAAGTCAGCCAAACAAACAGACAACAAACATCTCGATGAAGAAATGAAATGAAAATCCTTTTCAAAATTCCTTTGAAAGCAAGATGTCATATCCACAGATCCGCCTCTCTGTTGGCCAAATTGAATGACCTTTGGACTATCCTTTCCCTCTTAACGTCAATACTCTCGTATATATCTATCCCATGTAACTACACGAAGCCAAGGGATACGTAAAACATCTCAAAACATCTTGAGTGTCATCATTCTTCCTTATTAAATGTATCCTCTGTATACACAATGGGGGTGGGACGACAGTATAAAAATAAATAAAAACAATCTAACACACATACACGTGCACAGAATGCACGTAAACATATACGAGTAACAAAGTTTATAAAAGTCGGAAATAATGCACTTAAAAAAAAAAAAAAAAAAACGTTCGCCAAAAAGTTGCGAAGTAGAAAAGGGCTTCTTGCCTCATAGGACTTCGTAGGACTTGTGCTGAAGTTTGCACTTTTGGGGAGGAAAAGTGGATTGTTAGGGACCAAATCTATGGGTTGCATGGTGCACATTCGGTAAATAGAGTGGAAACTGCTGACCGTTGATAAGGAGATATGAAAACTTTTCCCAACAGAGATGTGTATTCCATTTGAAGGATTTTTTTTATTTTTTTTCCTTCCAATCCCATGGTTGTCCTTTCCTTGGTACAATGTTGTTGGTTTTTCTTGGATTTTTGAGTGCCACTTACGACGAGAGGAAGTGATACATTTTATTGGCCAGACAACTTCACCTTGGTAGGAACAATTCTTTTTTTTTTTCCTCTTATCCTCAATCGACGGTAAGTCGTGCCTAAATTTATGGTGTTTGGAATTGCATTTCGGTACCAAATCGGAATGGTAAAAGTTTGGATGGAGAAGTTGAAGAGGTTCGAAAGAATCTAAAATTTAAGTATGCTCTACCGTTCGGTTGTGCATAGAAATTTGTTGAATCAACGATGAACAAGACTGTCTTTCCTCATATGATGGTATTCACAGCAGGATTCGAAGAAATTCTTCATCATCCTCGACTCCTAGGCATCTCTGCATAAGTCTCAAATAAATTTTTACTTCAAAACGTCAAAATAAACATAAAGAGCGAACGACCTAAGCCAGGGCAACTTTCAGAGTCCTGTGATGCCTTTACTTCTCAGTTGTAGCCATCGGAAAAAGGTTACTGTCCTCTGAACTTACATATAAATGCAAGGGTAGACCAAGAGACAAAAATAGCAGCACTAACAGGAATCAACGACTGACGCTCCTACCCGGACAGTCTTCGAATCTAACCCCCACGGAAAACGCAGTAGAGGCAGACTTTGCCTTAGATGGCACACAAGTAGAAAGGGACCTTAACCGACCTGGAGTGCGTAACTGAAGGTGATCAGCTCAAGATCAGTGAGGCTTAGGTTCACCCCGAACTATAGTGTCCCCTTAGTATCAGCAATCAATGGTGGTGGCAAAAAAGTCCAAAATGGAGCCAGCACCTTATCTGGGCTACTTCGACATATTCGGAGCTCTGGCCGAGAAAGATTTCTAGGAATTATTCAGGGTCTTTCAGCGAGTAGGTTTGGAGATCTCTTCAGATCCATGTGGTATCACAATGGACATTTCACTGATCTAAGTGGTTCTAAGGTTCAATTTAACTAACCTTTCCTTCAGGGGCTTGGAACAGAGATGGTGGCGGATGAGCCAGTGAGAGACCAGCGCTCACATTCTCGAATTGGATTACTGGCATCAGTTTAATTGACCCCTCTTCCTAGTTTTTTTTATTTTACCATGGAACTAGTCCTCCATGGTGGAGTGTGGTGCCGTCAGTATAACTATCTTACCACGAAAAAAAAATATATATAAAGCAGACACTAGCTTTCAATACCAGTGGATGCCCTCATTTAAGATCACAACCTGGAACGTCCACTGACTATAAATTTGGATTGGGCACCTAGAACGCACTCCACAATTGACACCCAAGTGGAGATTGAACACAGATTACTTAGGAAACCCCTGCTATGAAACAAATTCCTCGATCGAAGGACGACATGCATGCTCTACAGAGCACTGATCCTGCCAACTCTACTCTAGGCTGCGGAGTGCTGAACAATAAGTAGGAAAGTGAGATGTGAGAACGCCGAACGGAGAAGAATATACAACCACAGACTCTATGGACTGCATCAAGATGTAGGTGTAGTCCAAAAACTCAAAGCGTATCGAGTACACTGGCTCGTTAAGCGAATGGACAAAAAGGATTCAGCTAAGAGGATCTTCAAATCACATTCCCCAGGTTCGAGACTTAACCTTAGGTTCAAAGACCCAGCTATGACGAATGTCCGAGTGTTTAGTCTAGAAAATTGGAAGCAGCGTGTCAGCAGCGACGAGGAGCGATGGAGACCCTCCAAGTAATCAAAGCTGAATTATTCAAAATTTACCATGGCATCCATCGCAGTTGTCTTTGATAGTCAGACCACTCTCAGTGGTCCCAAAAAAATTGCTCACGGGTCTAGGCGACAAGTGGAAATGCAAAGGTTTCATTCGCTCATCAACACCCCTGTTGGCTTCTTTAATGATCCTGATCCCGTTCTCTCTTAAGAAATCCATGCTTCTGCTGAACTTGTACAGCAACATCCTTTGAATGATTACAGACGAAATAAGTAGTTATTACCTCTTAAAAAGAACTCCTCCACCCATCGACTATGCCTGGAGTGCAAAGAGATCTCCACCTCCGTATTTTCCACACAAGAATTCGGACCCCTGACACTGAATCCATCCCTTCGCCACAACGAGCATAGACTTTCTGTTACGATGGGAACTTTGGAGTGAATAAGCTTCTCTAGATAAGTCACATGTCCCAAAGGGGACTCACTTAGGCTTACAGAACACATGATGAATGATTTTGTAGGTTCCAAAGCTAAGTAACTGATGCAAAAAGTCGCTGTTAACGTTTCCAAATGCTTTCCACTTTTTTCGATGTAGGAGCAGTCTTATCTGACAGGTAGCTGGGGTCAATGAAATCCTGACCACCAAACCTTCTCCTTGAATGGAAAATAGTTTTAAGTTCTAAAGACGAATTCAAAAGGCTTTTATTCACAGAACTCCTTTACGAGGTGAATCTCTTTTGGAACACTGCCAAGGATAATTATGCAAAGACGCACTTTATTCCCGATTTCAATGGTCCTGACCTAACCTTCTCACAAAAAAAAAACATAATAAATCTCGGTTCGCTTTCGGTTCAGTCCGGTGTGCGGTTTTGGTTTCATGAAAATTTTTATTTGAAACTTATATTTCGAAACCAACCAACACACACCCGAGTTGAGGTCCTGAAATAAGAAATATTCTCTGTTCCACAGAAAGATTCCTTCATTTCATAACGAATGCAACATCTGCTCAGAGCTACTGTACTGACTCTCCTCTCCGGTGTTTCTCGCTTCTCGTGTAATTTATTCCGTCTGAGCAATTACTGCAATGAATATACCACCGAAAGGAAGCATTGTGTCCTTTTTCTTTTTTCTATTTGTGTGTGTGTGTGTACATAAATTGCACGCAAATGTTTCATACCGACTTTTTGTTTTTTGCATTTTTTTATGAAAATACAATAATATCCTTGAATAGGAGCCGAGCAGTAGCAGAAAGGAAAGTGGAACTTTATATCACATTATAAAAGGCAAACGAAACAATGAACAGGATAAACGCGCGCAACGAGGGAGTGGTAGTGGTGCATCGCCTTGCGGATGTAGCCCACCCACGCCATTTGTTAGAGGGAAAATAATTTTATTAAAATCGAAAGCAACCAAAGTAGACAGTGGGTAGGTATTTGCCGAGACTCACCAGGGACACTGGCGGAATGGTAATGTGCTAGCGATTTGTGTTGGGCACCTGGGTGCAGTGGCTCTGAAAGAACTTTATCATCCACACAATGGTGGTCTGAATGAAAATGAAACTCATTATTGAATTAAGCGGAAACCGGAAAATTAAGCGAAGAAATTAAGAGGTTTTTAGTTAACGAGGGATGAGCTGAGGACAGTTTTGCCAGTAGATTGTCAATTTAAGGATGCAGGAGATTTACAGTTGGAAAAATGACATCAGCAGTCATCCATCGTTTGAAATGAAAACTTTGCAGGTTTGACTGGAGAAAAGGAATATAAATTGGTATGGCCCTTAGGCGGTTTGCTCATTAAGGTGTGGCAGTTGAATAGATGGGGTAGTTGTAGTGAAAGTCAGTTGAGCTCCCGAGGCATTTTCATCAATAAAAAGTCGGAAATTCACATGGGAATGGTTCATTTTAACTTTGGTAAGAGATGTACACTCTACAAGCACTTTATCAGAATAGCAGAAGGGAAGGAGTATATATGCTGAACAGGCCGACGCAAAAGGCCAAACAGTTGAGGCAGCATGAAGTGGTAGGCACAAAAAGGTCGCTTTAACATAAAGAATTTATGCTGGCGGCCTCCCTGAGAGCAGAGAAAGAAGCCTTCAATAACGTGAAGTCAGAATCACCAGACCAACCGAGCATAGACCCTTAGAAAAGGTTGAAAGGATGCTCAAAACAAGAAAGGAAAGCTGAACTAGCAAAGAAGCTATCAGAACAGGACCACTCAATGGTCGATTCAGTTTTACCTCCTCTAGCACTCGATAAATCCAGCACACCACTAGACTTCCAACGTGTCTCCAGAGAACTGTGGACAAATAAGAGCAAAATACAAACAAGACACATTCTTACGCTAAACAGATCAAACTTAACGCTCTTGATAGGGATCATCACGCGCTAACACTGATATATCCATTCATTTTCCTTTAGAAAGAAAAAGAATTCAGCACGGTCCATATTTTCATTTAAATGCGTTCCTACCTTTAAATCCATCCCCGTGAGACAGTGTAAAAGAGGAAGACCACGACTTAGGTGGCGCACGTAAGTGGGAAGGGACCTCAACTAAGCGTGCGAAACTGGAGGCAGCTAGCTAAAGATCGCACTGGTTGGAGACACTTGTTGGTTGAGGCCCCAGTCCACCCCGGACTGTACCGCCAACTTAAGTTAAGTATCCCTACCTAAGCGGGGACAACCACCTAACTTAAACTTACCTTAGCACAGATGACTTAAGCAGAAGCTGCAGCGATAAAGATGCAGAAAATAGCACAGTGCACCTCAGGCCACGTGAGTCGTGGTATCAGAACAGCGCAACCGCGCTACTTGTGCCTTTGGAAGGACGTTACCAGATAGCCATTTTTACATACCTACCACTTCCCAATGGCGCCCAGCAAATCCTTTTTCAATTATCCAAGTGATCTGTCTAAGGAGCCACCAAAACTCAATCCAAAATTCATAATGAATTCGGGATGGCTCAGAGAGGTCGAACAACCATGAGCAAACCAGTTAAGACCCTTACATGTTTGGCTTTAATTTCTCAGACTGCACACTCGATGCCAGGAGAACGCAATAGAACCATAGAAAATCGAATTAAGGCTGCAACGTATAAAATGTAGTTATTCCTTCAACCTTCCTTCATTCCATTCAAGGTTAGAGACCTGGCGACTTGATGTTTTGCGCAACCTCACTCTGGGCTTCACGGATCTATTGTGACAAAGAATGTCGCCAGTTAGCGATGACTGTACCGCTCTATAGAAAAAAATCAGTAACCTTCAAGTTGACCACGTTTCTTTCAAAATGATGACGTAAACCCGTAGCTATAGTCGATAATAGAACACGACCACTCTCTATAAATAAAATACAAAACAATGTTAACAACTTGAAAACAATTTCATCATCACTTCCTCGTCATCATTAAACAAAAAAAAGGTCCTCGAGAGTAACAAAATAAGGACCGACACTTACAACTTTGTTATGACAAATAAAAACATTTTCATTGACGCAATCATACGCATGAACCTCGATTTTGTTTTGAATAATAAAACCATAGTATCTCAAGGAATAATTGAATCTTTTCTTCCCCCCAAAAGAATTCATAATTTATCCATCGAATGAGTCCACCAAACTCATCCAATTCTAAAGGCATACAAACTCAACGAATCTTTTAGTCTTACACACACACACACACAGGCATAGATAAACTTGATAAGAAATAACTTGCGGATAAAAATCAGCGTGGCAACTTTAAGTACTTTTGTCGTTGTTGTGAATTTATGATGTGTAGAGGATGGCATTAGCCTATAGACTATCGTTTAATCCGGGAGAGAGTTCTAACAGCACAACCATACATTCGCAGACATCCGGGCAGACAGACAAGTTTAACAGACAGGAACGATTGTCTGAAGTAATGTGGCATCATCCCCTCCCATATTGGTGGGGAAATGTTTTGACAAGTCCTACAACATTGGAGGAGTTCCTTCCTTGAGAAGAACAACTTAACTTTTCCTAATGGAAAATCATTGTTTTGCAATTCAAAGTAGGGAAACAACATAGATATACATACTCCTCTCCACACGTTTGTCCCGTGTACACTAGCATAGAAAAGTTTATTTGAATTTGATTTGGGCGCCTAATCTGGGCACAATTGCGAAGAAAGTATCTTTCTAATGAAGAGATAAACAATAATTAAAGTTTTGAATTTGTTTTGTAGGTTCTACTATCCACTTCCAGCTGACAACGCAAAGCGACGCATGACATTATGGACAAGGACAACATGTAGCATGTTAATGTGTCGCTTGATGCAAAAGTGAAGTCCTGTTGCCAGACATCGCCGCAGATTGTTCTTGGCAACACATTTTGAGTGATTGAAAAACAAATTTGAAATAACGCCTAAAAGTAGGCTTCAAAATATGACTTTCTGCGGAAGATGCAGTTCCTTTACTACAATCGGACCGTTGTATGCAACAGTGCTGGCAGTATTGAAGAGCTTAGCACTCCGCGTTCCATCAATGATCAAAAGTCGAAATAAGGCTGTAAGCAGGCTGATCACCGATTAATTAGCATACTTGTCGCAAAATATCATTGACTACATTCAGGCGCTAAAAAAACCAATGACCACAGGCAATATCGCGAATCTCAATGTGGACAGTTTCTGATTCGAGTTTTGTGTGGTTTCTCTGAATGCCAGCCCGTACCGTACAAAGTCATACTCCCACGTAGAATGTAAACTATGGTATAACCCCATCTAGGCAAACTCGCAATTTAGTTTTCTTCCTGTGTAAGACTCAGACCGCTCTCTGAAGCTATGTAAGTTGTCCCATCTGTTGCATGTAGCTCTGATTTGGATGCCACGAGAATAATCAAATCAAATGAGACAAGTCATAGAACTACACAAGCTAAGAAAAACAACGTTAACACTCTACGATTGCCTTTCCATTTTGTTAAAGTAGAGACTATCAGCAAGCCCTTGTTCACTTTCAAGAATTATCTTCAAGAAAAATTGAGCTTATCCAGGAGGTCAACAGCAAGGACGAACTGGTATTTTTCAACTGATGATTACAGGGTGCATGTACGTAGGTATTCTACGATTCAACCATTCTTTAGTAATCCCAGTTGAACAGGTCATTACAACCAAATTCGTAGTCAACTTTTTGCTGTACCTTCATGTCGTGGTCCCTGGTAACTAGATGTACAAAAAGTTTGGTATATCTAGGCTAAAATAGGAAGTTGGCGCTTTGTCTGTGTAAAAGTCTGGGAAGGACGTGTTGCATCTTAAGTTTCTGGAAAAGACAAAAGCAATGTGCCATTGGAAGATTGACAATTGTAAAGGCTGTGGAAGAATCAGTGGCAGTCAGATCAATACCAACAGCTCTAGCATCCTTGTTTAGGCATGGATGACTCCACAGTAACTACTGCGTTGTAGGGACAAAGAAGAAATTGATTCTGTTCGAAAGTTGCTTTGAGATTTTCCAGAATATGGAGAGCTTTTGGCAATCACTTAGAAGAAGACCAAGAAGAAGAGAGAGCTAGACTCATGTGACACTCAGCTGAAGGAACTTTTGAAGAAAATAACTCTCTGACGACTGCTCTGTAGCTACATCAATAGTATTTAAGGTTGCGTATGAATGTGCTATTCATCGCATCCTATACTCTGGGAAGGTATCAGAAGACGTTGAACAACAGAGCGGGATATGAGAGAACTGTGTGGTCATCATCATTAGTGGAGCGCTGACGAAGGAAAGCCACATTTATTTTAAACATCTAGACTACGCTGACAGTATTTGCCTACTTTCGCACCCGGCTGTCGACCTACACCAAATGCACCATAACCTGGAAACCGAGACAATAGGACTGAAAATAAATGCAAACAATACAAACGCCCCGATGCCTTCGAACTCTTACGCCTAACTGAACATTTTAGGACAGAAGGTTGAGAAAGTATGGCCCACGGAGGCACCGAACTGAACGGGAAAAAGCAAAAGCTGCGAGATTGTATCAAAAGTCTGAAAAATGAATGTTTGCAACACTTAAACCAAGCTGCGACAGTTTAAGTCTAACCTGGAGTCAGTAGGTACTTCAAAACGGATGAAGTAATACTTGAAAAACCACCTCAGTAAGCTGCAAGCTTTGGTAAATACATGTCTAAACACTATACTAAGGATTTTCTGGCCAAGTCTTTCTCGAACGAATTCCATGCGACAATGAGTCAGAAACCAATAAGGCAACACCATACCATATGACAAAGGAAGAAGCATTGGATTGCTCACATCTTACGGCTTGAAGTCGATTCCTTTTCGAAATATGTCATGTAATCGAATCCTCAAAAAGTCAGACAGAAGAGCGTAATGAACCGACTTCAATGGGAATGAATTGGAGGAATCCGATACGCGTTGCAGAACTCTGAGCACAATAGGTTTAAGCATGCCGAAAGAAGAACTAATCAACTCCTGAAAGCCTGCCTCAACTTGAACCGTAGCTCCGTCCAAACAAAAGGCTATTCCAAGCAAAAAGATTCAAATGTATAAAAAGTCACTTTGTTGAACTTTGTCTTCCTCGTCCTTTCTTTCAATCATTCTCTCTGCTTAATCCTGTCACACAAAAAAATAAACTTAAAACCATCACAAGGATAATTAATCATCTCCTATAGTCTTTCAATTTGTATAACACAACAATGAAAACTCTTTAATGAAGCGATTTAAGTTTAAATAACAAGCTTCCTTACAGACTCATGTCTGCTTGATTCCTGCCAGACAATGTCTGCCAATGTATAGAACGTCAATTCCTCCATCAATACCATTCCCTATCTGTATCTCCTTCTGGTTGGAAGTAAATCATCATTAAGAATCCTTTAAATGGTAAATCAGGATGTAAGGTCGAGTGGAGAAAGTTTCCATCTCCGGCACATCCCCAGCCCAACAATAGAAATCAATCTACTGAAAGGTTTTCTCTTTTAAAAATGAGAATCCAATGAATATCTATCGATGAATTGCAACATCGTTGGACTTTTTATAAAAAAAAGAAAGAAAAGGATCCACCTCAGAGAGAGAGAGAAAGAAAAAAATGACAGCGCAATTGACGGGCCATGCTTACAGTCCATTTGAAACTTTCGCTCGACTGAATGCCGAACTTCATCATTTCCGTAATGCGACGTGATTTGCAACTTAATCAATTCAAGGATGTCTATTAGCCCACAAAATATGACGGCAAAGGAAGGCAAAATTCTCCGTTTAACTTCGGCATCGGCAACGGCATTCAGCATTCAGCATCTCTATCCCAAGAATGTAGCACATTCTGGAAATCCTGCCAGGATATCATAAATAATTTTCTCTTTCGGTTAATGAAAATATTTATCGCCCAAATGCACACACACAGTTATATGCTCCTTCGAGGCTCCAATACACACCTCACCGAACGAAACTCCCAAAATAATTATTAGAATGCTCCACAAACATCATCTGATATTCGGAAGTTCCACATCCTCCCATGAATGCCAAATGAATTGGCTCCATTCACACGTGTGTGTGTAGTAGGGCTACGGATATGAAGTAAAGATCTGTGATAGGCAATAGAATCCTTGTATGACAAGGATGAGGGGTAAAATATTCATTTTTCCTCCCAAAACAGTGAATTCTTAGTGCACACTAAATTCACTAAACAAGAATTCACCCAGCACTTTGTGTCCTGCCACCCGGAAAATGTGATTGGGAAAAGTTTCCATTGGACGGAGGGAGGGAGTACCATGTTTTTCCGTTATCCACCACCACCCATCGTGTTGGTATGTGCATTCTCATGGTCGGTTGCGAAAAACAGATTTTCCCGCACAGATTTATCGTTTGTATGAGAATAAGTGTGTGTGTGTGTGTGTGTGTTTGTGCCCAAAAAACACCGTAATACGATGAACGAGGGAAATTTTCTCACCGCCTGCCTGCTGTGCTCTTAGTTGTTGTTCGAAAGGATTTTTCAAATGAAAAACATGGAATGGTTTATGAATAACTAGTACTGCTACTACACACACACCGTTCCGTATAGTTGTCATATTCATACGGGTATATCGAGCCAAGGATAGAGCGGAGAGATCCTTTCAATTTTGCGGAGAATAGATACGATGTGGAACACCGTAATTGCAGCTGCAGAAAATAATTAAAGGCGGGCGTGGACGGGTTGAAGGTGCAGAGATTTTCAATTTTCCCAGAAAACTTATGAATACACGGTTCGGTTTAGATTGCGGTCTACAGGATGTGCGGAGGGGATGTACATACGTACAGTGCTTGCGTATAAGTGCTAATGATTGGTATAAATACCCGATGCGTGTTGTGTAGTAAGGCAAATGTTATCCTTCAATTAAAATGGGATTATAGCTTGTTAGCGGAATATTGCAATGATGGTATGCAAATGCTTACGATGCGTCCGTGAACAGATAGGATGCAGTTGAAGGAAGTGGATTTTTTTGTCGTGGAACAACAATGGAAAATCAACAATTTCGGTAAAATCCACAAAATTGTATTGTTTCGCATCTCTTTTGGGGGTAAATTACGAGTTCATTTGGAGGATTAGTTTGCACAAGTCTTTTCCTAAATCCTATTTGAGCGAGGAATGCAAAGCAGTCTTCCAAAAAGGAAATACGTTCAGTTTTGCTAACATTATTGACATCATCCACAGATGGAAGGGAACAGTCTCTGGTGCTCATTGATCGCACAGGAGAAATTTTATCAGGAACTTCAGGACTGTCTTTGAACAAGAACGGAAAATGGTTTTAAGCGAGAGTCCACGAGGAAAGGACCAACAAATGTGGTTCTCAACTTTTATCCTTTCTCCAAGTATTCTAGATTCAGTGATCGACACCGCAGGCATGGCTTTATAGTGCACAAGCAGATATGTATACTTCAGAGCTCGAACTTAAATGGAAAAGGTCCAAAATGAGCCACACTCACACGTACTAACAAGCTTGCTTTACGGGAGCTGGACCTTAAAAGCGTCGGAACATGGAGAGTCTGTGTTGGGAACTACGAATCATAGTCGGTACGGTACGTCTAAAGAAAACTAAACTGGACGAGATGCTCAAGGTCGAAAACAGCCTCGATTAACACTAGAAAAACTCACTATAGATCTGTATAAGCCGCTGTTAGAGCCCAGTTGTTCGATTCTCTCCTATCAGAGCTATTAACTCAATGGTGAACACTGATTCCAACTCGTACTGTGTGAAGCCTCCTTGTCACATGCTAATTGGCAAGATCCAGTGTGTCCTTGAGCCCTGCAGATCGAATGCTTACCTAAGGCAAATCCTGGAGAACACCAACGAATTTCATAACCACATGTGATAGCCTTCACCGTCTGGAACTCTACAGGGTGACGACTAAAGCCAGCTACGACTAAACTGATTCAGCAATGTCGCGTAATACTTAAGGAAACACCTTCTTCAAATGTTTCCAAACATACACCGGATTTCGGCAAAGTGACGCGATATCAAGTGACTTTTTCAGTCTTGCACTGGAACAGACAGTCCGCAGAGCAGATGCTAACACGAAAGGTACATTTTTCGATCAATTATTGGTTGCTCCCTGTCCCAACCTCAGAGGCTTTTACTGCAATCGAAGAGCAGGTGAAACAAGCCTTCAAGTAAATTAGGACAAAACCAAGTTCATATTGCTAACAGATAACAGATTGGACAACATGTCACTGCTGATAGTAACAACTTCGAGGTTGTTAGAGAGTTTATCTACCTCGAAGTCAATATCAATTCCAGGAATGACCCTCTATTGAATATTCGATGAAGACTTTCACTTGGAAAACCTTGCTTCTTCGGTTCGCCGGAACAAATTTCTTGATCGGAAGACAAAATGCATGCTCAACAAAGCTTTGGTTCTGCCAGTTCTGCTCTATGATGGTGAATGCTCGACAATAAGCAGCAAAGCGGAGTAGGAATTGAACACTTCTGCAGAGAGCGGAGAAGATACAACAGCGAACTCTACGTGGTGCACCAAGAAAAAGACAAAACTCGCCGAATACACTGGTTTGGCCACATTGAAGGAATAGACAATAATGGTTCAGCGAGAATCTTTAAATCACAGCCGTCAGAATAGAGAGGACTAGGAAGACCGAAGAGCAATGCCGGAGTGCTTGGTATAGATTATTGGAAGCAGTGTTCCCGGGATCGAAGAAGATGGAAGGCTGCATTGTCTTCGGCCGGAAAAAAGGGGCCACAAATTATGCTTGACATTTTTCGTTGGCTGTAAGGGCTTATGAACAAATTGGTTGCAGCTCGCTGACCACTACCTCGTTTCCACATAGACTTTTCCCTTTAATTCCAGGTCCATATCGTATAGAGAACTATAGAATGCAGGACATTACATCCAGGAACCAACAGGAGGGCATATATATGTATGTTTTTCTACAAATGGTTTTCAAAAAACAAAAACCTCCATTCAATGTTGGATGCAACAACATCCTTCGCCAGAGCCTTATGCACTAATTGAGCTCTCTACACCTTCCTAACCAATAATAATAATAAAAACTAAAACTAACGGTAATCATTTAATTCAATACAAATTTCATTTGATCCTGCGGATAAAAACTCAATTCAGCTGAATCTCTCACGTACACGACGAATCCCATTCCTTCTCCTTCCCATTATATCTGCCATAGATTTTCAGGATAATAATTTTGAATTGATCCTTTTTGCGCGCTCCCACCCCTACACACCAACACACAGTAACAAATAAATCATGTTAATCCAATAAAAGACCATAAAAAGGAAGAAAAAAAAAGTTTCAAGTTAAATGGCTTTATTACTGGCAAGAGGGTGGCAATCGCATACAAATGTTTTTTCAGCTTCAATTTATCCATGCAGTTACACGGACCGTACCGTTCTTGTGCCTGCTTCTCCCCTGAAAGTGTTGTTTTACGACCACAACACAATGGAGCACACATGCGTTTCCTGTATATCTCTACCTTATAGAGGAAAAGTTCCATCGTATACCCTAAGCAGACATTTATTAAGGAAGTTTCATTCCCCAACCCAATGATTTTGTATGTGTGTGTGGGGGTTACTCTGGCGTATGCGTATCAAAAAAAAGGATAACACATTATGCAAACGAGTCGAGAAACTATGACGAAAGCAATCCTTCCATATAAACCTCGAGCGGGGGGGAACCGTAATTCGAACAAAATGCAAATCGAACATATTTCAGGCGAAAAACAAAAACCATTACGAATTGGTAGAGCACAGATATCCGATACACGGAAATGGATAGTGAGTCCTGCTGCGAGCCTAACCCGTATTTTATGCGAAACTTGGTCCTTTTTTGTTTTTACGAAATTTATTGATTTAATAACCCGGCCGTAAATATACAAATGAAATCGTATTAAAAAGATAAATGGCTTATTTGGATGGCTGCCAGAGTTACTGCCTCTGGGATGGAGTATGGGTTTGGATAACCCTTTAGTTTGGGAAAAAAAAAAAATGGCACAGTCCTGTATAGTCGGGTGGGTCCGACTCGGTGTGTGTGTGTGTTAAGAGACACAATTCGTATTGTTTTGGGAGAAGCAGCAATACTTTTTGGATGGCATTGGGGTGACACTGAGATATAGCCACGGATTTATGTGCAATTTCCGGTGTCCATTGCGCAATTGATATTTTCACTTGAACGTGAAAGGGAATTTTTATTTTTTTTTCCTAGGAACAGCTTCTTTTAGGTGGATTTTCCAAGGATATAACCATTGGAGTGACAGTCTCACCGAAGGGCATGACAGTTTAATAGTTTTTAAATTGAATTCACAAAATTGAAATGGCGGAGAGTTAAGTGGACAATTTGCATGAGATCAGGATGAATATGTGAGACGAGCTTAATCCGACTTAAATTGGCCTTAAATTCTCTTTTTGAAACCTTCCAGTGGCCTTTACTGAACTCAATGGAGCAGCGTACATTTGCCATCGTTATTCTGGTAAAACTTAACATTTCCCTGTATCGCTGGTCACATGCTGTCATACGCGGCCTTAAAATCGATGTAAAAGTGGAGGGTAACGATTTGAAGCTTCAGCACATATATTTTCTTAGAAAAGGCCCATCGCCTAAGCCAAAACACAACTAGCTACCGCCTACGTAGTTCAATTAAATAAAGCCACGCCAAGATCCGATTTCACACAGGATTTTCCGAAAAAAAACCCCCATCAACCCTTCACAATACACAAACTTCCCTTATTCATCCGGATAAACATTGTAAGCTCCCCCCCCCCAAACTCAAACAATTCCCCTTATTGGAATATTATCTCCAAACACATTCGTAAGCCAAACAATACCAACATTGAGTATTTATCCAACACAATCGGTCCAAGGACCCATCTCTTCCCTCATCATACCTATAAAAGCACACAAAAGCACCGCAATAAATTAAATATTGTCCGTGCCCACAAAAACCCAACACCCGACCGGCTCACATCCTTGTGCGAACATTTTCCGAATTGAAATGTCTCCTGGGCTATTGATTTAGGGGATGCATTCACTGCGACCCATTTGTCATATCCCGGAGTATGAGTGGATGCAAACAAAATGCGTTTACACAATTCATTTGACGATTCCAACCCCAAATGGAAAAACAAAATTAAATTTTTAATTAAAAAAGGACACAAGTGCAAATATTTACACCAACTCTCAGGCAATTGCTATATTAAGTGTTTTTTTGGCACTGGTCGGCCAGAGAGAGTAAATTGTTCCTGCCCAAGCCCAGGCCAGGACGAGAAACAAGGCAACAAAATATATCTGCATACCAGTCCACAGCCCACACCATGCGGTCGCATTTTTATTGTTGTGTTCACTTTAAACACACCGGCCGGCGGTAGGGTGTGCTTCGAGCTTCAGCTTCAGCCTGTGTCTCCTGTAACCGAATGCATCCTGGAAGCTGGGTAGCATTTCAAAAATGTATTTTTTTTTTGTTAGCAGATCGTAAAATCTCAAAAATTCATTTGCACAGAAATTTCCTAAAGGAAGCCAATTTCGAATGGATTCCTGTGAAATTGTACTCTCATCTGGATGTGGTGTCTTGTGTGTGAGGGTGGATAGGCGAGCCATAGAAATATAGGATAACAAATTTTTGGTAATATTGCTCTGCAGCAGACAGTGGCAATGACTTTAAGGATTCCCTTCTGCTATTCCGAGACTATGAACACATATTTTTTATGGACGCAATAATAATCTCGGATTGTGTGTTAGCAATTCAATGGCATTGTACCTGGAAGAGAAGAGCTTGGTAAGAGGGTGCAACCGAAATTTGCAAAATGTGTATAAGGACATGCACCCAAGGAAGGATCTAAAGAATTTACGTTCTTAATAAAATAAATTAAAATTAAATGAGTAATGGAGTGGAAATTGTTGTAGAAGAAGGCCAATTGAGAGTGTCTGCAGCACAAATGGTATCTTCATCTTGAGATGGTGATTTCCAAAAAGGTTTGGAAAGACATTTTCTTTTAAGTCTTGAATTTGCTTCTAATGACCAATCTCTTTATTCTGATCTTTGTGGACGGCTTAATTGGATTCACACTAAGTTTAATGGAAATTGTGTTGTGAAAATTGTAGACAGCTATAGATAGCCTAAAGAGGGAAGTTATAGTCTGGATCACACTCAATTTGGGGCTCACTTTGTCTATCTCAGAGGTTCTTTTGCAAATAGACATAACTTAGTCCTTTAATCACTTATTTCTTCCAGATATCCCAGTTTTTTTTTGTGTACAGCATTCTGGCAAACTGGAGACTCTTATGGCGTCTTGACTGAAATGAAAATCGAATCCTTGACACTTCTGCTATGATCCGAATTTTACGCAAGCTGTCTCTCTTGGCTACTCTACATCCGTCTTTTAGGCAAAGGACCGAGATGTGCGTCAAAAAATGTGCATTAGGCGAAGCCTCAGTGATAAGGGCTGTTAGTTTTAAGCATTTAAACCCAAAGCTAATGTACGGTGTACTTATCTGGTGGACAGCATGCGACAACAAGAGTAACGTGGATCTTCTTAGGAGGATCCAGAGTCAATCATGCATCCGTATAACGGGTGCCCTAAGAACAACACCTACAGCTACGCTGCAGACAATGCTCCATTTACTTCCTATTGATATCTATGGAAGGCAAATGGCAGCTAGAGCAGCTTTAAGGCTGAGAGAATCCCCCCACTTGGCCAGTGATAATACGGGCGACGGGGGGGATCCTTTACAGGAACATAACCATCCCTAACCATACGGACTATATTGGAAGGGGTCTTCTTCAATGTACCTGACTTAAGCTTTGCCAAGCGACTGCCAGATAACTCTAATGTATTTCAGGTGAAAATTACGGCAGTCCGAGAAACTGCGGCTATGTATAGATAGTGAATCAGCGATTAAAGCCTTAGAATCACCGACAGTAAGATCCAAGTTGGCAAAGCAATGCCGCAGGTCTCTGAACGAGATCGCTGACAGATGCGACGTCTACTTGTGCTGGGTTCCAGGACACAGGGATGTTCCGAGCAACTGCAGGGCGGACGAACTAGCTAAGGAAAGCGCGGGTCGGATCCTCTCTGAAAATGGAGGCGAACCGCTTGTCTCTCTAGAATTGATAAAGTCTCACCTCGATAGTGAAGCTAGAAGAATAGCTAATAGCAGGTGAAATAGTACCAACACTTATCTCCTGTCAAAACAGATCTGGCCTTACCTGGATCTGAGGAGAACAGGAAGACATCTGTCCGTGAACAGGAAACTTATAAGAATTATAATAGGAGCCCTTACGGGGCATTGTCTAATTGACAGGCATGCCATCAGAATGGGTGTACCCTCTAACGAATTCTGTAGAACCTGCAGCGACGAGGAGGAAGAAGAAACGAATGTACACCTTCTCTGTACGTGCCCTGCTCTAACAAGAAAGAAATCACTAGGAGAGTACTTCTTCAATGATCTTAACGACCTAGCCAGATTCGACATCTTAAGGATTAAGTGTTTTGTATGTTGGTCTAATTGGTTCTGCACTTAGTACGGCACAGTATAGGGTTCACACCGATACGGTTACCCAGAGCTTATACTCCTTTTATCCAATAGGAAAGTCCGCATGTGAGGTTTCTGAGGCTGGTTTCCGGTTTCTTCACGCGGTATCACAATGGGCCTTCATTCTTGCCTAAGTGGATTCCGGCTTAGTGGGGACAACCGCCTAACCTAACCTAACCCAAAGTTTAATTGGAGCTACCTTAACACCTTCATTGGCCTCTTGGGCCCAAGGGTATTGAAGACAAAAAAGTCACCGAAGAGCTCATAAGACAAGAACCTTAGTAGGCATTTATAAATCTATTTGCCTTCTGTGACTTATTCACTAGTCCCATGAAGCTGAATCTCAAGTCTTGGAAGCACCAAGAAAATTGGAACTCAACGATAAGCTAAAAAATGCATTAATTCCAAGCAACAAGAGAAGTCAAAAAAGATTTATAGAGGCTTCTTCACTGGACGTTTGATGCAAATGTCCTGCCATAGCTCGAAGCAGACAGAAACATTTTGGCAGAGGTCTTATTTCCCCAGCCATAGTTAACCATTCTTCTACAAGCACGTTCCTGTGGTTTCTCTTATGACCTCGATCTTGATCTTGATCATAAATTTATCCAGTTGTAGAGGACCTTTCCTCATCACTACAACCAGCAAGCATTTAAAACCAACGTGCATCGGTATCTCCTTCGTCTCTCTTCTAACTTTTTTAATGCCTGTGCTCTAGTTTAAGGGTAGTCATTACCCCTTAAGAGAGCTAATTTTAAAAAAAGGAAGTGCAAGAGGATGACAGACTGATCGGAAGGTAGTCCTTAGATCTTCCTTTTTTCCTTTTTTTCAATTTTGATGGCCTAATTACGTTATTCTCCATAAGATGGAAAAAGCGCGTAAAAAGGATTCTACACGCCGATAATACTCACACAACGGGTCTGATTTTTTGCCTAATGTTCCCAAAACCTTCAATCCTGTATTCCCTGTTCAAAGTGTGGCGATTGTTTGTTGTTCTTAAACTTCTCCACATCCCCGAATCAATCAATCTCGACAGTAGTCATTATAGTCCATCGACAACAAAAAACAGTCAAGACAGCTAAGGATAATTACTGAGAAATCCTTTTTAATTTCTAAATCAACACTGTAAACTCCACTAAAAGTCGATCTCAATTTCAAATTAGTCCGTCTGTTCAGAACTTCGTAAACCAATCGTTTAAACGACTACACCCGGGCCACAATGACTTCAACAAATATAACACTAACGAACAGTGAGACCCAAAAAACAAAAAAAAAACCCCCAAGAAAAATCCTTCGTCCTTATAATCTCCACCTGTGCACACTAATATTACTTTCGATACAAAACTAAATGAGAAAATTAATTCTCTTGTGTTTTTTTTTTCCACACATTCACCTGCGAATCCTCGGGAAATCCTTTCAACTCAATTTGGGGGAAAAAAAAAGTTGAAATCCTGTTCAGAAATAAACCCACATCCCGGCCATATAGCGTTTCCAATTATTTTTCCAGTCATAATACAAATTCGACTAACCAAAGAATTCACCTGAAAAAAAAAACACACACCATCGCCATCCAAGTAGTTTTGGATGGTTCAGGAGTTCCTGCCACTGAAACCACTTCCTCTAACCTTCACATAGAGAGTCGGTGGCGGGCAAAATTTCATAAATCCGCCATTGTATGCAGAAGTAAGCTCAACTCGTGCTACATATGTGGGTGTTGAGTGTACGTTGTGCACGTTGTAATCCCCGAAATGTGCACCGCGGAAAGCTAGAGTTTTGGTGAAATAAAATCAACACACCCACACACAGAGACACGCTGAAGAAAAGAATGTTTTTGTAACGAAAGAACTCCGTTCATTAAGAGCGGTACTGGCATGCAAGTAGCATATAACAAGAGTAACGTATATTAAATGGAAGGGAAAAATCCTTGTGGTTGGTGCCTCCTTACTGGCATACAAAGTGTCTGTTAACATTTTTTAACGAACCTCTAACGACTGTTTGTCGGCGCCAAAAAAGAAGAAAGGACTCAACACTAACAAAATAATGATTATAACCGTTAAGATCCAATTAAAACTTTAAGTGAAGTGTACTTAGTTTTGAATGTGTGGGCGTGTAGTCGACAATGGGTACAGTAAGGGAAAAAGTTTTGGCGCATTAGGTGACAGAAGTGCATGGAAGCAAGTGAAAAAACTGCAGATCGTCTGGATTAACTCGCAGTAGGGGCTTACATCAAGAATCTGTGTAAATCATTCGTAAGTGGGAACTAAAATCAAAGGACTTCATGCCATGTGACTCTTATCTAGGTTCCAGTTCCAGGACACAGTGAAATCGATCGCAACGAAAAAGCTAACGATCTGGCCAGGCGGGGACCAGACCTTTACGGCTCACTAACATAAAAGCTAACTTACGTCACATAAGACTAAGGACTTGGTCCGACTACAACAAGCCAAAAACAAAAGAACTACTCAACAGATCAAGACCAGATATTGCAAGAATCTTAACCGCTAGAACAGGCCACCGGCCAAGAGGAAACCATGCAACCAAGCTGGACATCCCTCACAATACCCTTTACCATATATGTAGCTGCAAGGATAACAGAAAAAAGGAATCTCTGCTCCACTTTCTGTGCAAAAGTCCATCAGGCAACGCACTCTAGGTAAACCCTTCAAGGGATTTCCAACAAAAGGATTGGAGAGCGAATCATTTTCAAAAAACAGATGAATTGAGGTTTCATACTTCGACTTCGACTTTAAACCACCACCTCTTCCTAAGAACCGCTTCTTTTTGTTCACTGTCATTCCAATTTCAATGCTCGCCAACCTCCAAGCTTCGTCTATTCACAAAAGTGCATCCTCCGCAGAAGGTTCCTTTTCAAGTATAATTGACCATTATCCTCACAATGCAATCCATTTATCCTTCCCGCATTTTTCCTTGCGCAATTTGAAATTGATAAATATTGCAAGAGCTTCCGAAAAACTGTATCCAATCCAGTAACCAATGGAATCCTATTATCCCCAAAGATGAGAACGAGAGTCCCTTTCACCGGCCTAATGTTTGCACAATGTTATCCGGCCGCTCATCAAAGACCCTTTCAAATGAAATATAATGGACAAATAATGGGCAAACTGCCTACAACATGTTAAAAGTTCATTCTACAAGTCTGAGAAAGGATCCTACCCCCACTCATGGGCTTTTTGTCTCGGCTTGTCATTTCATTATATTGATGTGCCTTTCAAAAACTTTGTCATTTATTTTAAGACGATCTAAGGATACTCGTATTCGTATATGAAAAGGACGACGAATAAAAGAAAAAAAAATTTGGTGTTTATCTAGGCATGGGTGAACCGAATAAACGAAATACCAACGCTAAGGCAAAGGACCTCTCGTCTTTTCATCTCGTATTTTTTTCAAAATGAAATCCCATTAACCTTTGAGCATATGCCATGCTGAGAGCTATGCCCAAGCTTCTAGAGCTTATCATATCATTTCATCATGAGCATCAGCGTCAACAGTGAATGTGAATTAGAGGTGTATACCCTCCACCGGCAGGAGAAAAAAGAAAATAAGAAAAATAAAAAGGATATTCGTCTTAAAAATGCGGGACTCCTTGCTGTTACCCCTTGTTTGGTATTAAAAATTTAAGTTGATCTTTTAATAAGATTTTTTTTTTTCCTCACCAGACATCCTCCTGACGAGGACGAAGAGAGATGTAAAAGGTGGCCACTTGGACAGAAAGTTTTATTTAATTTTGTTCCCTTTCTTAACTTTATAGTACTCAGACATGGAGTGTCAAGGAGATAGGGGAAAAGTTTCTGTTTTGTACTTGGCGACGCGTTTGTTGGAGAGGCAGCAGCGATTGCATGAGGAATTTTCCAAGCGAATTTTTTTAAATAAATCAAAAGTTCAGAGCTCTAAAATTGTATTCACTGTTCAACAAGAGGATACACTTCTCCTTTTTTTTTTTTTTTTGAATCCTGTGGGATCGGCCCCTTTGCGGTTTCTGTTTAGGCGTACACATCACGTACGCGGTTATGGAAGGGATAATTTTGATGAAATTTATCACTTAAATGGGATTTTGGTTTAATGGGTTTTATGTTGAAACATCAAAGGACTTCTTCGATTTGGTATGGGGACATGGAACGCAACAAGTTTGGTGGTTGATTTTGGGTTGAAAATGTGTCGAAGGAAAGTCAGTCGTCGCTTTGTCTGTTGTGAAAGGATTTTTTTCAACCACTTTGTTGGTCCAAATCTCAACATGTCTCGGAGTAGATCCAGAGATTTAAAACCATTTAATCGAGGCAAAGGTTTTAGAGAGCCGAGGTACTCAAAGCCACAACTAGCTTAAGCATTTTTGTCAAACTCGTCCACCTAGATGATCCATCAAGTCTGTCAAAAGCTCATCCAGACCTTTGATGTCAAAAAGGAGTTAAAAATCTTTTCATACGCTGGCAACTTTGACAAATTCAGAAGAACGCAGAGGGCTATCAGTAACGCGTTTGAAAGCATCATGGAAGGTGTGGAGAATATTGATCTGACAGCTGCATAGATCTCTGTTGCTGTGATCTGAGGTCCAACAGAGTCCATTCTGTTTACCGCATTCGTTTAGAGACACGTGGCAGTCCTTCACTTAAGCTTTCGGTTATAAGCTCGGATAACCGAAAAATAATTGAACCAATCAGCTCTTTCTTTGGCCTTAAATCCCACTAAGCTTACAACTCATAGCCTTTAGCTAAAAGGCTGTGAACATGTTAGTCCCGCTCTTTAGCACAAAGGCATAGATCACATAAAATATGATAAGGTGTACAAAAGTACATACTGAAGGCGACCCAAAGAATCCGTTAGTTCGAAGTATGCGTTAACGTATACGGCAGCGGAGAGGTTAAACGCAATGAATTCTGCAGACAGTGCCTGCAAAGATTACGAGAAGACTTAAGAAAAGTAGAAGAATGCAGAAGGATCAAACTTAGGTGTCCCTAAACCAAGTTCGACGGACATGTCAGAATCTAAACATGGTTGTGAAGCTCCTACCTCTCAAGTGGAGTCAGACTCAAGAAATCCAGATAATAGACTGAAAAATTCAGAACTCATGATCGAAGGACCTTTGTTCAACAAAAATTTCGCTGTTTCCCGACCAATATTGGACAGAAGATAGAATGGTTTATAAGTGACTTCAAATAGGAAATTTGACTGAAGAACTGCAGTAGTAGTAGACGCATTAAAGTTCCTCGACAGGACTCTTCAAATGCTTCCCAAAATGGAGGTATTTGCAATCCAAAGCACTTCCTATTGATTCATTTAATGAAGACGATATGTAGGGCTCTAGTCGTCGGCCACCTAACTTTTTTTTTCACTTTGCTCTTCTCCAGTTACTAAAGTATTTGATGGAAAACGTTTAGAAAAAATTTTATTGAATGTCGAAACAAATATTAATAGATAAAAAAGAGAATTTTTAATTAAACCCTCACTGTTTTCAAGAAACTACCAAATTAATGAAAAAAGTCATATTGCGCTAGTGGTCGGCCGCCAAATTTTAGTGGTCGGCCATAAAAGTTCTAGTGGTCGGCCAGGTCCAATCAATCAATGGAAAAGAACATATTTAATGATCATTTAAGGGTTTATTTGAGGCAAAGCATTTGATAAATAATATTTTATCATTTTTAGTCTTCGATTTCCCTCTAGGTTGTTTCTGCTTAAGAAGCTTCTTGGCCAGACGTTCTTCCTTCCGCTGTAATAGAGCTTCCTGTTTCAGTTGTTTTTTCCGCTCTTTGTTCAAAAAAATTTCCCTCCTCTTGTAGAGTCTTTGGATTTCCTCTTGCTTTCAAAGTCAATTGGTTTGGGATAAAATAGGTGGGTCGCTAGTGCATGTGATACGTCAGAAGCGAGATTGTTGATATGGCATTTTCCTCCTCTTCATTGTCAGGTCCTTCTTCCGTAATGCAGTCTGGTTCTCCTTGTATATGTTCTTCTGAGGTGTGGGTTAATTCCTTTTGAGCAGAAATGATTTCCTTCGGATCGCCTATTGGCTCTGCTGGCAAATGAGGTTGAACTTCTGGAACATTAGATGAACTTTCCGGGTTGCGGGCCAAATCTTCTCTAAAGCCTACTAGATCTCCCGGCAAATGAGCTTGCTCTCCTAAAATATTAGATGCCTTCTCTAGGATGTGGGCCAATTCATCGTCAGATATGTTTTTTGGAGAGCAAGATGATACATTTGGTATGGTTGATGCTTCAGTTATAACTTTAACTATGTCATCAGGATTTAGTCCGCATTCACGAAATTTTGAGGACAATTCCAAAATAACCTCAGCGGCAATTTTATAATTTTGAAATCGAAGTAAATAAGACAAATAGGCCGATACCAATCGCAATAAGCTTCAGCGGCCGAACACTAGCTTCGTAATTTCAATAATCGGCCGGCAGTGCGCTGACAACTTTAGTACCTGGCCGAGCACTAAAATTTTTCAAACATTTGTTTGCTTAACGGTGAAATCAGAGAAATTCATTAATAAACTTTCAATATTGTACGTCAAAAGATAAATTTAAGCTGTAGTGCATTTCTTTAGTGCTCGGCCATCCCAGGCCGAGGACTGAAATTCGCATCAAATTGGGTGGTAGTAGTCCACCCCATTATTTACACTGATATTAATATTTTGTAATCTTTGCACCACTAAATACATACCTTATGATTTTAAGAACAATACAAATTCATTAAAATGTTATCTTCCAAACAAATTGTAACATAAATTAACACTTTTGTAAATACGCAGTATTTGCGTAATAATATCAAATTTGAGGGTAGATGTGTAGGACATGTATTTGCTTGTATCTGCATCTTCACATTAAGAAAATTCCTAACGGTATTAATATTACTTGAAGAAAAGTGTTAAAGTGGCCGACCACTAGTGCCATTACCCTATGCACTGCGACCTATGTAGATGCGCAAACGCTCCACTGAAGGATAACCCAACGCTCCACTAAAACATCGGTTCTACTTGACAGTAGATTTAGATTCAAGTCAGTTTACTCGTGGTTCGGGTAGCATTGACGTTGAAGGGAACAAGCGAGCGAAGACCAGGCGAGTTGACATTCCGCTGGAAGCTGTTAAAAGGAACATACTTTTGCACTGGTTATTCAACGCTAGAATAGACAAACCAATTGTAAATGAACTTTCGAATAAAACTCCTAAGGACATCTCTAGAATTTTGCCGGAGTTACAAGCATCGGAATACAAATCAAACTTCTGCTCATCTAGCACCAGTGCCCTTTAAAACGTCTCAAGCTACCAACATGTAATTTTTCTTTAACTGACGACAAGCCTATGCATCTTGGCACAACTCTAAATCAATTTCAATAGTAATGTCTGTTTCAAGATTCCTTCAAGGATACCTTCTCACAAACAATCCGTCCTGTGTGTCAAACTCTAAATCGCATCCGCAACAATTGCAAATGTGAAATATTACTCGTATTACAAGAGTCATCAAGTTGTGCTCTGATTAAAATAACACACACATCACATCCGCTTCGTATGAATAATTAAGCACAGAGGATAACTTAGGAGTCTGCACAGAGTTATGTATGCTTCTCCTCATCATCATCATCATCGTCATTGTCACTGTGCGCTCGTCCTTGCCATCCTGTGGGGTTGCATTCATTGAACGTGACAACCGAGAGATGACATTGGAAGACATCCCTTCAAGGCAACAACTGCAACAATTATTATCGATACGTTGCTGAGTGAGAATTAATTCCAGACCCGGCCGTTCCTTTCGACTGACCACAGGGTGAAGTGAAAGGAGACACATTGCGGCTGACTTTAAGCAAATGCCTTCCGATCACTTGCACATACACTTTGGGGGGTGGACTTTCATCTTAGGAAGGAGGCATATTAATATTCACAGTTAATTTTCTACATGTGGACAGGACATCACCATTTTGGAATTCAGAATCCTTACATACGTCGTTGTCGAGATGAGGATATAGATGGGGTGTTCTCTTTTCAATTTACCAACACATTACGCCGGGCGATAAGGCACAGATGTGGGTAACGGTGTTCCTCCGTCAATTTCGTTTCGAGAATTGCGGATTTGAAAGCAACAGAGGAGGAGACGTCCAATCGCTGCGGTACGATAGACTTTACATTTGGAACTTGAAAAGTTGGCTAACAGTGTGATGGAAAAGTATTTGCACTACGGAGGTCACAATTGAAGCATACTTTCAAGCTGTCTTAGGATTTATCTGATTCCCCCATGAAGATTCGAAGACTCTGTAAGCCGAAGCATTGACGTCCATTCGCTCCACATGTCATACTTAGGTTAGGTGAGGTTGGGCGGCTGTCCCCATCAAGCAGGGGCCCACTTAGGCCAGAACAAAGCAACATGTCATACTTACTTCCTTCAGTTATGCACTCCAAGTGGGTTGAGGTCACCTTTTACTTATGCGCGCCACCTTAAGCGAGGTCTATCTCTACTGTATTGTCCTTCCGGACTAGATTCGAGGACTGTCCAGGTCGGAGTTTTGGTATTAACGTATCCAACTGGATCGAACATCTTACGAAAAAGCGACCAAGGGTATCCTCATCCACTTTTGATAGAGTCTACGCGTCTTATAAGCTTCTTCTGAGTAAATATTCGCACTGGGGACAGTTTTCTTGGTTCTGCCCACGAGGTCCAAATCGTCACAAATAGCTGCACAGACTTGAAAATCTGTGCCTCTGCTACTTGAACCTTCGCTTAAACCATTCAAGTTACATGGCATCAACATCAAAAGTCTCAGTGAGGTACTTACTGACCTTGACAGAGCAATTAAGATCGTTCATCATTTCCGGACGAGTTTGGTAGAGATGCCAAAACTTGGAAGTGCTCTGTCTCTATAACTGCTGTCATAGACGGCCTTAAAATCGATAGATAGGTCGTTGGTATCGATCTGAACTTCTTGGGTTTTCTCCAGGACTTACGAAATTTGGTCGGTTGTGGACTTTTTTGGTCTAAGATCGCACTGATAGGCGAAAGATTTCAGGAATTCTCACAACAAGATCTTGTACGTGACGTTGAGAAGACTCATGTCTCTGTGGTTAGCCCAGTTGAGGACGTTTTCTTTCTTGTGAATCGAGCAAACTTTCATCAGCCATAGTTGGTGAATCTTGTCCTCCAAGTCACCTCAAGTTGCTCGACCGATAAGTTGCCAGGTTCAGCCTTGTCTTGAATTCATTTTGATCAAGCGGACGAAAGTTTTACCTATCGTGCGTCTAGATTGAAAGGTTCCTTTTGCCTGACTAACTTTTTATGTTGGTCTTTGTTGCTGTTATACAGTCAGCTTGATCCTGTTCTTGGAATCGTAGACTTCTATCCATCTTTCAGTCAAAAGTAAAGCAATTTTTGATGTGTCTCACGTTTTCCAAAATGTTGAGCAACTTCCGATTATTTTCCACACCCACTTTGTCAGTAACACGTGCTCATTATTCTGCAAGTACAACACTTCAACCAGAAGGACTAACAATAAAGGATTGCATAACAGACATATGCAACCAAATATCGTTGAACATATGCCTAAAATACAATTATTTGGAATGGCACTGCCCTTAGTTTTTGGCTCTAACCAGTTTTCTTCGAAAACGCATTCCACATGCAAACACAGACGCACACGATGCAAAGGAACACATTCACTACAATGCGTGGCCATTTGTGGTTGCATCTCCAACACTCCAGGATGCGTAGCAACGAATGTGACCATAGCACCTTCTGTAAAATGTTCCGAAAACTTGTAAACGTGTGATTTATATGATCTCATAAATTTTACCGGACGCATTTGTGGTCAGGACGTCATTAATAAATTCCTTTTTGTCATTGCTACCAAAAGAGAGAGTGAAAGAGAGAGAGAGGAACAGCTGGCTGAGTGAATCCTTGTTTGTTCCGTGTGCAATACGAAGGCGGTGATGCGGATTATCGCATCTCCGGTAGTTGGGATTTCATTCATTTTGAATTCTACAAGGATCCCTGATGTGAGGTTGATAGCTGTAAAACATCTTTACTTGAACGAAGAACTTAATCTGCCACAGACGTGCACTTCGATGAACAGGGACAATAAATTGAGTTAATTGTAGTTTATACAGAGAGTATCGCCTTTTTTTTTGAAGAGACTAGGGTATAGGCTAGGCACCCCAAAAGGATTGTCTTAAACTTGGAAAGGGGAAGTTGTTGTACTTGAAAGCATCTGTCTGCAATTTTTGCATGGATGCATGGGAAGAGGTGCTGTGATGGAAAATTTTCAACAAAAATATGTACTAACATCCTTTTGGTATCTGCATGGAGTCATAAATTCTCTTGGGACTTTCTTGTAAAATTTCCAAGTCCATTTTATATGGTCTTGCACCGTAAGCAAGTTGGGCGATAATAACTGAATTAGGACGTGTGTTATAGATAGTGTTTGAATAATGTTCTACATGGAGGAAGTGTTCGTTACTCAAGAGATTTCCATGGAGATTTAGTACTCAGATGGGATCTATTAAAAAAAAATTGGAAGAAAGCTTTAGGGAAAGAGAGAACCGACTTATGGTGTATAAATCAGGTTGAAACTGAAAAGGTTCATGTGATCCAGAATTTATGGAAGCAAATGCCAAAGTGAATACCCGAATGGTCACGTCAGTGCTGAATGGGAAAAGTTTAAGAGCTAAAGCTATGGCTCGACATGCCCTATGTAACATGATTCATTTTCCAAGAGCCTGTCGCATGAAGCTAATCGTTTAGACTGAGTCCTTCTTAAGACCGATTCCCTAGACAGAAGTTCTCCTAAAGCTTGCTGCCAAACAAGATTTAAAATCCTAGGAAGGCACCTTTTCCAGGACCGTGAAGAACTGTCTAGCAAGTCGGTGCTTGACATACATAAATTCATCAGTGCTGCGAGCTGTCTCGATAGAACTTAGGCTTATGGTTCCTAGTAAGGGGGCTGCAACCCCTTGGGTGTCACAATGAGTCAACATTGACCCTCCTTTCTAACCTAACCTAACCTAAACCTTGCTGATGCAGTTCATCCTTCGGTTTTAATACAAAAGACTCGTCAGGGTGTAGCTCGCAAAGAGAGCAACACCACGGAGATGTAAAATAAAAGCGAAGTTCCTTCTCAAGGTTATCCTTCTTAAGGTTATTGGTGCACCTTTTCAGACTCTTCTTGATACCTATTCGAAAAGGTGTACCATGAAACAAAAAAGTTGTCACACTCGTTAAGAGAAAGTCAGCTTTTGACTCTGACGAAGTCCAATCTAAATGAAATTGTTTAAGACGGTCAAGATCAGTTGGAGTCTGCTTAATTCTAGGAAACTAGTACCGAAGGATTCATACAAAAGAATTTAAGTTCTCTTTCCGCCTTGCAGTAGAGATGGCTGTCATTTGGTGAGGAAGTCCATGAGGATACTGAGTAGTTAAGCCCCATCTCTACTCTAAGTCCTAGAAGACTCTATTTTAAAGCTTCATCATTCCAGTCCTTGTCTATATCGCTGAGATGGATCAAGATATCCTCTTCAAATCGTAGATTAACCAGGTATGTAAGAAGGAAACGTCAACGAACTTGAATTGCGCAGTGGAAGCAGTTAGTTAAGCAGCAGCCTTACTTGTCGGTTGAGGCCCAGGCTACCTCCGAAGAGTAAGTTCTTAGTCCAAAACTTGTGACCCACGGACTTACATTGTCCAAGGACTGTCTAAAGACTAAAGCCTCATACTCCTTGAGTTACAAAATCACTACACCAAGATCAGAAGGATCAGACTGTGCGATGGAAAGGATGGATAGAATCGAAAACCAAAAGGCATGCAAAACGCTGACAATGGATGACCAATTGACCTCATATTCTCATCTGTCACTACCCCTTTGTTACACTTTGAGTGGTAGAGATGCTCTAAAATCTCTCGATTGCATAGATGCAACAAAAATCGATAACGAATCCTTTGAATAGAAAACAAAAATCCAATTTATGTTCTTAAGCAACTTTTCATCATCGATATCGATGACGATGATATTGCTGATGATGATGATGGCGATGATGACTCATAAAACAACTATGAATCCCTGCTCCCATTCCTGCTCTTTAAAAAAAAAAGACTCAAGTCCTTCGATGCATAACCACCTCCTACCGACACTGGAAAACAAAAAAATAACAGTAAAATCGGTATGCTCAAGGATACCCATGGAATCAGCAACATCATTTCACCTGGGAGGAATTATTGGTTCATCCTTGCAAGCAGTCCTTCGGTTTTTTCTTTTTCTCTCACTGCTTCAGCCCTCCATCTTTTTTTTTTTCTCCAGTTTTTCAAACTAACAACTCGCTCAAGTTCATTGATTTTCCATTTACGACTTTTGAGTTCTGAAGTGGGCTTCAGGCGGCAATGACGGTGGCTAGAACGATGATGCCAGTGTAGTGGGTAGTTCATCATGTTTCATTTGTGTGTGTGTGCAAGAGTGCAGCAAAGACTAAACAACAAGAAGCAACAAGGATCTAGAAGAACACCAATGAGTATACTGTACACAGTACACTATGCAAGGATAAAGGTATCCTGGGATCTATGGGTCGTTTCCATTGAAAGTTCTCAATCGAACTGAAGTGCTGTTTCAGCAGCAACATCAGAAATTGGAGTTTTGAAGTTTTTTTTTTTTTGCTTCTGTTTACAGTCTGCTTGTTAGAAAGAAAGGGTTCTGTGTATTTGGTGTTGTTGTTGTTTTCTGATTCTCTGTGGGAGATAGGATAATTAAACATGAAGAGATATTGATCTGAAGAACAGAATGTGTAAACGTAGCAAGTAGTGTTGACTGGAGTTATTTGAAAACTTCTTTACTTGAGTTTTTTTTTTGTCGAAAAATACTTCAACTGGAACTTTGTAAATTGAAGTAAGCAACTAGTGGGGTCTTAGATATTCCTCTGGGAGTAGATATTTTAAGCCTTGTCGTAGTCGGTTTCTTTATGGAATTTGTTCGGTTTGGCATGATTTTAGACAAAAAAGTCACACAGGATAGTCTAAAAGTCGCTGATATTTTTTTTATCTCTACAATTTTCAGGACCAAGCTTAGCCAAGAGAGCAATGCCTGGGATAAAAAAAAAAAACGGGCGTCCAAAAACGCTTTACAAGATGCTGCAAAGATGGATTTCATACCGATATTGCTGGGGTCTCCTTTAATCTAGGTTTCAACCACCAAGCCTCTGTAGTTTGCCCGGTCCTTAGCTAACTGTCTTCAGTTGCTTAAGGTGGTTGAAATCCCCTTCTATATACAGCCACACTGCTCGCTTAATCTTCTAAACCCATTAATCTAATACGTTTATAGAAGACTCTGAGACTCTGGTTGAAATCCCCTTCTACATACAGCCACACTGCTCGCTTAATCTTCTAAACCCATTAATCTAATACGTTTATAGAAGACTCTGAGAAGCCACACATGATGACAAGAGTCTTAAACCCCTTCTATGTGTGCCTCTGAGTCACCTTTCTTAGATAATTCCTAAGCGAATCTTGATTGACCACCGTTTTGGGATCTTAGTTAAACTAGGGTCCTTGCCATCTTTAGAAATCATGAATATGACTTACAATTGACATAAGAACGTCGACAATGCCATTTTGTAGCATTCTTCAACTTTTGAACTGTATATAGAGCCTATCCAGTCAATTCGGATTCCAAGTAAGTTGAAGTTCCTTTCCATTTACACGGGTAGATTCGAAGATTTTCCGGACCGGAGCATTGGTGTCCATTCATTTTACATGGCCCAGCCACCTCAAGATTGAATAAATCACATAATAGCGCGACTTCTTGCCGAAATTCGGTGCGTGTTGCTTCCAAACTGCACACTGCATCGCATGTTTACGCGGCATAGCTGGATGATGAATGCTATCATATGTAGCTTTGAAACCGATGAAAATGTGAAAAGTCTCAACTTGAACTTCGTTCATCTTTTCTAGAAGTTGCTTGGTGTGAAGATTTGATTCCATCGTTGTTCTGCTGGGTCGGGAGCCACACTAGTATGTGCTGATGCGTGTATCTTCAGACGTCCACGCAGTACGTTGGATAGGATCTTACAAGCAGCTTTCGTAGGGATATGCCTCAATAGTTGACCTTTCTTGGGTTCGCATTTACTTTCATCGAATTATTCTTGGATGATCACAGCACCTCCGTGTTTGAAAAGCTCTGCTGTTCTTCACCTTTTTTGAGAATTGTGCCAACCTCTTACACAATGGGTGGGGGGATTACTTCTTCGTTAACTGGAGGTGGGCGCCCTTCTTTTCCTATAACTTTCTCAACATTCTGCCCAATCAGCAACTGGTGGAAGTGCTGCTTAAACACATTTACAGTTCTCTATGCATCGGTGACTAGGTTCCCTTTACTTTATCAAAGAGCCTACGTTTCAGCCTTGAAGCTTCAAAACTACCGGATGTTGTTGCTTGAGCTGGAAGACTGCTTCTTTCTCTGCACGATTTTTTTTCGATATTCTTTCGACGCTGCTCTTGTTTTGCGTCTTCTGTTATCTCTTCGCAATATTTGCAAACATCATCATACCACAGACATCTTTTTGGGGGTGGCCGGTATCCCAAGGTCCTTTAAACGACCGCTGTGATGATCTTGCGAAATTGGGTCCACTGTGTGTTGGCGTCAGTAAAGGCTGACTTCCTATTTTTGATCTCTGGCTACTACAGATGTGCTAGCGCGTACAACGCCACGTCTCTTTTTTTCACTTTACCTTTTGCGTTTAGAAGCCTTTGACGTTTGGCCACTTATTCGTAATTTGACAGGCGACAGCTGATCTCATTGATTCGTTACGTCAAACATCTCGTTGACTTTGTCAAACGAAACTGAATTTTAAAAGGGTTCCGTCCGTCAAAGGTCCGTTGAAAAACTAAGTTCACAACGGTTCATTACACAACGACAGGAAAGGTTATAAAATATTTTTATTGATTCACCATTAAACACATCACCTGGTGCTCCATATCCATTTAGTTAACCCAATGACTACGATCAATTGATTTACTAACAAAAACTTCAACCTTTCGACGGTGTATTTTCCAAGTGCTTACTTTTACCGTCACGTTCTTCGCACATTCCTTCCAAAAAAAAAACAATTTATAATCCTGTCAAACTGGTAGCTAAAGCCATAGTCCTTTCCAATCAAAGCGATGAAAAAATACATTCCCACAACTGTGCATGAATTCCTTGCACACACCTGGTCTTGTCTGGAATCGCGCAAAGGAACCCCCACGTCCGCAATTTTCACAGACACACAGAAATGCCTCGCTCCCTCTAGCAATCAAGAAAGAAATTGATTGTTCCCAACAGCCTCCAACTCAATCCCCAATGGACTGTGAATTTTTGCGCCTGGACACACCGCTCCCACATTCTCTGCGTATGTGTGTGTGTGTGTGGTGTGTATGCTCTCCATTGTTCCGCACTATTTCATGCATCATTTGTATGCAAAATCTAGAACGCCTGTGATGTCCAATAAAACTCTCGCCCGGAATATCCTTTTTGGGGCCGATTCATGCACTCACACATTCCATGGCACTTTGAACAATCCCCAAGGATTGTGTGTGGGCATACGCATATGGGCCTATGAAACGGTCGTTCACAGAATATTCTACAGGATGCCAGAGGTTCTCATTTCACCCACTCAGCACGACGACGGGACAGGATTCTAATAAATGGCCGCATATTTAGGAAGGATGCATGGAATTACCATTAAGAATGATGGATTGGGAGTCTCTTGTCATAGACACACACTACACACACACACCTTTTGCGCAAAGCTCAAAGGACGAGGATGAGAGAGAGAAAAAAAAAACGGAAGATTAAGTACGGTAAATTAACTTTCTTGATATGAGTTTTGTTCCCAATGGCCTGGTGGTGTGTCGAGACCATTTGACTCTCCTTTCGTCTGTCTGTTGGGGTTCAAATGGAGTAATTAAGTTAAATGATCCTTAAAATGTCTACAAGGTCATTACGATCGAAATGGAAATAAGGACATATCGTGATGGAGGTTCAAATACAATCGATTTTCATCAATTGGATTAGTCGAGTCTCTTACAGAAATCATCAAGGATAAGACAAAAGTCCATTCACTCCATGTACTGCATCATAACTAACTTAAACGAGTTAACTACTCGACCAAATGGCAAACAGAGAGAGAGAGCAAGCAAAAGAGTCCTTAATGCCTAATCGAGTTAGATTTCTTTGTTTTTTCCACCATAGTCATCCACTTGGAGTCCTTGCAATTTATAACAACGCCACGCGGGAGTATACCCTAGTCTACAGGATAACGCCACAAAATTTAATTTGAAAACACACAAAAGTAGAAGAAACATAGAGAACGAGAGAAAAACACAAGCAGGCATTCTTTTGCTTTTACTTTTGCTTCGAAAGGACAATAAAGTGCAAAAAGGATATTATTGAAGGGGTGGGGGGGTGGCAAATCTCCGTTAATAATTCGAAAGAAAACCAAAATAAGATGGCAACACAAGACGGACACAAGAAGTGACTGGGAAATCTCATTTTGTTGCCGAGTCCTTTGTACGTTTTTTTTTTTTTTTTTTTTTCTATATCCTTGTCAGTTGTATAGTCTCCAATTGGAGTTATAAATTTTCGTCGAACAACATGGGTGGGGACGAACAAAGGCAGGAAAAATAATGGAAAACAAATTATGCACTTGTTCCTTCAGTGTAGCGTGAAATCCCATTGGCCATTTGGGCAGGCGTGGGGGATGGCGGAAGGCGGATGGTTGATTCTGCTTTGGGGTGGAAATTAAAATGCATTTTCTTTTTCATGCTTCCGTTCCTCTTGTTTATCCAATTGTCCGGTGTTTTCTTCCATTGAATGTGGGGATGTGTGCGGGGACGACGCAAGGATTATTTCGATGGAATTTTAATCATGGAGAAGAGATTTCTCTTAATTTTTTTGTTTTTTTTTTGTGCGATTTTTTTGAGTTTTAATTGAAATTCCTCGTGAAATTTGTTGGCTTGATTTCTATTAAGGCTGCGGATTTGGAGTGAATTTTGGATGACTCTTCCGGAGGGTGCTGTTCAGAGAATTGAATAATCAGGAAGTGCTTGGAGAAACTTTGAAGTTTTGTTTATTAAGTCAAACGGAGGGCCTTACAGTTGAATAGAGAGCTGGTATGGCAAAGGAAGCTTGTTAAGACGACTACACGACAATTTGAAGGAACTATCTGTACGTTGTATGGAGCAAGCAACACTGCGATGAGAAACAGAGCGGGACGAAGATTCTCACTGGATCGATGGTATTTTGTACCAACGCGACGTTTTGAAAATTACCCGTGGACTATAGACTCAATGTATCAAAGCGTACGCGGAAGATGTCACCATCTCTATGTTGACGAAGTACATTCAAAATAATCTAAATAAACTGATCCCTTGGACAAGCTTTGGCCTAAGTGTCAATCCATTTTAAACGCAACTAGTCCTTGGCACTAAGAAAATGAAAATTCCGCTCATTATCCCATCCGAGCTCAACGGTACACTTATGAGTTTCGCAGAGACAGTGCCAAATATCTCGTACTCCTTCTAGGCTGAAAGCTTTAATGAATTGATCTTGTTGAATGGATTAGAAAATCTCTAGGAAAGAAACTACCATAGCCAGTTGGGGCTTACTGCAAAAATCATGTTAAACCAAAGATTCTATAGAGTTTCGTAAGGACTTTCAAGCTGAGGTCACGGGTATGAGTCAGGCCGCCACTTGACTGAAGATCACGCTCAGATATTATGATTTGTACTGACAGTCAGGTCTCTTCTATCCAATACAATAAAGTGAAGGATTGCCGCGTGTCTCTGAATGAGATTGCTAACCAGGTCACAACGACATTTCAGGGAACTGTGTGGCTGACGAGTTATCTGGACAAGGCTCTCTAGGAAAAGACGATAGAAATCGAAGTTTTGTCCTGCTCTACGGCGCAGAGGCATGGACTTTATCAAAAATGGATGAGGGCGCTCTTGGCTGCTTCAAGATGAGAATTCTTCGGGTGATTTTCGGTCCCGTTTGTAGACGGTGAGTGGAGGAGGAGATACAACGACGAACTGTACAGCGACATCGACTTAGCCAGAAGAGTGAAGGTCCAACGACTGGGGTGGCTGAGTCATGTAGAGCGGATGGACGCCAATGCTCCGGTCTGAAAAATCTTCGAACCCGCCCCCGAGGGACAGCGCAATAGAGGAAGACTGCTACTCAGGTGACGCAAGCAAGTTGAAGGGGACCTCAACCAAGTTAGCGTGCGAAACTGGAGGCAGCTAGCTAAATATCAAGTTGGCTGGAAACGCTTGTTGGTTGAGGCCCAAGTCCACCCCGGGACTGTAGCGCCACCTTAAGTTAGTAAGTAAGTCTGAAAACTACCCGCAAAACTAGCCGGAGCTTACTATGAAGCTCTGGAGGTTGTCTTTGCTGGTTTCAGCCAGTTCGTTGAGATTGTGAATGAAGCTGGCTCCTAAGTTGGTTATTTTTCGAGCTAAGAGAGCTGGACAGACAAAATGGAGAATAATTTCTTCCTCATCCGCATCCATATAGCTTCCACAAAAATCAGCTTCTATCAAAATAGAGGAGGCTCAGCCTATCGGTGGCCCTGACAATGCACTCTTTTGTGTCTGATTAGACGGTTGGAGCTTAGACCAAATCTGTAAAAGTGTACAGAAACCAGACTGACCATTGATTGGAATTCGAAAAGGCGACAGCTGCATATGCACTATGGAATGCAACTGACTAACCTTAAATCAAGGAAGAATGGGGCGTCTTAGACAAATTGATCCTAAGACGGTTGAATTGAAGTCTCAATAGTCAGCAAAAGTTATTGTACATGTTCCAAAGCCTCCCAAAGGACACGAAACCAAAAGAGGAGTAGCACCTACATTTGATCTGCTGGTGTATCATATCGATTGGCAGCTCTAAGTACCTTAAAAGTTCTTCAATTTTACCAATGAAAACTTCCTTAATAAAATACTTCCCGCTGCAATATGCTCTTCAGTTATATCCAAAGGACTGTTCCCTCGTTTGGGATAAACTTTCCCATCTCTCTTCATGTTAATCCGCGCCCACTTGTGGAATTCCACTGAAATTGAAACAAATTAAAGGAGAAGATGGCGACAACGACAAAGATGGCGATGACGGCGAAATGTAGAAACGAAAAAACTTCCTTCCAAACTGTTACATTAAATTTATCATCTCTTCGTTATTCACTCTGAACATTACTTTAAGTGAAAAGCTAACTTGAAGTACAAACTCATCCTTCCGCTGATGGTGCTACTGCCACTGTTTTAGTGTATGGAAAACAGGACTCTGACTCTCTGACTCTGTGACTCTGTGACTATGTGATTGTAAGTCAATGATAAAGTTTTCTTTGCTCATCTTGTCCTTTTTTCTGTGTTCTCTCTCTCTCTTTTGCTCTGTCCTTCTTCATCTTTTCGTTTATGATTTAATTTTTTAATGGGCACCAAAGCGTTTGCACTGAAAAAACTTTTTAAATTGGAAACTTCACCCTAACCCTGCCATGCCACCGCACATCGACACAAAGAAAAGCGCGGATAAAGATGCCAACAGTTGCAGGAGCAGTGTGTAGTAACAGCAGCAGTGTAGCGGAAGTGAACTTTGCACCAAACTTACAACTTTTCTACCATGCATGCATGCAGTACAAGAGAACGAGAGACGAAAAGATGGAGGGCGGTACAAAAGATGTTTTCAAAATATTTTAATTTGTCCCCAGCGAGTAGCTAAGGCACAAGGTCTTGAGACGACAACTCCACGACAAGCTTATGCGGGCTTATAATATGCACATAGTTCGCTTATTTTTATTTTTTTTCTATTTACGTCCGGAAGGGAGCTAAAGTTTGTGTTCTGTTAGATATGCAAAGGCTAGGGGAGGGGATTCAAAGAATCCCTTAAACGATGCACATTCACTCAGAGTGCTCAGCGTTCCTCAATTGCCAGAGATGAATAATTCAGGACAATAGATGTTGTTGCATGTTGCAATTTTAATTTTTAACAAGATTACCGGATGCATTGTTCGGCATATAGTCATCGTCTTCATGGGAGAACCCTAAGGCAGGCGGCAAGTTCTTGTTGCAGTTCCTCATGAAGATGACAGAAATATAATTGGCTTTTTAACATAACAATGGTAATTGTAAATTGTACACAGACAAATTGTGTTCAGTGTCGCTGGCATCATGTACAATCAAATTTCTTGGGGGGGTGAGGGAATCATTTTTGAGAATATAAACGTCTGAGGTAGAATTCGGACAAAAGTTAAATGGAGGGAAGTTGAAACTTATCTTATCTTGGAGGAGAAAGATGAACAGAAACATGATAGGATGTGGTTACTTCTCAATTCGAAGAAGCAAAACATCGGGAAATGGTGTTCTAAGTCGTTGATGTTCTTCTTCTTGATGTTCTTCAGGAAAATCGATAATTTTCAAGCAATTGGTTACTGGCTTCAATCCGGGAATGCAGACTCTTCAAAGTGGTGAAGGAAATCTAATCACCGACTGGCAGGGAACAGAAGATGGTTTTAAGGATCGTTTCCAGCAACATTCACAGAGAGAGAGTGAGAAGGTAGGAAGCAAGCCCAGATCTAGTCGATGAACAAGTCCTCCCTTCCAATTTGGAAGACGTTGACGTTGCTTTTAAGAAGATCAAAAACAATAACGCCGGGGGAAACCAATGGAGGTGATTCTTTGATAGGGACATGTCTGGTCCAAATCATCAAACAGGTTTAAGTGGACGAAATCATGCCCGTCGATAAAATTAGAGATCCTTTGTCAACCACAAAGTGCATATTCCTGCTCAATGTCACACGTAAGATCCTCTCTAGTGTACTTTATGAACGTTTTAAGTCGTTTTTCATAGAAGCAAATCCTGGAAAAGACCAACGAATTTCAAATTGAAACCAACCAACTTCTTCATTGACTTTAAAACCGCCTTTAAAGTAGGATCTACGAATCGAAATCCTGAAGATAAAGACTTAAAAAAACACTGAACCTCTATTATAAGGACAACGAACGTCAGGATATAAATATTTTTCACAATGATAAGGACATACAATCATCGATTTAAGGGGAGACCTGCTAGACGTCGCAGACACACTTGATCCAAAAGAATTCTCTGCTAAATCAAACTGCGTAGCTCTCCCGTAGCTAGGCTTTCAAGCTTATTCTAAACGTTTTACAATACAACTCGTTATTGAGAATCGATTGGTTCGGCGAGTTTGTCAGTAATCTCGGTGCCCCAAGCCCAGGCGATGTTGATTTTGAAGTCGGTCAGCTCTTGATAATATCGAAACAGACCGTCTTATTGGATCCTTTTCCGTCTCTCTTCAACGAATCGTATCCCTCGGAGGTACCATCCTGCAAGCTGCTTGGTGCAGCTGGGGGATTCTAAATCGCCATTTTGGACTGAAATTAACGACTCACTTATCTATCCTGTCCTTTACCATTTCCCTACTTACAATCAGGATTTAGGAACTTAGGCGCTGATCCCTGGCCTCTGTATGTATCCCTCTTTTCATTTTATTTTATACCTATGTGTCCTCTAATGCCAGCCAGTGTCAAATCTTTTTGAAGCAGCACTTCTAGATGCCATCTCAGAAAGATCTATGTAAAATTTTCAAAAAAATACCTGCTCCCGTTCTACCACCTATTAAAGATACTATCAGTCTGCTAGCACACTATCTGGAAGCGATCCATCAACGATAAGAGTTCTGCAGTATCTCTCTGACTCTGTCCCTGCCATCTGCAAAGCATATTCAGATATCTTGCTCAGTTTTTCACAAAATCCAGGATCTTTTCATGTCGATAAATCGATCTGCATTTGAACCATTAGACATCCTGCAAGCGACAAGATTCCCAAAATTCTATACAAGATTAGAGATCTTTTGTTATCGGGGCGACCACACCCTACTGAAGCAAATTAGATCTAGACCCTCAAATTCCATTTTAATATGTAGACGGTTCAGTGATGAAGCTTAGGTTGTCAGCATTCACCACATCAGCATCGGAGATCCGCCACCTGGTCCACTTAGACCTCAAACTCTAAGAGGATTGACGAAACTGTAGTAACTCGTCAATAAGTTTTCTTCAATATTTTCAGCTAAGAAATAGAATAGTTCCGCATATTTCCTACAGAAGTCAGGACGCATTGTTTTGGTTAATCTGCATCCTGGGGAGTTATACTACCTTACATTGTGTTGACTAGAGACCCAACATCCACTGAAAGCCCGAAACGAGAACGTTGGCTAACCTAACGTGGGCTCAGAAATGGAAAAATCCGTTTCTGAACCTTGTTATGCCTAGGAACCCAAACAAAATGCAATGAGTTCAACTTTCTGCCTCCACCTGTTTTTTATAATATATTCCACAGCCCCTACGAAAGAATATACATATTTCCAGTTGGAAGACGGATGCATGTTTTCCCAATGAGGATGTGGGGGCTAAAATTGTTGCATGCATTCCACGAATATGTCAGCGACATCTAATAGAGAACCTGGATCTTGCTTGTCACCACTATTCACGTTGGAAAAGATCTAGATTTATACCGTCGAAGTTTTTTCATATATTCTTGAAGGTTTGCCACGGCTTGCTAAGAGGTGGTGCTGCGAAAAACTGTTTGGTTGTTTTGCTGACCCTAACGCACTAACCACTAGGCCACGGCGACCACAGTCCACAGTTTAATTCATAAGCTGTCCATTAAAAAAAAAGATATGTCTAACCGAGTTCAAAAAAGTTCAGATGGCTTTGGTAAGGGTCTCTTCAAGATGTGAATTCCCAGTGAATCTATGGTCTTGAAGTTAAGTTTTAGAATTTCGGCGGAACTTACTTAAGGGTGGACTTTGACTTCAACCCTCCACCAACAATCATGCCCATCCAGCTCAATTGATTATCTCCCAGATCCCACCGCATCCTCCTGAGCAATTAGCAAACGTCGTCAGTGGTTCCTTCCCAAGCATTGTGTTATGCTGTTTTGTCAACTTCAAGATAAATTTTGTTTTCGAGCGTCCATGCGCTTCAGGTTCAAATGGAGGTAAAAAAAGCACATCATCCGGAAGTCTGGGAACCGTCAAAAAAAAAAACCGGACAGTGATGCCAAATACAACAGTTTTCAAAGACATATTGGTGGTGCCGCGAACAGCGGTCAGCAGTCCAGTATTATAGATACCTCTCATGTCTGTATCAAACGCTTAGCTCTTCCATTCTGGTCGAGGTCTTCTTTTCTTTTTGACGTTTCGTTGCTTTCTCATGTCATATCTTCCATTCCAGACAGTTGTTGAATAAGAGGACAGATGTCACCCATCGAAAGCCATGTTAATTTCAATTTCAACACCACTTGTCGACTGACAAAACATTACACTAATTTACCATCCAACAAGTTGGCTTACCTCTAAAATTGAACGGCTTAATTGTACAAATGATGACCACAGGCATGTATGAGTAAATCCAAGTTTCTATCTCGCCACTAATTGCCCACAAAAATTAGTAAAATAATTAAATTGAATTTAAAACGCACTTTATTTTGTTAGCTGGTAATGACACTTTAATTAACGCTAAAATAAAATGTCAATAGTGGTTATGAACGCCATCTGTGTGTACAAACGCCATCTGTTGCTATATGATGGCGTTGATATAAAATCTCTTCATAGTTAAGAAATAAATTTTATATATTTTCCGCTAATTCAAATTAAAAAAAAAATGTTTATTAACACCACCGCCAGTGTCATTCCTAAGCCTCTTTCAAATCCACACTCATTGTCCAGAGCATCATCAGTTTCACCACTAATTGCAAATTTGCATAAATCTTCTCTGGTTTTTCGAAAAAGGAAATTTATTTACAATCAATTTACACTCAGCAGGAGGTATGGCGGGTGGTCCAACTCCATGCCAGTGGCCATAACAATGCCAGGTACCTTGCCGCATCGGAACAATTCCACAGGACTTCTGCTAAATGAATATTTATAATTTTAATTGAAAAAGTTTTTTTTTCCCCACACTTTACCATTTACCACCCGTGTGCGCCTTTTATTACGCTAGTTACTCAAAGCTTCATTGTAATCAGGGTACAGCCTAGGTAACAGACCCCTTGCTCTGATTCGAAGGGGACAGGCGCTAATGTACATTGTGCAAGTGGTATTTGTGGTCAGGATAACGCAGGTATGGTGGGAAATATTCCCATGGAAATCTACGAAATGGAAAAGTTTTCCATTCGCGCGATTGAGATCTCAACCCTTCGCCATGTTAAGCTGAAATAAAGGACCGACCTCGGGAATAAAAGGTTCAATGGCACGAAGTAATCGGTTTCTTGTTTTGCCGGTGCACTTCTCAGGTGTGCACTGGGCAGTGGAATCACTGGAATCACTAGAATCAGGAGTGTGTTTTGTTTTTTGCCACCATGTTCTCGATTGGAATTTCCTAATTGAATTCAAGCGGAAAATATTTTTGAGCTGACCAAACCCCAGGATAGACGAGGGTAATTTGTATTGAAAAGCGGACTGGGAGTGATTGGTGTCTGCTTTTGTATGGAGTGGCTAACAAAGGCATTGAAATATTCCAGACGGATCGATAGCATCGATTGCTAATTAAAACATATGCTGATTTAATACATTAGGAGCTCCACTCCAGGGCTGGAGATTGAGGTGGATATTGGGGCGCTAAAAAGACCCAAACGCAAGCATCAACTGAATTTCATAGAAGTCTGTAACCAAGTCATAGTGTCCTCTTTCGCCCCTTATTTTAATTCTTCTGATCCAGCACTGACTACCCGGGGGATGACCCTGTTTTGTGTTCGATTTCGAAAAATCACCAAAACACATTCCATTCTCATTGGGTTCAGCCACGCGCTTGGCAAACACGCTCCAAAGTATATCCTTTGGCTAAATGATTTATTTACTGCATGCATATGTGTTTGTTTGTATGTGTACACAATGCCAGGAATTTTAGAGTCATTTGTAACAGGATCCTTCGTTTGGCGGTGGTTAAGGGTGATGGAACAAAAAAACAAACAAACACAACTATACTGAGAGCGAGTTTTGAAAATGTTCCTACGGGCGATCCCTATTTTGGTGTAATGTCCTTGTACCAGGATTAATCAGTTGCTTAAAATTTATTGGCCAGCTAGGGAATATTAATTACATTCGCGCACGAGTCGCGGCACTGTACTATTTGGAACCGAGTGTATTGGGAATAATGGCTTCGAAAAGGATTAACTGAAACAGCTGGAGTAGGTAGGTATGTGGTCGACAAATATGGCTTGATGTAGGTTTAACATTTTGTAGGAGGGACGGATTCATTTGGAATGTAGTTTATGGAAGTGGGTATGTGAGGATTGAACACTTGGAGTTTCTTTCAATTCAATAGAAAGTTGAATCGTTATGGAAAGTTATAGAAGCTCTGCAGAAGTAAAAGAAAAAGGAACGTCTGTGATGCAGTTGCCGAGGATTGAAGTTGACAACTTGCTTCAAGCATTACCAAAATCAAGGTACAGTTCGGGGTGCACCTAGGCCTCGAAACAAGCTTTTTATGTTAGCCTGCAAACCGACTCCAGTTACTCACTCCAAGTCCTCTTCTACTTGGGCGAGGTGTCTCTTTTACGCTGTCCTGCCCAGGGGATTTCGAAGACTACATCCGTTCTACATGTCGCAGCCAGCTAAATCGTTAAATTTTTCACTGAAAACAGCTCAAGGACAACCAAATGCACTCTTGACAAATTCCTTACCTTGCGTCATAGAGCAGGACTGTTGAAATTGTATTCACCGAGGGCCGTCTTTCTTGTTCTGCATACGCTGGGTCATTCGCATCTGTATCGCCGCAGTCTCAGTCGATCTCAGCGCTGATGTCGTTATCGGAATAAATACGTAGCAAAGCCATCGGTCTTGAATCCCTTACAAATGAATCATTCAAAGTATTGCCCATCGCTAGCTTGAATACCGTTACGATAAAAATGTTCATCTTTTGAGGCTATCCAGGAATCAACCCATTTTTTGATGTCTTCATATTAGCGGAACTGCTGATCAGCCAGACCACGTACCATCGAACGAAACAAGTAATAATTGGACGGCGCAATATCTGGGGAGTATGGCGGGTGGGGTAGGACTTCCCATTTGAGCGTTTTCAGATAGGTTTTAACGGGTTTGACAACGTGAGGCCGAGCGTTGCCATGCTGTAGAATCAATTTTTCGTGCCTCTGCTCGTATTGTGGCCGTTTTTCGCGCAGTGCTCGGTTCAATCGCATCAGTTGAAGTTGATACCGTTCCCCAGTGATGGTTTCGTTGGGTTTCAACAGTGCATAATAAATAACACCAACCTGGCCCCACCAAATACACAGTATAAACTTCGCAGCGTGAATATTCGGCCGAGTCGACGACGTAGAAGCATGACCGGGCAGTCCCCATGACTTTATTTTCTTTGAGTTGCTGTAATGAATCCATTATTCATCACCCGTCACGATGCGATGAAGAAAACCCTTCCTTTTTTGCCGCTGGAGCAGTTGTTCACAGGCGAAAAAACGACGCTCAACGTCCCGTGGCTTCAAATCATAAGGAACCCAAGTTCCTTGTTTTTGAATCATTCCTAACGCATGCAATCGCTGGGAAATGGCTTGGCGGGTAACTTCTAATGCTGAAGCAAGCTGTTCTTGCTTTTGGCACGGATCCTTATCAAGCAATGGCTCCAATTCAGCGTCTTCGAAGTATTTTGACCTTCCTTCACGCAGACGGTCGTCAACATCGAAATCACCGTCTTTGAAGCGACGGAACCAATCACGGCACGTTGTTTCACTTAGGGCAGCATCTCTGTAAACTTTTTGGAGCTCTCGATGCGCTTCAGGTGCCGCTTTCTTCGAATGAAAAAAAAAACCAACACTTTTCACACAACCAAAAGTATATGTCGCCAAAACAAAAACACTTATGTGTCTAAACGGTTTGTTTACCATATGTCTGAGCTCGGTTCATGACGTTTTGGATATATCAAAATCGAACAGCACCTACTGCAGGAGCCATCTATTGACAAACAGCGAGAACTTACTTGCGCACCTAATAATTGCACGGACTTTAGAAAGATTATGCTTCTGGTGTTGGCATGTGAGTTCTAAAGATTTATTTTAAGAACGATCTTGAAGAGATCGCATGGCAGTGCGACAATCCTTTTTTGACATCAAAGGAGCAGGGCGCATTCTCCATTGTCATCCTGCGCAACCGAAACCGTTTGGCAGGGACGCCAAAACTAGAAATTGCTCTGCATAGCTCGTATCTACAAATGCTGTCTTATGACATTAAAATTAATTAAAAGGTGGTAGGCAACGATTTGAAATTCCTGGGATTTCTCTTAGATCTACTGTAGTGTGAATATTCGCTCAATGGTGGAATCTGGCCACACGCTTGTTGATGAAAATATTAAGGCGCTCTCACAAGGCGGCAGATAAAATCCTAAACTGAGGAGACTTACGTCTCTATAGTAGAGTGCTTCCTTTCTTGAGGATCGGGCAAACAATCCGCATTCCACAACCCAAGAAGAAAAAACTCAAACAAAAACCCTAACCTAACTTAAAAATAATTAAATCCCATTTCCGAAAACATGCTTCTAATAGTGAAAATGTTTTTACAAGCGCATGCGTTACTCACTTACTCCGAAAAACCGATTTTCGAAATCTCAAAATAGAAAAATCCACCTGAAAAAATCCTCATCTCTGAAACTGTTCAGTCTGCAGTTAGTTCTCACGCCGAACGTACTAAAACAAAAAAGCCCCTAAAATTCGAATACAGCGGAGAGCGCGCAACGCATTAAATCGCATTTTAAAAATAGAAAAATTCCTAACGCGGTGATCTCCAATAAGAATACAAAAAAAAAAACAGTTTTCTTGTCTTAGATTTTCCAAAAAGTAACAGACAAAACAAAAAAAATTGTTCCAAAACGCTTGAAACAATCATAGTTAGAGTTTTACATAAGACTCTTTCCTTTTTTGTTTTTGAAAAACTGCATCAAATTCTGCAATACTTATACAAAAAAAAAAAAATTCGTTCCGAAAACCATTTTTGAATGGAAGTGAAATTAAATTTTTTTGTTTTCGAACAAAAAAATAAGTTTATTTTTAAAAATAGCTTACAATAGAGTGTTTGAAAGTGTCAAGTGAATGTTAGAGCCGCTGCACACAAGAGTGACGGTTTGTTTTTAGTGTTTTTTTTTTTCTTTTTTTCAAAGTTGCTTAGCGAAACATTTTCGAATAGTTTTCTAAATATTTAAAAAGAAATTTTTATTGTGTATGTATCTCATAAATTTAGATCAAAATGGAGCAAAAACTGGTGCATGTGACAGTTTATTTTTCGAAAGTAGATTCGTGGGTAGATGCTTGATAACGTTTTGAAAATATGAAAACAGCCTAATGTCTAAGCCTCGAGAATGATGTAAAATAAAATCAAAACCATTCCTGTGCTGCATAGAAAAAAAACCAGCATGGCGCCGCTTTGAAGATTTATTTTCGAAAACTATTCGAAACATACCTACACGTTTCAAAAACGCTTTTAGAAAAATAAAATGTTCGTATTGAACAAGGAAAATTTGAGAGATATAAAAATTTTTGCAAATTATTTCATCTGCAACTGCAGTCATAGCATGAGTTTTTGAATAGTTTTTGATTCTGAACTTTACCCACTAAAGAGTATTCGAAAATCATTTTTAAAACAATTTTTGATGCCTCTATACAACCGAATTAGTGAAGTGTGCTACTTAAATTTATTTCCAAACAGATTTTGAACATTTCCGAAACATGTGCATGGATTTGTATATATATTTCAAATAGAATAGTAAAAACTAAGAATATTCGTGTTCTTTCAGTGGTATTTTCAGTAATCGGAAATGTTTCGAAAGTATTCTGAAACACGTTGAATACAAGAACGTGGTTTCCTCTGTAATAGACAAACGATTTCAAAAATTGTTTTCATTACATGCCCTTGCGGATCATTTTTCATATGATAAACGTCATCTTTGAAAGAATACTTCCCGTTTTTGAAAAGCAAACATCTCGAAAACGGTATTGCATTGTAAAATCTTGATAGACATTCAATCAACTGTTTTAAGCTAAGTTTTGAAATAAATTGCTCTTGAAAGCATACAAAAACATAGTTTTTTTTGCATCAAAGGCACACACAATTTTAAAAGAGTATTCATTCCTTGTGTCATCATTTTTGAACGATCATTACCCGTTTTCAATGGGAAGCATCTAAAAAAGGGTCAAGAACCCACTTTTCTTGCATCACAGGCCTTGATTTTGAGCGACTTGTATGCCATCCATTGTTCATACTTATGTGTTCGGCAAAAAACAGTTCTGGTCTGTTCTTGGCACGTTTTTGAAGCTTAACCTAGACGAATTTCATGTTTTTAACTAAATTTCAAAAGTTCTGATATGAATTGAACTAGAAAGCACTCGAAAACATACACATAGACATACAATTTCAAAGATGTGTCCATTGTGTGCCCTTAAATCCGGTTTTCCATACGAGAAACATCGTTTTTGAACAATAATTACACGTTTTCGAACAGCAAACATTTCGAAAATAGTCAAAAACTCGTTTTTTTTTTTGCACCATTGACCTAGATTCTGAAAGACATGTACCCCATTCATAGTTCATGTACTTGTATTCGACTAAAGATTTGAATTTCCGACTGTTTTTGGCAAGTTTTTGAAACGCAACCTCTTTATAAGTGTCAAATTGTGTTAAAAAAAAAGCAAATACTATTCAAAATAGACAACAGAATGTTTCCGAAAAACATTCAAAAACAATGCAATCTGTAACAGTGCCAAAAAGTACCGCTCCACTGTATTGGAATTTTCTCCGGAAAATACAAATGAATTATAAAAAGTTACAGCAAAAAACAAAAATCACTTATTAATTCCGGAGTCATTGTGCGGATTGTAATTAAATTTAACGCGACCTGAGCTTTTTTTGTATTGAATTGTGCGGCGACACGTCCCAAACGACATGAATCCTCAGCTGATGGCACAATCCCTCTGATAGATGGATAAATAATTGTTTTTCATTTTAAAATTGTTTAATTTCATGTTTTCTTTTTCCGATTTCTTTTTTTTTTTTTTAGTCTAAAAATAGTAGACACGCTTAATTATAGCAACATAAAGCCGGGCACTCATCGTGCTGCAAAATGGTGAACAGTGTCTGTTGTGACGGTTGTGTTCGTAAAATGTTCGTTTGCAGCAAATCTATTGTTTTATGTGCGATTGCCGTGATGTGCGAAAGATGATGAACGAAAAATTTCAATATTTTCTTTGTTAATTTATGGTAAAAACTGTTTTCGAAGAGAGAACTATAATCCCATAAACATACAAGCCAGAGAGAAACTATAAAAAAAAAACAAACAAACAAAGCGTTCGTGTTCGTGTTCCTCGTGCCAGAGAAAGAGTTCTATTCTATGACTCATGAGTTCGGAGTGTTCTTTCGGTGTCTAGACGTGCTATGAATATCTCGTGAACGCAATTAATTTTCTAATTTGCATAAAAAAAATCGATTTTCCTTCGACCGTGACAGGACTCGAACCTGCAATCTTCGGATCCGAAGTCCGACGCCTTATCCATTAGGCCACACGGTCACATATGAATACTTTGCAAAATGTCTGTGTTAAAGAAGCCCCGCGGGAGTATTCATAAAATTCGTGAATTCGAATTGGAAAAGGTTTGTATAGTTTTCGTACATTCACACTCATGTTTATTTAATTTACTACAATTAATGATAAGCATTGGATTTGATTATTTTATTTTAATTTGAAACATTAGACATTGTAATTTGCTTTGTAAACAGCGTGAACTGTTTGTTGATTTAGTGAGGAAACGCTTGTGAATCGATTCCAGAAGTTGATTGCAAACATTAATTGATTTGGAATGGTTCCATTCCAAGTGGTTATACTTGACAATAATTGTTTGAATGTGTTGTTGAACTAGGATACATTTTGATACATTTTCAGTAGTATCCCAGATCATTTGGTTGCCCTGTCAACTAATATAACTGTCTACACCCACAAAGTATTGAAAATTACTTCACGATTTATATTTAGATGCCAGCCATATGGTGGAAACTTGAAGAGAATTTTAAATGTTTTATCTGTTCTGGACTAAATATGTTCATTATAATTTAAATCATGATGAATTGGGGTTTTTGAAAAATTAGATTCGACCCGTGGCGACTAGAAGCTCAAGGGGTTTTGACTACCCTTAAACTAGAGCACGGTTATTAGGAATATTAGTGAAGAAACGAAGGAGATACCGATGAACACTGGTTTTAAATGCTTGTGAGCTGTAGTGATGAGAAAACACATTTCTGTTGTGCGACTTAGGAAAGACGTCCCATATTTGATAATACATCCGAAAGTTCGCTTAAGGGTGAGGTTAGGTTAGATTAGAGGGGTGTCAGCGTGATGTTAGGCGCCGTCTCACTCGGATTGCTTGCCCGTTTTGTACATGTATGTTCCTGTGGTGAGGTGAAAGGGATTAGGCACTGAATCCAGTATGCATGCAACTTAGAATGGCATTCGGTGGCATGGTTGACAGTTCGCTCGGGTCGTTAAAAAGTATACGCCTAGGGTTATTTTTCCCTTCTGCTGAGGCTTCGGCATCATCTTCCGCATCTCTGTCGTCACTGCCTTAGTCGCATTCTTTTTATTTAGGCCCTCAGTTGGTTGTGGCCGGTAAGGATGCTGATCACTAGTCCTAAGAATGATCTGTTCCTTTGTTATCGTCACTTATTCTTTGAAATGACGCATGATGATTCGGACAGTCTCTGTCCGAATGTAGATTTATGGGTTAACAGATGAGTATTCGAAGTTTGGGACGAACTGCAAATGGCGATTTCGTTGGAGCACTGTGTGCGGAAAAATCGATAAAACAATGAGAGTTGGAAGACATTTCTTCGGTGTTCAAGCAAGTCTAAGGACTTCGAAGTGTCTTTGTCATCTATAAGCCTTAATGCGCGTTTTTGGATTCTATCCAGAAAGTGCAAGACAGTGTTTGACGCACTAGACCAGATATGAGCACTGTTCACGTGTATTGGGCGAATGAACGCTTTATAGATTGACGCCAGATCGTTTGAAGAAATCTAGATATTTGGCAGCACTTTTGGTGACGTGGAATATATGATCGTTCTATCGAAGATTGTCATAAGGTGTGTTTTTTTGGTATCCCATATGGGATTGGCGAAAAAAACCAAATCTGGGACTAATAATGTCATCACAAAAAAAATTGGCAGCATTGCGTGTGGATTGACATTTCAACTCAACAGCTGTGAGATAGACAACCAAAACAAAAGCTAAATAACATCTCAGCAGCCCCAATTCCTCAGGTCTTGACCACTTTTTACGTATGCTAACAATAAATATAGATTTATCGAATTATTTTGTATATTGCATTTCTGCTTCAACGGACTTTCTGTTTTGTTCAGCCATTTTATCATAACAAAGAATCTCTCGACTGACATCAACGCACGTCAGTTGTCACGTTTCCATAGAAACTCGAGTCTGGTAGCACCGTTTTTATCTGGGATAAAGTTAAGCCCAGAAAATTTTGTGGTCTTAGCTAATGCTATGTGGGATAAGTTGTTGTTGAATTTAACACGCAAATTCCTTGTCCTCGATGTCGTTTTTTTCGCCAATCCCATACGGGATACCAAAAAAACACACCTTCGATTTTGGCGACGCAAGTACCATTCATGGACAATACTTCGAGGTTTAGATTTCCCTTTTCAGGCAGAAAACAGCATTGGGTGAGCTTCCAAGATTTAGTGGTTGGTGCTAATCAAACTGACACAGGTTTAAGTCTCAGTAAAAGAATCGAACGTTTTGTGACAAACCTCTGAAAGCTAAATCTGTCTTGAAAAGGTTTCTTAATACATCGCCCAAAGTCGGCAACAAGACTCAAGGTCCGTTCCATTCGTGTAATAAGTTTCGTTTAGAATAATGTCCCAGTACTTGTCTGCAAATTCTAGTTCACTATGAGATGAGAGAGGGTCCCGAAACAATCACGATCACGGCCTAGACTGTAAAAGCTTCACATTCCAAATGATATTTTCAAGATCGATTCGAGGATGGTTTGCATTAATTTCCCCAATGCCCATGAGAATCACAACACCACTTCCAATTTAATGGTGGAATTCGACAAGTAAACCAAGAGCCATCATGTTGAAATGAAATTCACAAGATTCAAGAGCTAATACTTATTTAAGCTGACGCTACAGTCCGGGGTGGACCTAGGTCTCAACCAACAAGCGTCTCCAGCCAGCTCGATCTTTAGCTAGCTGCTTCCAGTTTCGCACGCTGAGTTGGTTGAGGTCCCCTTCAACTTGCGTGCGCCATCTGAGTCGCGGTCTTCCCCTACTGCGCTGTCTTTCGGGGGCGGATTCGACCGGACCATTGGTGTCCATCCGCTCTACATGACCCCGCCACCTCAGTCGTTGGACCTTCACTTCGCTGGTTAAGTCGATGTCACTGCACAGCCAGTACAGTTCGTCGTTGTATCTCCTCCTCCACTCAAGGGCTAATATGGCATAAAAGAACCGCGAAAGATTAGGCAATTCATCAGAAATCAATAATTTAGCTAGCAGCACTAACGAGGACGACGAACTGATTCAAATCGTTCTACAACCAGTTTTCTATACAAATAAGCTTTTCTTCTACAACACTCAGAAATTTAGGGACAACCTTTCAAAACAAATGGAGACTACTTGGTGTTGTTCCGCCTGTAGATCGTGTCTACTTCCTTTAAAGTGACCAAAACTTGGATTCGATTCACTAGCCTCTCGTCGATAGCTCCTAAGAAATTGGAAACAATTACTATGACGAAGAGAAGATGAATCCAAAAAGTATGTCAGTCAAGATCATTTATGCCACATGACAGCATTTCACTTGTCGCCAAGATCTCTAGCTTTGTCTATGTAATATCCAATCTTTAAGATTGAACCAGAGCTTGTTGCAAATATAGCGAATATGTCATCAGTCCGCTTGCAATATCTAAGTCTTGTACACAATCTTCCTTACATCGGCATCTAATTCGCCGTGTTGCAGCGAATAACCCAGCTCAGATATCAGGTCGTTCGTTGCTGTACATAAATCTTATAGGCTTGTGCTGCACTACGATGTCGAGTGCCAGTGAAGTAGAGGGCTGTGGCCAAGAAGCCACCTGAGTCATTTTGATTCGTTTAGTTTTTGTTGTGAAGTTTTCTTCTCCATCTAACGCGATAGAAATATCACTCTTTCCCTTTTCATTTACAAACAGTAAAATTTAAAGAGGGTTGCACTTTTTCGTGACGTTCCATTCGTAAACTAAACCCCTATAACGAGTGCGTACTTCTACGTTAGTTGCTTTAGCCAAACCCCTCCCTAAAGGCCTACACATTCTGCTGACAAAATCCAACTTGTCTTGTCACCCAGAGCCAATACCAAAAATATTATTGTTTATTTTGCCGACCCGAAACAGAAATAATCATCTCTCATCATAAATAAATAAAACATGACTCTCGCATATTTCAGCGGTGGCATCATGCCAGTGTACGCCAGTTCTACAGGACTACAGGTAGCCGCTGTCACCTCAATGCGCCACTGACGAAAATCAAGAGGTTCACAAGCGGCATCCATGGTGGGGGCGTGGGCGTTAAAACAGCTCACAGAAGCTTTCGATTTTCATTTTTGAATAAAGTCTGCGTCCGAAATCAGTCCGATCTTTTTCGGTCGGCGAATTTCCCTTCAAATTTGTGATCCGCCACAGCCAGTGCAGTCATGAAGTCAATTATCAATAGAATTCGGAACCATTTACGAATGGATTTCGCGGCCCACGCGATTAGTTTCGTTTTTTACTTTCGATAATTGGCCATTGGCCAGGAATTATCTAATTACTCAGCGTGTGGCAGGCCGAACATAAGTACTGACATGCGGATGAAATTGATTTTTTTTGTTAACGATTCCACCCGATGATTGATAAAATACCGAGGAACACTCAGGGGCCTGGGTTGGATATTATCGCCTTTTGATGAAATTTTATAATTGTTTAGGCTAAATGTGGATGAATAAATTTTAATTTCTGTAGAATTAATAATTTTGTAATTTCACAGCGAATGGAGCGAATGGAAATTTCCAGATAAATTGATTTTTTTGGGAACGTGGGCGTGGAATAAAGAGATGTTTGACGAAAAATAAGTGTTTTTTTCCCAGCATGAGGTGTACTTTCGCCAAGGTCATGGATAGACGTGTTAATGTCTTGTCACGGTTTTGAAGTCGCCGCATTTAAACCATCCGTCTTATGAGAAAACACTGTCCTTATGCCAATAGTGTAGATTTACGGTCGATTTTCCCTGTGCACAGGAGTGGTTTTCACCACTTTCTGAGCCGGGTAAGGAATGTTGTCGAATTTTCACAACCTGTGAAGGCTCAGGTGCTGGAGTCTTTGTGAAAAGCGACAACATTAGACTGCACTTTCCCCTAGGTATTTATGCATCGGTCTTCCAAGCGAAGATTTTTGCAATACTTATGGCTGCGAACTATATTGTGAAAAACCAGTGAAGGGGACGGCGTCTCTGCGTCTGTAGCGACAGGGTTTGCTTAAGGCCTTGCTCAATCCTCTTACTAGATCCAAAATAGTTCGGGAATGCAGGTCTAGTTTGAATACGGTTGGAAGACTGAATTTGCTAAGACTTGTATGGGTCCCTGGACTAAGCGGGATTACCGGAAATGAGGTCTCCGATGAGCTTGCCAGGCAAGGCTCAGAGGAAAACTTCTCCGGCCCTGAACCCACGTTAGGTTTGCCCGTATCTTCAGTAACGGCTTCTACCGATAGTTGGGTTTCTAGGAAACACAATTGTAGATGGCATGACTCTCCAGGATGCAGGCAAACTAAACAGATCCTTCCCGACGTCTGTAAGAAATCCGCGGCATTCTTGCTGTCTCTCAGTAGAAAAGACTGCAGACAACTTATTGGCGTTATTACGGGACATTTCTCCTTTGCCAAACATCTCAACGTTTAAGTGACACCACTGTCTGTGACGCTTGTGGAGAGGGCGACGACACTGCGGAACATTTCCTATGTGATTGTCCTGCCTTTGCTCGTATCAGGTGGTAGATTTTTGGGGCTGATGTAATGAATGCTGGTAACTTAAGCTCCTTATAACTGAAGCTCTTACTGGACTTTCTTAGAAAGACGAAGAAAACACAGTAAAAGGGTTGTACCTGCTGGTATTATAATGGGCCTGTTTTTTTGCGTCTGAGTGCTCCAGCGTGGTGTTCCAACACCCCGACAGAGAAAAAAAAATGCCAATAGCTACAGCTTATGAGATTTCAAATACTGGTTAGGTAAGGTTAGGTGGTTGTCCCCGCTAGCATTTGAATTTCCATTCTTTCTAAAGGACGATACCATGGGTAACCTTATCAATGTTAACCCCTTTCTGCTCCACACTATGTGCAGAATCACTTAGATACGGAGACGAAGCTCCTTAACTTTTAAATATCGAGCTTAGTTAGGCCGATAGGATCTTTATTGAAATATTCCTTGACGGTTTTCCTTCTGAGGTAAAAGTGAGTTACTGTTTCCTTTTACTCCTCGTTTCTACAGCTGCTACAGAAACCAATTGAGGGGACAACCATTCTATAATGGCATGTCTGCCTATCAAATAATGCCCCGTCAAGGATCCTATTAAAGACCTTTAGCCAGAAGTCTTCCCGTTCTCTTCATAGCCAGGTTATACTCTTCCACCTTCTGTTTACCATTCTTCTGACTTCAGTATCAAGGCGGACACACATTGGCCCTAAGGCATCAAATCATTTGCAGCTAAAATCAGCTTCTCCTCAATTCCTTTTGTCGAACTTGTAATGCTTTTTTTGCAGAGGTACGGCATTAATTGTAATCGAACTCTGTACACCAGGTAGACCATTTTGTTAAGAAGGATTATTACATTGACTCGTACTTTCCTTAAATTCTACAGAAGGGAAAGAAATTTGATTTTCACGACTAACAGCTTTCTGTTCTGCGTTCTGCTCTACGAGTTCTTAAATCATTAGACGTTAAGTCGGAGAAATGCGGGTCTAGACTTAGGCTTACCTCTGCAAATTTACTACTTTCCTGGCTTTATTCTTTAGTGTACTCTTTTAAGTGAAGTTTCGTTCTATTTCTCCATTTTATTGAACTTGTTAAATTTTTCGCACGAATGGAGGGAGCTAAAGTTTTTATTGCCAACTCTGAATGACGGATCGCAAAGCTTTTTCTTGACAGAGATTTGTCATTCCAGGTTGTCAACATTTGGTTTTACTATCGTCACTGAGGCACGTTGAAAATATCGGTCGATTTGAAAAAATATTCTAAAACTAAGCTTTGGACCAAAGCCTTAACCAACAAGACTTTCCAACCTGATGCCTTCAATTTCGAACACCGAGTTGGTTGAGGTCCCTATTCAACTCCTTATATGTATGTTTCACCTAAGGTGGAGTTATTTTTCTGCTGTCTTGTACCTCCGAGTGGATGTAAAGTCTCGGAGCGAGCTTCATATGTCCTAGCCATCTTGGGTGCTGAAATCTTCATATATCTTCACCTCTTTTCCTCAGGTTGGGAACCGTTTGTCACGTCCGTCTTCGCCAAGTAAGACCTTTGTTGGATGTAATTTATATTCTGTGGAATCGGTTTTAGTTTCTTTAAAATGCTAGAGCGGTCTCTATACAAGTAAAAATGTTTTAAGGGGGTTAGAACCGATACTTGCACTACCTTCAATCTTTAAGGCAAATATCTCAAGGAGAACAAGACGAAAGAGGCATAGAGCATCGTGTTACTGAAGGAAAAGTAAATGTCGATCCTTCTGAGATCTTAAGTGTGAGAATAAACCCCATTCAAGGCCGGTAGCCTACTGGGCTTATTGTCTTTGCTCTCAATTTGCTTAATGCTTGCCTTGACGTTCGCCGAAGACTATAAAGCGCCAGAGCCCAGCTTCTTGCAGGTTCATTGTCATTGACCAAAACATTTCTTTACCTAACTGCATGGTTAAGATCCACTCGCAACACCGTCTTTGAAACAGTCTTTGAATTCCCGAAAAAATTAAAAACGGGTTTTAGAACCTCTAAAAGGGTCAGAACTGAGTGATTAACCATTTTTTGGTTCAGTTTTGAGTCTAGTCTTGCCAGTTCATCAGTCTTTTCATTGCCAACGACGACGCCGCTATGCCTCTGTTGAATACCGAAAGAAAGACTTTGTGCTTGGACCACTCATCGTGAAACCTCTTTTGATTTTAGTACTGTGGATGAGACTGATTTGACCTTGGGTTGGCTATCGACGCATGTTGCTTGTGAGAATATAGCTGGAATTTGCCTTTAGTTGCAAAGACTTTCTTGAGTTGATCAGTAGACTTATAAGACCCTACTGCTACGGCTTGATCGTTTAGAGAACAGCTAATGAAAAGACCAAAATCCACAGTCTTTTAGAGAATATTTTTGACACCCATGTACTTAGTTGGGAGTGCAGCTATCCGACTTAATAGTCTTCTCACAGCTGCTTAGCAACCAACTCGGTCACTCCTCGATCTTGCAAAGATATAACTGAATACACCTAAACTAAGGTTTATCGATGCATTACCCTGATCACAACTTCTAGACAACGAACCTCGCTTGAATCGAATGACCATGACGTAAATTCAGTTCATTCCAAACCCGAAGCTAGAGTGAATGAGGGCGTTTCCTCCGAAATGTTTAACTTAAGTATTACCTTCAGCTAAGACATATCTAAGCTGCAATACTTCTTATGGAATGATTCTTCTTCAATTGAAAGCTCTAGATTGTAGCTTGTTCCTTAAGAAGATGACGAACCAGTCTTATATAGACCTATGCCAGATGCCGGAGTGACAACAAAACTCCAGGAAACTGTAATACTGACGAGATGATCAGCTACGTTATCATCTGCAGGAGACCATCAGCTAAGTAAGGCAAAATTTGGACATAACTCACTGTACACGTGAACTATTACTAGGTGCTATAGACAAAGCTAACCATAGTTGGAAAACTAACATTGACCCAAATTGGATAATTTTTGCTAAAGCGATCGCGCTGTCCTCACCGGAAGGTTAAGTCTTCTTCTCGAAAGACTTTTACTCCACTTACTTTGCACCTGCTTGATTGTGTCCAACAGAAAAAGGCTAATTTTTGACGTGAGGATAATTAGATTTTACATGAAGGCTCTCTAAAATTGCAGCCCAGCACTGCACCTTGGAATGGATCTCGCTTCAGATAGGACAGCGTAAGGGACTTCATTTTCTCTTGGCAAATTCAAACAAATTTTAAGTGAGCTATCATGTCTCCGTAATCCATTTGCAGATCCCTGTAGGTGTCACTGTGAGCAGACATAATACCATCATTGTCGTCCTCGTTAGGGACACTGTAAGACTTTCAATAATACACACCCCAGACAATCCATCTGCAATCCCATACCAATGATTGCAGTTTCCATTATTATTAAATATGGTGAACTTAATACCCTGTCCGCAGTGCGTATGTCAAATATGAATCCCAGGCAGTGCCGCATTCAATTTCAATTAAGCCCGCCTGCATTTAGCTCTCGATTTAATGATTCGCAACCACCCCTACTTTTCTCGTTCACAGATCCATTTAGTTGATGAGTTCGACATTCTGCAGATTGTCGGCGAGGGATGGTTCGGGAAGATTCTGCTGGTGGAGCATCGTGCCTCCCAAACCGAAATGGTCCTCAAAGCCGTGCCCAAACCATATGTATCGCTGCGGGACTTTTATCGTGAATTCCACTTTGGATTGCATTTGGGCATTCACAGGAATATTGTGACGACATACGATGTGGCATTCGAGACGGCCGGATTCTATGTGTTCACTCAGGAATACGCTCCGTTGGGTAAGTGGGAGATAACGATTGATGTATGGTTACTCATTGAATCTTCTAGGTGACCTCACATCGAATGTTACGGACACTGGTATTGGTGAGCTCCACAGTAAGCGGGTGGCCAAGCAAATTGCTTGCGCCTTAGATTATATGCACTCAAAGTAAGTTGGGAGGCTTAGCGAGCCGGTCATTTGTATTGTAATCACCTTCATTCTTTTCTTAGAGACATAGTCCACCGGGACGTTAAGCTAGACAATGTTTTGATTTATCGGTCCGACTTCTCACGTGTAAAGCTGTGTGATTTCGGTGAATCCTATCAATCGGGCACGACAGTGGAAAGGCGAAATGAATGGCTGCCATACAGTCCGCCTGAAGTATTACAGATCAAACCCGAAGGCACTTACAAGTAAGTTGGGGCCGACATCTAACTCAAGAGAACTCCATACATTCTCTACTTACAGGGCAGATCCAAGCCACGATGTGTGGCAGTTTGGAATTGTGATTTTTGTCTGTCTAACCGGTTGCCTGCCATGGCAGAAGGCAGCTTCTGATGACCCTCGATATGTGCGTTACCTCTCATGGCAGGGCACAATGATGCTTCCTATTCGACGAACACCGAAACTCTTCAAATTGCTAGCATCAAAGGCATCGAGGATGTTTAGAAGGTTCCTGGAACCCAGAGCCGATCGAAGGCCAAAAAATCTCGCAGATTTGTCTAAATTCATGGACGATCGGTGGCTGGCCAAGACCGCCGAGAAAGAAATGGCAGAATACGAAACAGATGAGCTGTGCCCGTCCATGTACTCCTTCCACAGTAGTCCCGATGAAAAGCATCGATTGTTACACACTCTGGTCGCTTGTGGCATTGAGTCCAATGTGGACCGAGCGGCAAAGAAAAACCGCATCAAGGATTGGATTGAATCCTCCATCATCACCGAGGAGGATGAGGTAAGAATGAAAGTCATTCATCTAACAAAAGTATCCTTTACCAACTTGTTTACCCTCTAGAATGAAGAAGAAAACGAAAGTGCATCAGCATCTCCATCGTCGTCAGTATCACGAGAGCCAGTGGCGGGACATATCTCCTCCATTCGCACCAGTGAACCGATCAAAAAAGAGATCAAAACCACCCTTAAAGATGCCAACCAGAAACACTTTGATCCTCGTACCGGTGCTCTACAACAAGGTCCGAGTTCCATGGGAACAGTCCAGCAAAGTCCATCACCTCCTGCCAACATGTCCCTAAACACATCCACCGACAGCCTTAAGGGCAGCATTCTCACCCTAGGAAGCCGAAATGAATTGCTCTCCAGCAACTTCCAACTTTATGCGTCCGAGCTGAATGTGAACGCGTTAGGTGAGCAGCCTACGCAGCATATGGTTAGTCCGCAGAGTGGCATGAGTCATTCGCTAAGTTATAATCACTTAAACTCTGACGCTGTTAAACGCATTAATAATAACTTCGCCAGCGGTACATCGACCGTTATGAAGAAGAATCTTCTTCAACGGACCCGATCCGATTCCGCTAAACTGGCTTTGGCCAATTCTAAGCTGTACGCTTCTTCGTCAGCTCTTGATACTAATCATTTTAATGGGCCCAACCTTGGCGGTGGCCATCCTAATGCTAACGGTAATAATGTATCTTTTATGGGGCTTGCTAATGCTTTTCAATCGCTTGCCACAATGCCAATTGATCCGGCATCCTCATTTGTTTCATTTCATTCGCGGCAATCTGAAGTCAAGGACAGCGGCTATGGTTCGACCACAACCACCAATGGCGATGGCCAGAGTACTAAGTGGGTGACAAGTGAGGATGTCTCATCTGGAGATGTGTTGCGAGATACCAAAGCTCAGGCAAATGGGAAGTCGCATCATCATCATCATCATAACTCACATCCCAATGGTGGATTCAATGGAGGAGCATCAATGAAAGACACACCATATGACCGAGTAGCCGCTTCAAAGAAAAAATAATGAACACGGTACCGTTTTTTGTGGTGATCAATTTTGAGTAATGAATATGTACTTTTGTTACTATTTAAAGTTTAAACCAAACGTTTTGTACTATTTAAGTTAAATAAAGTTAAAGAGATTTTAGTTTGTAAGCCCCTGTGTCCGTCATAATTGTCGGTATCTGTAGCCTCTGGGAAAATTGGAAAACGATAAGCATTTTGATACATCCTACGACTTCTTATTCTTACTCAGCCTTTATGTGTTTTGGCAAGAATCAGAGTAAAAGACTCCCCAAAACGATCGCCTGTGATTCAAAAGTGCTTTTGAAGCTTGTTGCAGGTACTTTGTGCCAACTCTTCGAGCTTTTTAACTTTTTGGTTCTTGTACTTGCTGTCAGCTGACAGTAGCTGTCAAAGAATAAACTCAAACGATTATTTTGCAACAAATACGATGAAAATTTTCGAAAAACAGGCAAGAAATCCTGTTTGGCTAAATTTTTGACGTTGGAACATCTTTAGAATTTAAGAGACGTACTTGAATCATGAAGTAATTATGATCTTGGATTTCTTGTAAAAGTTGGAAGCTAAAAACATTCAAAAATTGTGTTTCAACGCTCTGTTCTTCAAGTTATTCAAACAGTTTGCTTCCTAAACCAGCGAAAGCTATGGATTTGAAAGTTTAGGTAATTACACAATTGTTCGATGGTCTCTACCTCTACCACATCTAGGGAGCTCTTATAATATGCTGGTGCCGTTGTCCAATGGGGCAATGTCTTGTAAGTACGCCTTTGAACATTCCAGAAGGTTTATAGTTATTCCCTTATTCAGTTGTGGCCGTAGGTTACGAGATATGACCCGATCGCCTCTGGATAGTTAAGCGTCGGTGATTGAGTTCTATGTACATTTTTCTTCGTCAATAGCAACATATTAATTCATACTGAGTATTTTCCGAGTTTTGTGCTGATTTCTTCCTCGCCAATTCATCTGCTCTCTCATTTCCTTCGACCTGGCTATGACATGGTTTCGCTGTCTTACACGGTATCAGCCGCAAAAGCAAATTAAGTGCAAATTAATCGCATACAGCAGAGCCATCACATTTTCGGTTTTAGTTTAACTCTCTATGACTTGACCCATCGCTTACAGATATCTTCTTCCCATGTTTCTGGCAAAGACTACAAATCTATTTCTTCGTTTTCTTGTTTAACTTTGCTGGCTACGGTTCACGGCTTTTATCGCTCACGACTTAAACCGAGATCCGCCTGTAATGGGAGTACGTAGCATGCGACGGCTACCACTCCCAAAGAACGACAGCACGCATCACATAAAAAATATAAAGCCAAACTTCCAACTTTACTACCAATGACTGACTTCCTACACGAAATTGTTGGAGAAAATTTGCAAATAACTTCCCTGCTTACCACAAGAGGGGCATGTTTCAGTAATCACACTAGCTACGGGAACTACTGAACGAAACATCCAACTACGACTAAGATCTGGTGCGGCTTATGACCAAAGTATAGAACACCATGTCGAACCTTTACTGAACATAAGAAAGCGTAAGGAAGGACTTCAGTACGAAACGGCTGAACGGGCAACTGATTTGGTACTCACGCAATTTCATCTTCCAGTTCTTTGAACTTTTATTCACTACTGAGACGCAGACTGTAGGAATATTACTTCATCAAATAAGTTTCTTATGATGCCATCCAACTCGACTGATTCGCGAAAGCTATCATTCACCACTCACATGAACACAGAAAATCAACCACTGTTCCGAGCAAAACAACTAAAAAACACTGTCAGCTCGTCTTCATTTTATAAAAAGTTAACTTTATTGAACGAACTTCATTTGTTTACTTAAGTGGGATAAACCTAGAGCTGTGGGTGGCACCAATACCGGGCCTACCGTGCTTAACAGGTTTGTATGTAAACGAGAACTCTCCCAAGTAGTGTCCAATCATTTCTGGTTTAATTTCAACCTGCAATCCATAGAACACACGATTATAGAACAAAAATCACTTCATTTCAACTCAAATCTGAACCAACCTGACTGAAATCCTTGCCGTTGTACACACCAATGATGGATCCTGTCATCTCTGGAACAATAATCATGTTCCTCAAGTGTGTCTTGACGATTTCTGGTTTCTCATTTGGTGGAGCCTCTTTCTTGGCCTTTCTCAATTTCTTGATAAGTGCCATTGGCTTGCGCTTCAGACCACGGGAGAATCGCCTGCGAGCCCGGCTGTGCATCAGTTCGACAAGTTGGTTGCTAGAGAACACAAAAAATATTAGAGGTTAGCTTACAAAATTGGACAATTTTGCGGCATATTTCTTAAACTCCTACTAACTTGGGCATATCGAGGAGTTGATCCAAATCAACACCACGATAGGTGAACTTTTTGAAAGTACGCTTCTTCTTGAGAGTTTCATCGACCTAGAAATACAACCACATACAATTTTTGTTCAGTTTCATTTTGGAGAGATATTTTCACATATTGCGGGTAAATTTTTGTGCATTTCTTCGAGAAAAACTATTTTGAGTGAGATTTTGTGAATAGTTATGGAAAACACTGAAGGATTGCACATAAATTTAAAGATTTTTGAAGAAAATTTACCTCAGCCATCTTGACGTTTGTAAAATGCAGAACGGAAAGAAATAAGAAAAACAATTTCTCGCAATGCTGCCAAATTTCAATTTTTTTGAATCGGTTTGATTTTTTGTTTGTTTGTGCGTTTACTACAATTGGCTATGCTGGTCTGAAATGTACATTTCGAAGAGAAAATTTCGTAAACTAAGTGCAGTATTTGAAAAGAAAAGCGATAAAATTGAATCGATGTTATTACGAAGGAAGCATAAATGTTTGCGATTCCTTAAGTGTGTAATGGATCCGGACCTTATTTAAGATGCCTCTTCAATGCCCGTATGTCCTTGTTAAAATATTTCCCTGACTATCACTCGTGGAGGTACTATGAAAAGCTATTTATATGCTAGTTAAACTGCTAGACATGTAACTAAGTTATTTAAAGGGCTCCTGACCCGACTGAGCCAGGAAGCCTTCCGTCTTTTCCGGACCAAAGCCCTGGCATCGGCGATTGCTTGATCTTTGAACCAGATGTTCGATCGTTTTTATCATCTCAAATCGGCGATCCATGCAATTTAAAAGTTGCCATGGCTCCAAACGAACATTAGTTATGGACAATGCCCCAGTGCCTGCCTACGCAAGGGGATGGCCTTTTTCCTTGAAATTTAGCGACTGGAACCGAAAACAGTTTAACGAATTTGCATCTCAGCTCCTATTCATTCGGCACTCGTTATTGAGTTCTGGTACAAGCTAACAAAAGTTCGTAGACGGTATTCATGACCAAAACACTGCCTGATAGACTGTCGATTCCGATTTTACTGCAAAATCCATTTGATTCAACAGAAAGTGGTTGCGAAACCTACACAAAGCATGTGAAGCTATTGCCACTCGGAGAAGCAAAAGTAATGGAATACAATCAACATCTACATAAATCTATTGTTTGTTTATTTAATTTTAATAAATAATGTTAACATTATGCTCCGACAGGTATCTAGGATACATACACTCGAGTATGAATACGTATATCATTTAATTACGTACAACAATACTTTTCAATTGAGTAGAGTGGAACTTATGTTGCTACAACGCTAAAAAAAATAAAATAAATGTCAGTCTCTAGATTATGTGATGCGAAAGAAGAAAGAAAAAATAGAAAAGCATAACACACATGTGATACACGCATCAACAATGAGAAGATGAGGAGGCAAGTGATGATCAAATCAAACCTACTCCTCGTCCTTAACTGACTTTAAATCACGACCTAATCCCTGTAGTTTTGCATCCAATCCATTGTGTACCAATAGAGTTTCGGATTTGACTTCATTGAGGCAGTTCTCCTCCTGCAGCTTGGCGTCTATTTTGGCAAAATTAATGTCCGAAGCGCTGCGCTTTTCACGAGTTCCCTTTGAGGTTGTAAACGTGTCTAGCTGATTCTTGTTTATTTCGAGGATGTCTCTTCGAATTGCTTCGATATTTTCTTTTTCTTTTGCCACTTCATTTTCGTTAATTGCCGGAACTGGTGGATTTGATGGTTTAGAATCGATAGCTGGTACCACGTGTGGTTCTGGCTCGTCTACTGGAAGTTTACTCTTCAACTCGTCGACGATTTTGTTCTCTAAAATGTTAGGGGTATCGTTTGAGCTCTGGATGGGTGAAGACTTGGGGACGTCTTCACTGGAATTTTTATGTTTTTCGGGAACAGGTGGTTCCAATTTTGGAGGCTCCTCCTTAACAGGCGGTTTGATTTGGCTTTGTGATGCATTAATCAACAAAGGCAACGGCAATGGGACTCGAGAATCCTGAGCATTTGTTTCACCCACAACAGTGTCAGATGTCTTTTGGAAGGTCTCTCCAGTTTTATCGGACAATGGTTCATAGACTGTTTTATTTTCTGACTCTTTGGCGGCATTAGGATTGTGATTCTCTGTTAGGATTCCGAGGATGGAAGCCTTCGGTACAGATATAGGTTCAATTGGATTTGGCTTTGATGGTTCATCGTTTTTGCTTTCTTTTACCTCCCGTTCGATTTGTTCCACCTTTTCCACAACTTCGCCCAATTTCTCGACAACCAAGTCCTGAGTTTCCTTATTTTGTTTCGCCAGTTCCTCCTTTATCTCATCTACTTTTCGTTCCAACAATTCCTTTGCCATCATCAACTCATTCTGCGCCTTGTTGAGTTGCTCTTGCTTTTCACCTTCCTTTTGCTGCTGTTCTTCGGCGGCTATTTCTTCTTCTTTTTTGATGGCTTCCTGGGCGATTCCATTCGAATTGGATGACTTTTCACTCGGAAGTGGAATAACCTCGACAAGTGGTGTTGGTGGAATTACTGGTCTCTCTTCTTCAAGTTTAACAACTTCTTGTTCCACTTCGTCTACTGGCAGAGGTGGATTGTTTTTTTCTGGAACTATTTCCACCAAAGCAGGAGGTTTATCTCGATAGCGTTCGGCTTGGAATTCTCTACCGGAAGCTTCTGCATGTTTGGATCAAGTAAATGATTTTGTAAAGGAATTTCTTTGACCACTTCGTTGGACTTTCAAAGTTTTTCTCGAGCAATGGCGGCGGCATAGCAGCCGGTGTTGCGCTTTCTATAACAATTGGCGTGGACCAGAACGCTTCACATCAATGGCATTCAAATTGGCGTAAGTGCCCAGGATCATTAAGCAGCAGCCACCAACTATAATGGCCTGAGCTAGGGTCCTCTCGTGGATTCCTTCTTTGAGATTTTACGGAAGCACGCTTGCAGGAATATTATGCAAATAACAATGCCAATTGTGGATCCAACGAGTCCTATCACCAGTTCTATTGAGGGAATCAACAATGCAATACAAAGTGAACCGTTCACTATGAAAGCTGTAATGGATTTGAAGCGCGTCTCAGGTATGTAGCCGGTCGTATCGGCATGGCCCTGAAAGTGCAGGATGAAGGGAGATTTTTTATTTGAATATGTTTCTGTTCGATGTCAAAACGCACCCTCCTGTAGAGCAGGGAGTAAATGCTGGCTCGGCATGGGAATATCACGAGCGGAAAGCTAACGCAACGGAGAGGAC